>CM076577.1:631958226-632541543 GCA_034641835.2 Pinus albicaulis
CATGAAAAACAGCTCTTTTGCATTGGCGCGGGTAGACAGTTCAGTACTCGCGCCACTCAGGGAAATCCTGTTAAGAGGTCGCGCCACTTGGCGCTCTGTCATAGAGCAGCAATCGCGCCACCCATTTTAGGGACTGTTTTTTATATATGGATGGCGGAAGTTGAGTTCAGACAAACTCACAACCACTGCCTATCTTGAGTTGGGAGGTTTGGCTACGGGAGTTCTATGGAAGGGAAGTAGTTTTGCCACCTTCTATGGAACCTTCTTTGTTGATAGGGCCAATCCCATAATAATAGGGATCCCAACTCCCTCCTTCCCCATCTATATAAGCTTGCTCAGATCCATGGCAAGCTAGTCTTGAAGTGCTGAAGCTTTGCATCTCCCTATCCCCAAGTGCCTTTGTGCTGTAAAGAATCCCTTCTTTCCCTTAAGGCCCACTAAGCAAGGAGACCATTGTTACGAGACTCTGGAGAGGTTTCCCTTTCCTCGGCGAGCTTTGCGAGACGTGGACAACCGGAGACCCGTACGAAGGAGGCTGCGACGTCAGAACTCGGTTGTAACTTCTATTCGTTTATCACTTTAATAGATGACTATGATTATGGTTCCACTCCTTTTGCAATCATGTTAATGCAAGTAATATCTTTTCTGACCGATATTTAGTTACGTATGCTGGTTCCTATGCATGTATCTGTTCGTCTCTTCTGTGTGCAGGTGTTCGTCCACGGAGATCGTGGAAGGATTGTGATCTGCCAGGGCTGAAGGACGGGGGCATCTTCTTCTTCAGATCTAGCGTTGGAATCCAGGTAGGCTCTTATCCCAAGCCTTTCATTTCGTAACTAGGAGCTTGCGTCATAGCATTGTTTGTTTGTTGCTAGACCCCTGCTGGGCTAGTAGGGATCGCCTCTGTCCGCAGAGGGGATTTACCTCCTCAACAAATTGGCGACTCCACTGGGGATCGTCCGGTTTTCCTTGTCCCGTCTATGATTGGTTCGCTTTGATTGTTTCTCCTTGCTTGATGAACCTTCTGGGTTGGATTCTTTCATTATTTTAGCCTCTTGGTTTGCTTAGCTTGTGTTGGTCTCTTTTCAGTTTAGCTTGTTTTTTAATTTTCATTGAAGAACTCGACTGGCGCGGGTTTTTACCTGACAGTCGCGCCACTTGGCGCGTGTTGCATTTGTCTGTCTCGCGCCACTCGGCCTCTGGCGCTAGTTTCAAGGCCACAGTCGCGCCACCCCTGTGACTTTTTTGAATTTCTTCAATTTTTGGCTTTCTGAGCTTGACCAGTACTTTTCTTCTTGATTTCCTGATTGTTTGAGTGTATTGGAGTCTTGTTTGACCGGAATTCACCGCTATCCTTTGGTTGTTTTCCTCTGTCTATCGGTTTCACGATTTGAGCCCTAGGGCATCTAGTGGCATAGTGAATCGAGCCCTCCTTGGGAGTTTTGGTGTCTTGATTGTCCTGTCAACTTGTTGATTGATTCTCCACGCCCTCTTAGCAGTCTTTGATTGTTTTGTTGCGTCTTTTGAGTGATTGTTCATTCCTTCATTCAGAATTCGTTTGCACTTGCTTTGGACCCAGATCACACGGTCCATTGGGTGTTTTCGAGTCTTTCTTCGATTTGAGAGACTTTGGGTCGATTTAGAGATTTGGTTGCTTGCTTTGTTGAGTGAATTTTGTTTGCTTCGCTCTCTTAGTTATCATTTCTCCAATTGTTCCTTTTGTTTTCAGTGCACATTAGCCATTAAACATTGAAAATCAAAAAATATATAGTCTCTTTTGTTTTTTAATTAGTGCAAATTGTCATCTTTTCCGTATTACTAGTGATTAGTGTTTGAATGAAAAGTGTGCAATTGCATTAGTTGCATTAGAGACATTCTTGTTTGTATTCCGTTCATTTCGTTTGTATAAAAGCTCTCAACTCTCATTTAACTAGTTTTCATCGAACGAAATGTTGCATCATGGCATATAGCTTGCATTTAGGAGACACTACATACGATAGGGCCTGGAAATTGAAACTTAATTGAAGATCAACTGTAAAATTTATTCAATTAACCTAAGGCAACATTCGAACTTAACGCAACATATTTAGAAGGTCTAGGCTAGAGACGTGTTCCGGCGTCGTTAAACCTAGCAGCTGTCGTTCGCCTGTTGGCTTTAGACAGCGCTAGTACGGACTTGCGCTCCCCGTACCGTCGCGTATATAAAGGGAGACCCATATAGGTTTTCAATCCTTTATCCACAGGAAGCCGAGTCTGCCGCCCTATACCCGTGATACACCGAACACAGCATTCGGGGAGACTACCTGCACGTACGGAAAGTCCTTGGTCGATTTCTGTTTCATTTTTTTAAACCAAGGTGTATATTGCAGTTCACGGATATTTGGTACACCCTTTGTGCCTAGTTTTTCCTGAGCAGTCATTTGGTCTTTTCTGACTCCCTAAACTTGAAAATACCGTCAAGCGCTTGTCCTTTCACGCTTGTGTCAACTCTGAAAGAGATAGAGTCATATTTTTATCGTTTCTCGACTCTTAAAACATGAAACGGTAGGATTTGTTTATTTTCCAATGTGGTAAAATCAATCTCCCACGATAACACACCCAGTTAGATATTGCTTGTGACTGTTTGATCGTGTGTCTTAATCCTTTTTCAGCCCGTGTGTGTGTGTGCTCTCTTCTTCTAGTCTTTTGTCACGGTGGCGGAACCCTCAGTTTCGTCTACTGGTAGTCCTTACACGGACGATTCTTTAGAGGCTTCTGAGCTTTCTGTTGAACCACAGCAGCCTGTTGTTTCCGAGTTCCCTGACGGGGGACCGGTCCTCGCCGAGCAACCCTTTGGAGAGCCAGTTGACTTCCACTGGCCCTTTTCGGACCCTCTGTCTGAACTGAGATTAGGAGCTGATTTCCTTTCTCTTACATCGGGTTCACCGTTTATTGCTGTTGTTTTTCCTCCTAGTCCTCGCCGTCTTCTGCGTGATTTAACGGCAGGATCAACCATGAGTAATTCTGGTGAGGAAATTCCCGGGTCTGATGACTACCAGTGCATCCCTCGTAGATTGTTTGAGGGAGACGAGTCTGAGCCGGCTACCACATCGTCAGCCGGTCCTTCTTTGCCACAGGGATACAGATCTCTGGGTCAGATTCTTTCAGCTGCTGCCTCTATGGGAATATCATCTCCTGCTTCGAGGCCAGCTGCCACTACACCCGGGGTGTCTCCTTCGACGCCCGTCACTTCTGTTCCCGTGCGACCCACTGTTTGTGTGGCTGCCTCTTCTGCTGTTGCCTCAGCATCTGCTACTAGATCTAGGCCAACTCCAGAGGACATTTATCTAGCTACTGTTATACCGGAGAATATCTCTCCGGAGGAGTATCGGTTGTTTTTACAGCAGCCGAACGCCGGAGCTGGACAGCTCCCCCAAGATCCTTACCGATCTTTCTTTTCGCACTATGCACAAGACGTCACTCCCGTGTATGGTTTTCCGGGTCAGCTTGACGAGCATGGGGAAATTTTGCGTCTCCCTGCTCCTGAGGCCTATCTTTATGTTCAAGGTTTACCGTACAACCAGGCTCAGAACTTGCAGGCACAACCTTTCCAAGGTCAACCTGCAGGCCAACCTGGCTATCAGTACGACCCACAGGGACAGCCCAATCAAGGCTACTCTGCGGGCCAGCAAGGGCCATTCTACAATCCGCAAGGACCATATTATAACCCTGCTGGTCAACCTGCTCAGCCTCAGCCGGGGTATCAACAGGGACCGGCCTATGGACCTGGGGGGCAACCAGCTCTTCTCATCGATGCAACCGCAAAGATCTCCGTTGTCTCCACCGCCGGGATATCGTCAAGGACCACTTTAGGAACTGTCGGGGCCGAAATCGGTTTCCCGCAAGCACCGGGTCCTCGTCTCCACCACTGTGCCAACCGGGTCATCCGGTACAACCTGGTGTCCCGCCTCCAGGCCAACCGGCTTATTCGGTGCAACCTGGGGCTCACTTACAACCAGGGCAGCCTGCGCAACCAGCGCCGCCCCCTCATTCGGGCCAACCTGTTCATTCGGGAGCGCCCCCTCATTCGGGTCAACCTGTTCATTCAGGCCAGCCCCCTCATTCCGTTCACTCTGCTCACCAGCCTGCTCACTCAATGCCGCAGCCAAATCAACAGCCGCGCCCTACGTACCAGGCTCCGCAGGGTTCCACTTATCAGCAGTCTACTCATCCTCAGAGTGGTTATTATCCGCATGGTCAATCTCAACCGAACTATAACCACTCTGGAGGCTCTCAGTATCCTCCTCCTCCTCACGGTTCTAACTATGCTCAGCAACCAAATCCAAACGCTGCTTATACGGGGCAGACGCCTAATCAGGGCCCGAACCCTGGTTATCAGGCCCCACACAATGGTTACCAGCAACCAAATCAGTCTGGCTATATGAATTATGCCCCTCACGGTCAGAATCCTACGGGACAGAATCCATGGGGGCAGGGATATTCACAACCATCGTGGAGCATGGGTACCGGACCTTATTCTGGGACTGGCATGGGAATTAACCCTCCATTGCCGTTCCTGGCTACCTTGGATCTACCGGACGTTTCGAAGTTGACCAATGATCCGATTGCTCATAATCCATATTGGCCCCCGGTTCCGACCAAGATACCAGGAGACCGTCCCAAGTTTGAGGGCAAATCTGGAGAAGACCCCCAGGCGCATGTGATGACGTATCACCTCTGGTGCTCGTCTAACTCTTGGACTGACGATTCGGTTCGTTTGCGTCTTTTCCAGCGTACGTTAACAGGAGCTGCCGCTAAGTGGTACATAGAGCTATCCCGTGGTATTTTTCAGGATTTCAACTCGTTAGCCATGGCTTTCCTCACGCATTTCCAGTTACCAGTCCGGTATGAGACTGGGACGCACCTCCTGTCTTCCCTGAAGCAGGACTCGGCCACTCACATCTCGGATCACATCCATGAATGGCGGCGCCGTCGTCGACTGATCAAGTTTCACATACCTGATCAGATTTTGACTCACTGGTTCACCACCTCCTTTGTGAACAAAATCGCTCAGGATATCGCAATGGGAGCGTGTGTGACAGAGGAACAAGCTATCGCACGTGCCCAGTACTTGGATCTTGTTTATTCACAATCTGGCACGCTTTACGACATCCTGCCTGATGCACCACGGCCCGGAGCCAAAAAGACCCAACCCACCCCTTCCGTGGATGGTGTCATTGGTTCCGTTTCTCAAAATTCGAAGAAGTCTTCGAATGGGAGGCAGAAGGCTAATTCTTCCAATAATCCCTCTGCCAACCCCGCCTCATCTGATTCTGGTAAAACCGCGGAGGTAAATGCCGTTCAGGCCAATCCTGCAGACAAATCCTCCAAGGGGAAGAAGAAGGGCAAAGGCAAATCAAGATCTGATGCCCCAAAACCGGAATCTAAATCTCGATCTGAGGATGGCTCACAACGTAAGCCGAAATTTCCTTGCCTCATCTGTGAAGGAGACCATTACACTAAAGATTGTCCAAGACGATCCGAAGTCAGTCAACTTCTTAAAGGCTCAAAAGGTACTCCGGCTGTTTTAAAGGAGCCATTTCCATCTCAGCAGACCCAGATGGTCGAACAAGGTTCATCATCTGCACCGTTTGGGTCTCAAGTTTTCACGATGAAGACTAATGCACCTATCACTATCGCTACGAGGTCCAAGGATTACAATAATCAGCAGCAGGCACCCGGGAAGGCAGTGGCGGATGGACCGCCTCCCGCATCTGCTTCTGGTTCATTGGAAATTGAGAAGCCGACTCTCGAACCCGTTGTGACGCCACCTCCCAAGGGTGTTCTTCGGAGATCCTCTTATAATCCAAACGCCCGTGCCGCCCAACATTACAGTATTGTTGAGGATCTGGCCCAGGCGCCATGTGCCATGTCTGCACTTGAGGTTCTTCAAAGTTGTCCTTCACAACGGAAGGCTTTGCTGTCTGCCATCGGTGGTATTGACCCCGCCGATTCGAGCCTTCTCACCTTTGATCTGGAGAATTTTACTCCTCGGCTTCCACATCAAATCGCTTTGATTATTCAAGTCAGGATTAACGGCCTGGACGTTCACAGAGCCGTCGTAGATGAGGGTGCATCTACTTGTGTTATGTCCTCCGCTTGTTGGAGAGCCATCGGCTCTCCAACTTTATCGTCATCTCCCAACGCCCTTGAGGCATTTGATGGCCGGGAATCTAAACCCCTGGGAGTTCTCGAGAGTCTGGCGATTACATTACAGGGAAAAACTGTCAACGTGGAAGTAGAAGTAGTTGACGCTAAACTCAACTACAACATACTTCTTGGCCGCAGCTGGACCCATGCCATGCTCTGCGTGCCGTCTACCGTCTTTCGATTCATCAAGTTCCCTCACGAGGGCAAAATTGTCACAGTAGACCAGTTGTCATTTTTTACCTCGAGCTCCGAGAACAACGTGCCGTATGTGGATCAAATTCCGAATCCACCAGACAGCATAGGACCTGGTCTTTTCAAAGACCCAGTCCTCATGGGTATTTTCCCTGCGCCGCCACCGAAGACCGCTCAAGTCAACATGTTGTCCAGGACTGATGACCCCTGGCTGATTCCTACACCTGAGCAGGTATATGAGTTTGGAGAGTCCATGCCTTTAACGCCAGTAGAGATCAGCTACTGTGAGATTGTTGCTGCATCGGACCCTCCACCGCCTCAGCATGCTCCGATGAGCATGGCTCTTGACGTCTACTCGCAATCCCCCTGGCTTGGTCAGGCTGATTCGCCTGATCCTCTTAGAGAGACTTTTCCCTCAGATGAGGCTATAATTGAAACTATGTCTCTGGAGGAGCTACCTTGGGGAACGACTTCGATCGTCTAGAGTCGAGGTTCTGGCCCAGTTCCCCTCCTCTTCAAACACCGATCTTGACGCATGAGGTCTTTTTGGAAGGCAATCTGAGTAACATTACTCAAACGGTTCCTATCAACATCTCTGTTAAACCAGGGATTGTTGAGAACATTCATGTGGGTGTGACATGTTCTCCCGAAGAGATCCAGGTCTATACGGAACTTTTCAAAGAGTTCAGAGATGTTTTTGCATGGTCCTACGAGGAAATGCCGGGAATTGATCCTAGTATTGTCGTACACGAGATTCCAACCTATCCGGGTGCGAAACCCGTGCGCCAACACTTGCGTCCCATGCATCCTCGGAAAGCCGCCGCTATCAAGGCAGAGGTTGAAAAACTTCTGAACGCGGGGTTTATTTATCCTATCCCCCTTACAGAATGGGTGTCCGATATCGTCCCTGTCGATAAAAAGCAGGGTACCATTCGAGTCTGTGTAGATTATCGCGATATCAATCGCGCCTGTCCTAAGGACAATTATCCCACTCCGTTTATCGATCAGATTATCGACGATTGCGCCGGAAGTGAGATCTACTCCTTAATGGACGGTTTCTCAGGTTACAACTAGATTAACATTGCACCTGAGGATCAACATAAGACCACATTCATCTGTCCGTGGGGCACTTTTGCATATAAAAAACTCCCGTTCGGCTTAAAGAACGCCGGCGCCACGTTTCAACGTGCTATGTCATATGCTTTTCATGATATTCGCCATATTGTCCAGCCTTATCTGGACGACTTGCCTGCCCATTCGGGTAAGCGAGAGGATCATCCGGAACATCTTCGCCAGATATTTCTTCGTTGCAGACGCTACAATATTAGGCTGAATCCTCATAAGTGCGTCTTCTCCGTCGACTCTGGCCGTCTTTTAGGCTTTATAGTCTCGAAAGACGGAATTCGCCTCGACCCTCTGAAGGTTGAGGCCATTATAAATCTCCCGTCACCCTCCTCCCTTTATCAGTTGCAGAGTCTGCAAGGGAAAGCAAATTTTCTTAGGCGCTTCATCCCGAATTACGCCGAGGTGGCCAAAGGATTCACTCGTTTGTTAAAGCAGAATGTTCCCTTTCATTGGGACGAAATTGCTCAAGAATCCTTTGAGAAGCTGAAGACATTGCTAGTCAATGCTCCGTTGCTTCGTCCTCCGGACTACCATCGCGACTTTACTTTGTATCTAGCCGCCGCATTAAGCACCATCGCCATGGTCTTGGTGCAGGATGACGAGAACGGTGATGAACATGTTGTTTATTACCTCTCTCGAAACCTTCTCGACCCGGAAACGCGTTACGCACATGTTGAGAAGTTGGCCTTAGCAGCCGTACACGCTGTACAGCGCTTTCGCCATTACATCCTTTTGCGCACGATAACAGTGGTTTCAGACTGCAACCCCATGACACATATTCTTTCTAGACAATTGCTGGGGGGCAAGTACTCCAAATGGATCGTCATCCTGCAGGAGTTTGATTTGGAGTTCACCACTGCCAAGTCAACTAAATCACTGGTCTTCGCGGATTTGATTTGTTCTCTCCCTACATACTCTCTTCCTGAACACTCTGAAGATCATATTCCGGACGAAACGTTGTTTCTTATCGATACTCGTGATCCTTGGTACGGGGACATCATAGTGTATCTTCAGACCGCGACATTCCGGTCCGAGTTGGATAAAGCTGCACGCCGTCGGATTCGGCACCAGTCCCAACCCTACCGCATAGTAGGAGATACCCTATATCGTATTGGAGTAGATTCGGTGCTCCGACGATGCCTTACCTTGGACGAGGCTGAGAAAGTCTTGAATGACTGCCACAGTGGCGCCTGTGGTGGACACATGTCCCGATATGCCACTGCCCAAAAGATTCTGAGGGCAGGTTACTTCTGGCCGTCTATATTCAAGGATTGCATCACTGCAGTCCGAAAATGCCATCCGTGCCAGATTTTTCAGCGCAAGATGCGCGCGCCGCTGTTGCCTTTGCATCCCGTTATTTCCGTCGGCCCTTTCGCGAAATGGGGCGTAGATTTTATGACGTGTAACCCTCACTCGGCCGGGGGGCATGCGTATATCATCGTCGCCGTCGACTACTTCACTAAGTGGGCCGAGGCGATGCCTACACTTGCTGTTGATGGAACAACGGCTGCTTCTTTTTTATTCAACCATGTTATTGCACGATTCGGGGTCCCTCAAGCTATCGTCACTGATCACGGTACTCATTTCCGTGATTACATGATGGCGGAACTGACAGCTGCGTTGGGCCTGCGTCACGACAGCTCAACGCCATACTACCCTCAAGCGAACGGTCAGGTTGAAGCGGTGAACAAGGTTTTGGTCACTATGCTTCAACGAACAGTTGGGATTCATAAATCCAGTTGGCATCTCCAACTGTTCTCAGCTCTCTGGGCGTACCGAACATCCGCTAAAAGTGCAACCGGATTCACACCATTTCAACTGGTGTACGGTCTGGAAGCTACTTTGCCGGTCGAATGTGAAATTCCTTCGCTTAAGTTAGCTGTGGAGCTCTTACCGGATACTTCTCCTGAGGAAGAGCGTCTTCTGTATCTCGAACGGTTGGATGAAACCCGTCGTCTAGCTGCTTTGATCATCAAAGCACAAAAGAAGAGGGTCAAATCTCATTTTGATCAATCTGTTTCTCCCCGTTCTTTCATTGAAGGAGACCTAGTCCTCTTGTACGATCAGGCACATGATAAGCTTGGTGCCGGTAAACTCCAGCCCATGTGGCACGGTCCCTACATAGTAAAACGTGTTTTGAAAAATGGGGCCTACGAACTTATAGACTACGAAGGAGTTCCATTGGCGCAGCCCAGAAATGGGCTGTACCTCAAGAAGTACTACGCCTGAAATGATTTCTTGGTGTGGTGTGTGTACATAGGTGTGTGATTGTCATTTGCGTGCATGGTGTGGTGTGCTTTGTAAACGTCTTTCTGCTGATCGGGTCTTCCTGGTTGTGCAGATGTCTACTCATCCATTTGTTGGTTTCGCGGACGGTGCCTCTCGCAGTACCAGGAATCTGTCTTCTGCAGCCTGGGTAATCTACGATCCTGCTGGTGAGTTGATCGACCTGCAAGGTGTTTGTTTAGGACGTACCACGAACAATATCGCGGAATATAGCACTGTGTTGGAATTATTAACCGAGGCAGTAAACCTTGGTATCCGTGAATTACTCATGTACCTAGATTCACAGCTTGTAGTGTTGCAGCTGAACGGGCACTATTCGGTAAGAAATCCGTCCATTTTACGATTGTATTTGCGTATTCGATTACCGGAAAGGAATTTTGAATATATTACATATCATCATATACCCAGACATTTGAATGCATTAGCAGATACAGTAGCAAATTTGGTGTTAGATAGACATTTGCGCAATTTATAAATCATCATCACATGTAAAGAAGACTCATCCAGAAATAGATATGCATATATATAGATATCGAAATGTTTACATAGAAGTGTGTCACATAAAACTCAAAAAATATGCATAATTGTCTTAATACATCCGGAGACACTGTGTCTCTCAAAAAATAGGTGTGGCTAAATCCTAGAGACTAATCAGCATGGTGCTCATGATAGCACGTTACCGCACGCACTAGCCGCCTCAGGATTCGGTGGAGCCGATTTGGGACTCCCACCGTATGGCGCTGGTACTCCAATGGTACATCTGACAGTCGGGCATAGTCTGGGATCCCATGAACGATCCCCTCAAGGTTCTGAACCAGTGCCTCTCCTCCGGTACCTTCCCCCTGGATCTCAGGGGCGAGTTGTGTCCTCCGGAAGATAGGAGACATCCCGGCTGGTCTCTCAGGTCCTACATCTGCATGCATATATAATTGTGTTAAGACAACTGTGTATTAACAAAAAAAAAACATATAAACATAAAATCAAAAATATGAGGTCTTACCCAGCTCTTCGTCCCAGTGGTCTCCTTCTGGTAGCGGGAGATCCGGGTCCCCTGTAAAGTCAGTTCCCGCATAGGGCCAATCTTCCACAACGATCAGTTGGCGCCGTATCCATCCGAAGAACTCGGGCTTCCAGGACATCTGTTGCCCGCCTCCAGATCTGGGCATCAGTGCTGCCCAGCGAGCCATTCTCGGCTCTCGTGGTACTGGACTCGTCACAGGGGCCTCTTGGCCCTGGAAGGTTGGTATGCGTTCCAGAATGAACGACACCAAGATGGAACCATACCCAAACTGCTTCAGTTTGCCCTTTTTGCACTTTGTGAGCTGCCTTTTCATGTTAATGGTGACAGCTGTTGCCCAGTCATACAGTCGGGGACCCATGCATTCTGAAGCCAGTAAGAGTTGAGTCTTTGTAGCCTCGTGCGGTGCCTGCGATCCAGCAGCCCGCGTAATGGTGTGGAGTACAACTCTCAGTGCTAGGTCGGGGATGGTCGAGATGTACACCTTCTTACTCCCTGTTCCTGTTTGTGCCCCATGGCACACCCGCGCCATTACTTCTTCCATCTTCTCCCCTGATGGTCTGCTCCCAGTCAGTACAGGGATTGGACCCCTGCGGGATAATCCAGTAATAAAGAAAATGTCGGTGACCTCCAATTCCAACACCTGGTCTCGTATTCTGAATACCTGGTCGTTTTCATCCCAGAGGTTGATCAAATATTGGAGGAGCTCAGGCTGAGCTCGTAAGCATGGCGTGAGGAAGAATTTCTTTAAGCCACAATCCCTTAGAGCATTCATGCAATTCTCATTTTGCATGGCTTCTTCGTCCTCATCTCCGTGTTCCCGTTCCTTCCATTCAATCACCATTCTGACTGTTTATCTGCATTCACATGGTTCAAAGCCCTTAATTAGATCTTCTGTAAGCTTAAAAATTCAAGAAATTTGGCATAAATAGAGGTTTTTTAGGCGGAAATTTGGGTTGTGCCGCTGGCGCGACTGTTTTGCTGACAGTCGCGCCACGTGGCGCGGGCCCTTTGATAAAAAGAGCTCAGTGGCGCGGGTCCGTGCCCGATACCCGCGCCACTTGGGCCGGCCCTAAAAATTCAAGAGTGCCCTTACGGAGCTGGTTTTTTAAGGGAAATCATTAAAAAATATATGGAAAGAAAGAGAAAAGGAGCGCCTCTTACCTGTCACAGACGAGACGCTGAATGGTTGCCTGGATCGGTCGCAATCGCCGTCAGAAGATTCTGCTCCAAATGGACCACTGCTACTCTCCACAAGGTAAATAGTAAAAAGTAATTTTATTTTTTACCATTGGACATATTTATAACTTTTCGACGTTAAAATGAGTTTTTAAAGTTATTTCTTGTCAAATATTTGCATGTATTATGTCGAAAATGGATTTTACGCTTGTTGGGTATGTGCAGTGACAGGTTTTTGCGACTTAGAAGGTGGAAACGAGTTGTATTTTATATTTTTTCGGACTCGGTAAATACACGAAAAAGTCACTCTGGAGTCATCTTTCAGCTCTTTTCTGACTCTCTAAATATGAAAAGATCGCCGAGGCCCTTGTCGTTTCGATCTCGTTAAAATGGACACGAATCGACATTCACCCAATATAAGTTTAACCCTTTTTCGGGCTGGGATGGATTGATTACGAAAAAGGAATACCCTAGCCTATCGCGACTAGGAGGTTTTCCCGGATATTGTTTTTTACCTTTTCGGATCCGGGGAACTATTTACGAAAAGGGACCTGTGGAGTTTTCTTTTCCGCTGTCTTTTCAAACTCTCTAAACATGAAAAGACGCCGAGTTCTTCCTTTGTCAGACTCGTTAAACCCTGATGACATTGGATTCCGTCGAAATGACGTTTCTCCGAGTTTCTCCTTCCTAGGACTCGTTAAATGCACTAGGATGGATTCGCCCGAAGGGCGGACTTATATCACAAGCATATGCTATCCCCTTCAAGCTTGTTATCAAAAATAATTGGGGTACTCGCCAGAAATGGTGGGGGAAAAATGGAACCATCGTCGTTATCATCGGCAGTATGTCGCTCTTGAACATGGCACTTGTCTGCATTCGTGTCGGGTTGGGGACATCTCATCTCGTTGCTTCACTTTGCTTCCATGGGTTTGGGTAATCTCTTTTGACCTCTCATCCGTTCACTGCCTCGTCGCCATGACCTTTGATCTGTTGATGTCAAATACTGCCAAGTCCATTGTCGTGCCGTTTATATGTTCAAGAGAAGTTGGCCTCTGCGAATATCAACCTTCCTCTGTTTCTCATATGATCCTGATTCACAACAAAACATTATGTTCCTCCGTCTCGTGTCGATGATGTGGGAATCATTATGGCCCACCTTCGATCAAGGTCACTTCCTGTCGACTTCAACTCATTATCCAGGAAGTTGGTCTAGAGACTCCTGATGGTACCTTGGAGCCTGCATGCCTTAATGGCAGGTTCGTCGCATTCGACGAGGGGTTTTCATTATTGGCCTCCGATCGGATGATTCTGCGGGTGTTCGACGTCAGCTCATTTATTCACACGCCGTAGATTGTACCTGTAGTACCTTGAGGACCATCGTCATTATTGGTGGTTTCTCTCGCATCTGTTAACGGCTTTCATTATTGGCTGGTAATCAGACGATGTTCTTGCATGTTCGATATCAGCTCACACATTCGCATGCTAGAACTTGTACTTGTTTGGGTCGAGATGGAGCGCAAGACCCTGGATTGTGTCTGTTGTAATCCAGGCTGCGATTGTGGATTATTGTCATTATGTACATGACTCAATGATTGGATGGCTGCGACCATACCCGAGTCTATTTGTTTGATCTTAGTTGGATGGCTGCGCCCATACCCTGGATCCGGATTATAGCATACTCTGTTCGGATGGCTGCGTCCATACCGTATATATACATCATGTACTTGAGATATCAGTTGTATCTGTCTGTGCAGGTTTTCCGACGGCGGGCCTTCAGTTGGACATGTTCTCGTAAAGCATTTCACCCCTCTCTCTCTCGCGCCTCATGCTTTAGGGGGCATCTGTTACACAGTAATTTGTCACCGTCCCTACCATTCCCCGTCCCGCACAATGGAGGACCCATAATGTGACCTGTGAACACTGTCATGCACTGAAAACATCATCATTGCATCCCTCTCAGTATGAGCTTCATTTCCCCTTGAGACATCTCCTTGCAAAATCCATGAAAAACAGCTCTTTTTGCATTGGCGCGGGTAGACAGTTCAGTACTCGCGCCACTCAGGGAAATCCTGTAAAGAGGTCGCGCCACTTGGCGCTCTGTCATAGAGCAGCAATAGCGCCACCCATTTTAGGGATTGTTTTTTATATATGGATGGCGGAAGTTGAGTTCAAACAAACTCACAACCACTGCCTATCTTGAGTTGGGAGGTTTGGCTACGGGAGTTCTATGGAAGGGAAGTAGTTTTGCCACCTTCTATGGAACCTTCCTTGTTGATAGGGCCAATCCCATAACAATAGGGATCCCAACTCCCTCCTTCCCCATCTATAAAAGCTTGCTCAGATCCATGGCAAGCTAGTCTTGAAGTGCTGAAGCTTTGCATCTCCCTATTCCCAAGTGCCTTTGTGCCGTAAAGAATCCCTTCTTTCCCTTAAGGCCCATTCAAGCGAGGAGACCATTGTTACGAGACTCTGGAGAGGTTTCCCTTTCCTTGGCGAGCTTTGCGAGACGTGGACAACCGGGGACCCGTTCGAAGGAAGCTGCGACGTCAGAACTTGGTTGTAACTTCTATTCGTTTATCACTTTAATAGATGACTATGATTATGGTTCCACTCCTTTTGAAATCATGTTAATGCGAGTAATATCTTTTCTGACCGATATTTAGTTACGTATGCTGGTTCCTATGCATGTATCTGTTCGTCTCTTCTATGTGCAGGTGTTCGTCCACGGAGATTGTGGAAGGATTGTGATCTGCCAGGGCTGAAGGACGGGGGCATCTTCTTCTTCAGATCTAGCGTTGGAATCCAGGTAGGCTCTTATCCCAAGCCTTTCATTTCGTAACTGATTTGGTCAACATAGACCCAAACCTCATGCATTTCCTCCTTACACACCAAAGGTGGCTTCATTTTTCCTACTTACACCAATCCCCTTTCACATTGGGAATGCTTTATTCCTACTAAAGAGATTTAAGGGTCTCCCTACCCCATCTATTCTTCTAAGTTGAAAAATAGAGCAACATATAATGTTCCAACTAGTAGTAGCTAATTGGGAATATTACAGTCCTCCCCTCTCAAAATTTTATTTTCCTAAAGCAACAACAAAGAAGGATGATGTAAGATCTTCTCTCCTTCCCAAGTGGCATCCTCATCAGGAAGATTCCTCCATTGAATTAGATATTCTTTGATCACCTGGTTCCTTAGCTGCCTCTCCCGTGTATCCAAGATTGCCTCTGGTTGCAAAACTAGATGGCCTTCATCATTAATATGTGGGAGGTCTAGATTGGAAACTAATTTTTTCCCAATGGCCTTCTCGAGGCATGAAACATGAAATATGTTATGGATCTTGCTCCCCTTAGGAAGCTCCAACTCATATGCTACTTCCCCAACATAACATATTACCATGTATGGTCCATAGAAACATGGTTTGAGCTTCTTAGACCCCTTCTCTTTAAGTGTATATTGTCTATAAGGTTGAATACGGAGATAGACCAAATCATTCACCTCAAAGTACCTCTCTATCTGACCACGATCAACATATATCTTCTGCTGGTTTTGTGCAGTAGCGATGTTGTCTTTGAGGGCCCGAAGTATGTCCTGACTCTCTTGTATCCATTCTTTTGCTCTAGGAAGCTTGCTTGCTCCAAACATGACATCAAAAAATGAGAGTGCATCATACCCATAGAGAGCTCAGAATAGGGTCATACTAATGGACATATGGTAAGTGGTGTTGTAATAGTACTCCCCCAAATGGAACCAACATAGCCATGCCCTCTATTGTCCCGAAACATAGTTTCTCAAGTAACCTTCCAGCCACTTGTTTACTATTTCAGTTTTCCCATCGGTTTGTGGGTGATAGCTAGTACTGGGTGTCAATTCAGTCCCCATTAACTGGAAAATTTCTTGCCAAAAGCCACCCATGAAGCCGCTATCTCGGTCATTGACTACAGTCTTTGGGAGACCATGGAGCCTAAAAACATCTCCAAAGAAGATCTCAGCTACCTGTGAAGCAGTATAACGTGAAGAAATGGCAAATAAGTCTGAATATTTTTTTAGTCTAACAACAACTACAAAAATACAATCCTTACCCTAAACGGTAGGTAGACTGGTGATGAAGTCCATGGAGATTCTCTCCCATTTTCCATCTGGAATGGGAAGTGGCTGCAATAACCCTACACGATGGGTGTGTTATCTCTTGTTTTGTTGGAAAAATATGCACTCATTAATGTGTTGGAGTACATCCTCCTTGAGACCCTTCCATGAGAGTCTCTCCTGTATGGCCTGATAAGTCTTTGTGAATCCTTGACGCCCTGCAAGTGGGGAATCATGTGATGCTTGTAAGATCTTCTCTTTGAGCTTAGAATTATTAGCCAACAAGACCCAGTTCCAGTAATAGATGATCTCATCCATTACTCTATACCTCTCATCAGATATCACCCCATCAAGTATCTCACATGCAAAGATATCCTTGGAATACTCAACTAACAATTGAACCTTCTAATATGCATCCATGCCCCTTAAGGACAGCACTGTTGGCCTCCTGGATAGAGCATCAACAACTACATTTCTCTTCCCCTTCACATACTCTATGTAAAATTCATATGATTGGATTTTTCTGACCCATTTCTATTGTCTCTCTTGGAGTTGCTTCTGCTCATGAAAAAATATGAGACTGTTATGACCAGACTTCACCCTAAATTTATTCCCCACCAAGTATTGCCAAAATTTGGCTAAAGCATCCATAATAGCAAACATTTATTTATCATAGATGGAGTACAACCTCTCATGTAGCAGCAAATTCATGCTCTCAAAGGCTATAGGATTCCCTCCTTACATCAAGACTTCTCCAATACCTTCCCTTGATGCATCACACGCTCACACAAAAGGTTGAGAAAAATCAGGAAAACTAACACTGGCCAGCTACTCATTACCCTTTTGAGCTTATCAAAAGCTCTGTGTGCTGTAGGTGTCCAAATGAAAGCTCCTTTTTTTGTCAAATCTGTAAGTGGAGCTGCTAGTTTAGAGAACCCTTTGACAAACTTTTGGTAATATGTGCATACGCCTACAAAACCTTGGAGTTCTGCAACATTCCTTTGCTCAGGCCAATCTCTAATAGCCTTTATATTTTCTTCATGGAATCTTACTCCATCCACTCCAATTATGTGGCCTAAGTAAAGCATCTCTGTAAGTCCAAACTCACATTTAGAGAGCTTAGCATAGAATTGTTGCTCTTTAAGAATATGAAAAATTGTCTCAATGTGTTGCAAGTGTTCCTCCCATGTGCAGTTGTAAATAAGAATGTCATCAAAGAATACCAACACAAACTTTCTCAAATGACCACGGAAGATGTGGTTCACGCAAGATTGAAATGTTGTGGGGGCATTGGTCAATCCAAATGGCATTACGAAGAACTCAAAATTCCCATAGTGACACCTGAACGTTGTCTTGGGGATGTCCTGATCTCTCACCCTAATTTGACAATACCCGCATCTCAAATCAATCTTGGAGAAATATTTGGACCCTCTTAGCTCATCCATCAGCTCATTGATCCTGGGAATTGGGTACCTATTCTTCATGGTCTTCTTGTTCAATGCCCTATATTAAATGGACATCCTCAATGTGCCATCCTTCTTTTTAACCAAGACCACTGAAGATGCAAAAGGGCTAGTGCTAGGCTGGATATGTCCTAGAGCCAACAACTCTTGGATTTCCCTTTCAATCTCATCCCTATAAGCTTTGGGATGCCTATAAGGGGTGGTAATCACTGCTTGAATCCCTTGCTACAACTCAATAGTATGCTCAAACCCTCGATCAGGAGGCCTCCCTAGTGGGATATCTCCAAACACTGTAGAGTACCAGTCTAGGAGAGATTGTACATTTGGATGTACTAGTGAATCCTTGCCCCCAGCTTCAGATAAATGCAGTTCTACTGCCCACTATATCTCTCCTATGCGTAAATATACTTCCATCATGTCAGCTGAAACAATCTGAGGTGGGTAAGAGTGTATGCGTTTGATTTTTTGTTGCTTGCCATTCCCTTTGTCTGTCCAATCCATCTCTAGAGTCTCCCAATCAGTGGTAACTCTCCCAAGAGTGATTAACCACTGGACACCCAATATAACATTGGTGTCAAGAATATCAACCATAAAGAAGTGGTCTGTAAGAGTGTAGGTTACCATGGTGATAGACAACTTTGGAACATACTTGGCACACTGCATAGTTCTAGCTCTTGGAACCAAAACTGAGAAGCCTTCAAAGTCTTCCATGTGGATACCCCTTCTTTGTACTAGCTGTGAGTCAATGAAGTTATGAGTGGCTCCACTGTCTACTAGTATTGATACTCTTTTCCCCATAATAGTGCCTCTAACCCTCAAGGTCAGATATTTAGGGACCCCTCTTAACGCTGTAAGAGCTCCTCCCTTTGGAGCAAAATTTTTTACTGCATATTTTGTAGGTGGTACAACGCTGGCCCTCTCCTCCTCATCGGAAAATATCTCAATGAAATGTGCCTTCCCAGCAACACATTGATGGTTTGGCACCCATGGTTCCTAACAAGTGAGGTAGAGTTTTTCCTTCCTTAATTTTTCCTGATCATTTTTAAGAGGTGTCCTCCCTTGACCCTCTCCTAGCCATGAAGAAATCTCCTACTGAAATAATGCTTTTGTCTTGGGCAAAGGATGTTGTAAATCTCTAGTCTTCTCCACATCTTTTTGTAGTGTAGTAGGTTGAGTATATTTCACCAACCCATGTAATGGTTCAACTATCCCATCAATAAACATGAAGATCCTCCTGCTCATAGTGAGGTTGGATACCATTACTGAAAGCTTCAAATATTCAACAATATAATCTTCTAGATCTCTGTTTTGTTTGATATCGGTTAGCTCAACAAAGTGAGCCTCCGGATCCCTTGGATCAAATCTCTCTACCAGTCTTCTAGTGAAAATTGAGTATGAAGTGATATGACCATGCCAAAGTGTAGTCAACCCATGGAACCACCATGCATGAGCCTCCCCTTCCAAGTGCAATGCAACTATTTTGATAGCTTCTATTTCAGAAACTCTGTTGAGTTGGAAATAAGTATCCAATTTTTCCACCCAAGCCTTGGCTGTGCACTTAGGTGATCCATCATATGAAGGCAAGAAGAACCTTCCCATATTGCTCTATAGGCCCGATCCCTACATAAATCCTCCTTTCTTCTGGTGATAACAAGTCCTTCTTCCATCCTTGATCCGACAGAACTCTTGAAATCTCAAGTGTTCTTTGAATCTTTGGGATTGGGATTCATACTCCACAAAATAATCACCAAGGGTTTCTTCCTCCCCTTCCTCGGATAGAAATGTGGGCATAGTGGAATTTTGTGAAGAAAGATGTGTGGCTGAGTGTCATGTGTTGGTGCTTGCTTCATGGCAAAACCCTCTAAGGGCTTCCTTATGCCTCAACTCCTTGATATATTTGGAAATGCCCTGTATGGTTTTAAGGAGAATATTTGGAATCTCTTTCTCCTCCATAGCTATAGATATAATTTCCCCCACAATCTGAGCCAAGAACAGAGCTCTGATACCACTGTAATATTCCTTCTTAGGAATTTCAGTAATATGGACAGTAAAAACGTTGTTTTCAAAACATTACGCTATAGAATTGAGAAAATGGACTTGGATCCTTTATTTTATATATTATAACCCTCACATATAGAATGGGATCAGAAACAAATCATTCTAGCTATGTTAAACAGATCTCCCCAGCCCAATATAGCTCAAAAACACCCAGACCCCATGACTTTTACCAAAAAAAAATTCTGAAGCATGTGAAAACATTATTCTAAAAGGGTTTCAATAGAAAAATATGAATCATAATAGATCTAGAGATTTCATTTATCATAGAGCCATGAAAATGGAGGTCTATCCCCTCTTATACAAAATGGATACAACCCGACAAGGGTTTCATGAATGCACAAGTATAAAATAGTAGCTCTGCAGAAAAATCACACAGTCTACTGCAAATATGTATTGATATGTTTGAAAAATACATAATATGGCTGAAAGATCCTCCTTACTAGCCTTCCAGGAGAGGAAAAGCCCCTTTCTCCTAGGGAACTAGCACAAAATCAAGGGATTTAACCCTACCACAGCATCACCTTCAGAAATGACGCATTTTTTGCAAGAGACTGCACTGTAGAGGTTGGTGAATACTTGACCCAAAGTCTAATGGTGGAAATGTAGCCCAGATTTCTCCTCTTAGATCCCTTCAACAAGCTAAACCAAGAAAGTGAATGGAACTCCCGCATGAGAATCTCTTGCACTAAACAGTGTAGCAAACCTAGCTAAATAGCTGAAGCATGCAAGAATTCACAAGACCCAAACATAGACAAGATTCTGAATGCCTCTCATGGTTGCCATCCCTTTCCTTTTATTCTTGGTGAGCCTCCTCACCCTTGACCCCACACATTCATGAGGTTACTTCCTTGCAAATATTCCTCCATCAAAACTATGTTGTCCCCACTAGTTTCCCTCCTCTTTTAGAAGCATTGTTGATTTGGTCAACATAGACCCAATCCTCATGCATTGCCTCCTTTCACACCAAAGGTGGCTTCATTTTTCCCACTTACATTGATCCCCTTTCATATTGGGAATGCTTTATTCCTACTAAAGAGATTCAAGGGTCTCCCTACCCCATTTATTATTCTAAGATGCAAAATAGAGAAACATATAATATTCCAACTAGCAGCAGCTAATTGGGAATATTACATTCAGATCCACGTTGGGAAAAATTGTACTACATTTAAAAATATATCAAAATATCAAACAAAAATCACAATATCAAACAACGAGCGATACCACGTTATCAGATTCACACAATTTTTCTCTTTAATGTTATTAGAGTCAAAATATGAGTACAATGATAGTGAGTAATGGCTAACTACAATTTAAAATATAAAACTTATTTAAATGTACAATTTTTTTTTTTCATCAGAAAAAATGAAGCTTTCATTCATTAAAATGAGAAAGTTATATACACCATGTTTCTGTTTTCATCAATCTATCACCCAATAGAATGAATAGCTACCTCTTATCCATGAAATTTCCCAAAACCCATTACATATTAAATTCTCCTCAGAGAGGAGGATCAAGAGAATCCATACTAAAATGATTATCACTTCCTACTACAAAACTTCACAAAAAACAATAAACAAACACAATAGATACTTTCACGCGTTCATTATATTGTCTTTAAATCAGATTGTCTTGTAATCACTCTCCTGAAGGAGATCACTTGTATTTGTTGGCATATGTTGTCCTTGATGGCAACCTACTTGATGAAGTTGATGGTAACTTACTTGATGAAATAATATTGTTGGCAATATGATGCAGAGTGTTGTCCTTGATGGCAACCTACTTGATAAAGTTGATGACAACCTTCTTGATGAGTTAAAGAGGAGATTGTTGGCAATGTGATACAATGTGTTGACTTTGATGGAACCTGCTTAATGAAGTTGTTCGTGATGGAAACTGACTTGATCGGTGACAAATTACTGTGTAACACATGGTAAAGGCCCTTAACAATCTCCCGAAAAGATATGAAGACTCTGATGGAAGTCTGAAAAAGATGGAGACCCTTGACAATGTATATCTTTGGGAGATGTGTCAACATGTATGTAGGATGCTGATACCTACAGGAAGATGTCATGATGAAAGACCATCACAAAGGTAAGTCTAATTTAAGTGTTCATTTCTTATTTTGAAAAAGTATTTGGATAGGCTTATGCATGATTGCCAAAGGGAAGAATTGTCGATGTCTTCCTAGAAAGACCATATAGAAGGATGTAATATCCTTTCGAAAAATATGGCATGAAGAAAGCAACATGGCATGAAGCAAGGCGATATGAAGACTGATGAATCACTTTCTGATGAAAGGAATGATGACATGACTGACTCGTGGATGAAAGTGATGGATGATCTGTGCCCTATGAAGAAGTCCCAAACATGAAGACTCCATAACAAAGAAGAAATTCATGACATTGAAGGAAGGAGTTCTTCAAAGCAGCTGGTTGTCTCACTATTGCCACCCTAGGAGCTGCTGTAGGTCCTTGATTGAGACGGAACCTGGAAACAAGTTTCTTACTTGGAAGAAACTTGGAAATTCCTAACCACGAGGGAGCTTAGGTACATTCCTTGTGTAGGAATGAGTACATTCCTTTGTTGGAATATAATAATATATCCTCGCTAATTGAGAGGGAGAGATAGACATGTCATTCTTGCCTTCTCTTGGGAAGACATAATGGAGGATTGGGTAAGCATCTGGCATCCGATGCTCTTTGAGGATGAGATAGGGCATCCAAGATAAGAGTAGTCGTAGAGGATCGATATTCTTTGAGGACTGAGAATCCAAAATAAGAATAGTCCTGGTGGAACACACCCTGAGAACCCGGGTAGGGTATGTTCCAGGGGAGACAATGATTAAGGTGTCTATAAATCATTGGTCTCGCCAGCATTGAGCTCAAGATCTCGTGGAGAGATGGAGCTGTTATTCAAGGCCTTGCTATGTGACAATGCTGGTTGATATGATGCTATACATATGGGTTACCAATCCGATTCTTCTTATGAGAAATTCTTCAGATTGAGAATGAACAAGTACCATTATGAATACCTCCCTAGTTAAGAGGGAGTGTTGAAAAGTGTAACTAGGTTTGTTCTTCATAATGACATGTAATTGTGACTCTTGTAAATAATGTAATGAAGAAAATAAATTATTGTTGGCTTGCTTCATGGGTTTCATGAGCAAGGGATTATTGTTTTAGAGTCAATGTCATGTATGACCCGTCTTGGGCATATAAAGAATGTATTTAAGTATATAAGTTGTCTTGAAGCACTCCAAAGACAAGTACATTCATCTTTTTCATGGTCAGCCTCAATATATATATACATAAATGTCATGTTGGCACACATGTGTAGACACGCCCATTTAGATGGTCATGTCGGCTCAAATGTCTGGGCAAACTACTCTATATACCCATGTGGACTTCGCATAAAACACAAAAGTACAGTTCAGATTCCCTCTGAGATTTTCGGGTGCCAATCACAGTTTAGATTATTACAGTTCAAAAGATCACAGATTTGGTGTTGCAAGAGGACAAGGTCTCAGACAACAGAACAATGCCTCAGTAATAACACAAAGTGTTATGAAGATGCTCGATAATCTTTGGAGTAATGCTTAGTGTTATAATGGTGTTCGAACCTATGATGATGAGGTGATACTTGGTGTTACAGTAAAGTTATATCGGTGCTATGGTGGCATGATGCTCGATGTCTCGAAGAAGTTCACTGGAGAGATGATCTAAGTCAAAGGAAGATCGAAGAGGACAGTGGAAGAAGGACGATTGTGTCTTGGTCATGGAGTGGCTACTAGGTCAAGGGTCTTGGTCTTGGCATTCTTCATTTGGAATCTTTATAAGAAGAATTTGTGCGGGTTTTCCTCTCAAAGAGTGAGAGGTTTTGGCCTTGGCTCATAGCCTACATGCTGTGTTTCTTGTCTATTTTATGTTCATGCATTGGTTACTGTTTGATGAAGAAGAACACTAACAAGATAATTAGAAGAAGATCCTAATCTAAAGAAGTAAAAAGCATTCACAAACAGTCACTAACGAAGAGAAATCATCTAATGCTAATGCCCTAGATTTCTCAACAATAGGATGCCATGGGTAAAACCCACTCTCCCACAACAACAAAAATGATTTTTATTATTACGATGTTTACAATGGGGTTAGACCCTCTTAGAGGGCTGCCCAAGAAAGAATGGGAATTATACAATATGAGATCTAGCAAGGACACAAAATCCCCTTCAAACTATAGGAGCCTCAAGAGAGGAGAAATGATTATACAACTTGAAAGAACAAGCTCCCAAAAAGTGCATGGCCAAGCCTCCTTCATAAGTCCTCTAAATGCCCACAACCTCTTTGATAATGAGCTTGAACGCGTGAGGGAAACTACACAAAAGATTGTTAGGGCTGCAAAACTAAGACATGGTTAGTGTGCAAAAGAGAGCATGCAAATAAGTGAATATACTACAAAATAATGTACAAAAGGCTAAATCAAATGATGAGAAAGGACCCCACCACTTGTCTAGCTTGTGAAAAGCTATTAATTAGCTAGATAAGGAAATGAAAGCACAAGATCAATATATATATATTTTTTTTTTTTTTTCATTATAATTATTATTATTTTATTAAATTTATATTTTGACTTATGCACAAACTATGTAAAAAGGAGAACCCTGGAAGAATAAGCACTTCGAAATATTAGACTTTTGAGATTCAAATAATGATGAGAGTTCCTTGAAAACAATGCCAAGAGTGGGTTGGTCTCTTGAAGACTTCCCCGACGCTTTCTAGTTGATCCAGAAATGGTCCTCTACAAAATTTCCAACACACATTATCTCATATGGATTAAATCAATAAACAATGGTGAGATAACTCTAGAAATTTATATGAAAACAACTAGAGATAGTCTACACCTAGAGCATATTCATAAACCAATTGTAAATGTAAGATAGATCTACATCTATAATTCTATAAAAGCATATGAGCAATGAAACACAACTCAAAGGCACACGTATGGAAGATTATACCATCAATGAACTAGGCACATGCTCCAATGGAATAATAGTCATGAATGAACCCCAAAGTCTTTTTATTCAAATGAAGAACAAGAGTACATAGAAGCAGAGCTTCCCCAAGCACAATAGCTCATTGCAAAGGTACAATATGTGAGCTCAAGGCTCTATTATATAGAAGAATGGGTGGAGATCCCAATGAAGAACCAAATGCTAAGTGTGATGATGACAATCCTAAAGCTCCCTCATGCAATTCAAATTCCCCCAGAGAGGCCCACACAATCCTTGAAGGGGCCAAATCGTTGTTGAAGAAGGGACAAGTGTATATGTGAGTGGAGTGGTAGGAGACCACTCTCCACTCATCTCTAGTGGAACTCCAAGTCCAAAGCCCACCAAAAAATTGAGTCCTCATGCAAATTCGAATTTCCCTCATTAAATGCGTTTTCCCTTTGAGAAACTTGTGGTCCCCTCCATGAAATTCGATTTCTTTGGAGCACATGTCTTTTCCTTGAATCTAGGAGTCCACATCACCGTGGAACTTCACTTTAACTCATCAATGATTTTCCACCTCATTTCCACATCATTTAGCATGTATGGGTATTTATTTTTCTCCATCTATTTAATTGTTGGCTTAATTTATTGCCACTTTTTCTACTAAACTTAGGAAAAGTGGGTTTTGAAGGTCTAGAACACATTTTTAACCCCTCAAAGTGTGTCATAGTAGAAATTTGAGGGTGAGAGGTGTAATTTTTATTACTCATACTCCATACAACCTCTCTGGTCAACACTTATTACATTTCATATACAAATTTTATTCCAATTTCCACCCTGCGAGAAATTTTAAAAATTAAAAAATGACCCCCTAAACCTAATCAAATTCCACGATTTTTTTTTTTGGGTGTGATCTAGTATGGTAATATACAATGACCCTAGACTCTAGGACTCACCCAAGGTCCCACCATCAAGTCGTACTCCGGCTTTGGGGTTATGCTTTGAGGAAAAAACTCAATTAATTATCAACTCCTTGTAAGGAGATGATAATTAACCAAGTGAAAAAACCTCCCAGAGTAATACTCACTCGATGATAAGGTCCCAGGCTACCTGTAGAAATTTTAATACCCACTCCGGTTTTCAGTTTCTCCTTATTTCTCCCATATAGTTAAATGCCCATTCCCATAGCCATACATTCAACAAGTTGGAAAAAATCAATATTTTCTAAAAACATTAATTCTGGAAATTTCACAATGCTGAAATGCAGAAATAAAAAACAGAAAAATAAATCAGCCACACAGAGATTTTAGACACGCTGATTTTTGGTCAATGTGACCCTGGAAAAACCCCCTACAACTCTTGGGGAAAACCAGTTCGAAAGCTTCTTCTTATTTCTGATAAATGCTTTTACAATGAACAACAATACACTGTAAAAATTACAGCAAACAATAAAAACCACTTATCTCGATTTTCATGCCACTTTCCACCTCGAAAATCGTGCTCCTTTGCTGTTGATTCTGCTCCTCGAAAACAATGCTTTCCTTTCCGCGAAATGCGTGCAAATTGCTATACGGATTTTCTGCCTCGGTAATCGTGCCAATAAATGTTGTTGTACAGATTTTCAGCCTTGGGAAGTGTGCCCTCCTGTTGTATGGATTTGCTGTGTGTCTTTTGCTGCTCTCCCTTTGCTCATAAATTTCTCTTCAGCTTTCTCTCCTCCTCTCTCAATTTGCTCATGAAAGAATGAATGACCTTTTCCCTCCTTTTCCTCCTTTAACCTAACCCTAAGTGACTTTTGGGGAATCCCTAAATCTAATGGTTGAGATAGCTTTGAGATTAAGTGCTCATTTAAATTTCACTTAAAGACCCACTTAGTCATTTATTTCCAAAGTTACTTTTCCTTTCTAATTCCACATTGACTTTATAACTTTATAAAGTCACTTTAGGAGAAAAATTAAATTCTTTTGGACACTTTTCCTAGGCCAAAGATCAAAGCCTTAGGGAACCACCTGTCCTCCGGTAACCAAATTTCAACACTCCCTCTTACCGAGGAAGGTGTTCCTCACCACACCCATCTTGTCTCTGAAGTAGACATGCTTGCCCCGTGGTAAGGCTTTGGTTAGAATATCTGCAACCTGCTCATCGGTGGAAATATACTCAAGCTTCACAACTCCCTTCTGAACAGTCTCTGATGAAGTGATATCTGATGCCGATATGCTTTGACTGGTCATGAAATACTGGATTCTCCATGAGTTTAATGCAACTCTGATTATCACAGTATATCACTGAAGGTCTCAATGGCTGACCAAATAATCCAAACAACATCTTGCGAAGCCAGATGGCCTCACAACTAGCTAGACTGGCTGCCATGTACTCTGCTTCCGCTAAACTCAATGCTACTGACTGCTGCTTTCGGCTGAACCACGACACCACTGCCGGACCCAACCCAAAACAACACCCTGGAGTGCTCTTCCTATCAGAAGCACAACCTGCCCAATCAAAATCAGTGTAACCTGCCAATCTCACTCCATCCCCCTGCGTATAATCCAGACCATAATCCACTGTCCCCTGCAAGTACCGCAAAATGTGTTTTGCAGCAACCCAGTGCACCCTCCTGGGCTCACATATGAACTGGCTCATCGTGTTGACTGCAAAACATATATCTGGTCTAGTGTTGACCAAATACATCAAGGAACCAATCAACTGTCTATACAATGTGGGGTCCACCAACTCGGAATCTAAAGCGTGAAGCTTCTTCCAGTTGGTGATCATCGGTGTCGACATGGGTCTACAATCCTCCATGGGGAATCTGCCAAGGATGTCCACAATATACTTCCCTTGCCCCAGGAAGAAATGCCCCTTCTCCTGCCATACCTTCAAACCCAGAAAGTAATGCATGAAGCCAATGTCCTTCATATCAAACTCTGACGCAAGATCTCTCTTGCAGTGCTCTATGAGTCTCTCTGCACTCGTAATGACCAAGTCATCCACATACAACACCAGAATGAGAGGCTCCTCACCTATCACAATAAAGTAAAGGTTCAGATCTGCATCACTCTTTGTGAAACCCATCTCCTGCAAGTATGTATCTATCCTGGAGTACAAAGCTCTGGGAGCTTGCTTCAAGCCTTAAAGGGCCTTCTTCAGTCTGCACACATGGGACTCCTTCCCATGCACCTCAAAGCCCTGTGGTTGCTCAATGTACATCTCCTCCTGTACGAAGCCATTGAGAAATTCGGTCTTCACATCCATCTGGTGGATCTTCCAACCCATCTCTGCTGCTATTGATATGATGGAGCGAATTGAAGTATATCGAGCCACGGGAGCGAAGGTCTCCTCATAATCAACTCCCTCTACCTGGGAGAACCCTCTAGCCACAAACTTTGCTTTGAATTTCTCAATGCTGCCATCTGCAGCATGCTTTATCTTGTAAAGCCATCTGGAAGTAACCACGGATTTGCACTCAGGCCTCGGCACCATCTCCCAAACATCATTCTTCATGATAGAAGAATACTCCTCCTGCATGGCCTCTCTCCAGACCTGTTGGCTAGCTGCCTCCTCATAGCTAGAAGGCTCAGAGTCAATGATGTTGGCAACCATTGCCATATAGCTACAAAAACTATCAGGTGGTTTGCTCTCTCTGACTGGCCTCTTTGGCCCAGCAATAGATGTGGCCTCTCTCAAGGTATCCTGAAGCCACTTGGGCTTCCTCTTCCCTGAGCACACTTCTCCCACTGGAGAATGAAACTCCTCCTCATCATCAGGAGCCTGAACTCTTGACTGTTTGTCTGCTATCCTCCTGCTTGAACCTGAACCTATAGACACTGAAGTACTGTGTGAACTGTCCATCAGTGGACTCCCTAGTGAACTGCTCTGCGGACTGCTCTGCATGCTGCCCAAAGCACCACCCCTCTGATTCTATGAGCCACTGCTCACTAACGGACCTGACACCGTAATCGATGTACCTTCGGATCCTCTTGATCCCTACCCACTGGATCCCTACGACTGACTCAGCTGCTCCTGAGCGTCTGGTTGATCCTGATACTCTAACTCTCATGACCTCCTAAAGGCCCTGTCCTCCTCGAACTTCACATCTCGCCTGACAACAACTCTCCTCAGTGCGGGAATATAAATCCGAAAGGCCTTCGAGGTCTCACTGTAGCCCACAAAGACACCCTTCTCTGCGGTGGGCTCTAGCTTGGTCCTCTTCTCCTTGGGTACGTAGGAGTATGCAATACACCCGAAGATACGAAGATGACCAATATCAGGCTTCTTCCCAGAAAAAGCCTCCTCCTGAGTCACATGCCCAAGGCACGATGCAGACTCCTGTTCTGCAAATATACAACAGTGTTGCAGGCCTCCGCCCACAAAAACAATGGCAACCCCTAATCATGTAGCACAGCTTTGGCAGCCCCTCCGATGGATCTGTTCTTCCTCTCCGCAACCCTGTTCTGTTGGGGGTTGTAAGGAACAGTGAACTCCCTCCTAATGCCCGCCTCCGCACAATAATCAACAAACTCACCAAGGGTGTACTCTCCTCCATTGTCCGACCGACCTGTCTGAGTCTCCACAAGAGCTCTGAACTCCTGAAACCGCTTGAAGACCTCACTCTTGGTCTTCAAGAAATAAATCCAGGTCCTCCTGGAGTGATCGTCAATGAATAAAATATAATACTCATATCCACTCAAGGAAACATGAGACATGCGACCGCTCACATCGGAATGAATCAAATCAAGTATCCCAGTCGATCTACTGTCGCTGCTGGGAAAAGGGGATTTGGCAAACTTGCCCATCGCACATCCTCTACATGTATCAAAGTGATCAGTACTGAAATCTGGCACACCTGTAGTGATCTCCCGCAATGTCCTCAAGGCTCCATGATACATGTGCCCCATCCTGCGGTGCCAAATCTCACACAACCCTGAACTGCTAGCTCCGCTGCCGGTACTACTGCTCAATACCAAAAGGGGTTGAAATGCAAACTTGTACACTTTGCATGGCGTACACCTATCACTCTAGCTGAATCAGCTGGAGCGCCCCTGGGATATATCAACACCTGTCCTCTCCTGAACAATATCTCATATCCTATGTCCTCCAATTCTGAGATGAATATGAGGTTCTTCCTCATCCCTGGCACATATAGAACATCTGACACCTTCAAGGGAGGTTTGGGTTCCCTATCAAATGTCAATGTCCCTACACCGACTATTCTAACAACACTGTCATCTCCGAGTACTACCTCTATATCAGTGACACTCTCTGAAAGCTCTGAGAAGTACTCACGGACTCCTGTCTTATGACGTGAAGCCCCACTGTCAACATATCAGATACCTGAAGATGCTCTGCTAGTGGAGGGAAATGCACACTCCCTCTCAACCTCTGTGGCAGGTGATCCTGCACTAGTGGACTCACAAGAAATGAACCCAAACTCTCGGTCAAAGCTATCCGTAAAGTCCTCTATCTTTGCTGATGCTGCCATGCTTTGGTTCTTCTCCTTCTTCTTCTTCTCCAGACACACAACTGCGTAGTGTTCCATTTTCTGACAATTCCAATATTTCACCTTGGAATAGTCCTTCTACGTGTTCCCTTGTTTACCTTTACCTTTGCCTTTGCCCCCACCAACACTTGTGGAAGCTTGCTTCTTTCCCTTGCCTTTCTTGCCTCCTGCCAACAGTGCTACATCCTCATCCTGCTCAACTAGTTTGGCTGCCCCAAGCTGGCTCTTTATGATTTCTGTCTGTATGCAATCATCCCAGAACCTCTCCCAAACGGGAAGGGTCTCACGTGCACAAACCCCATCAACAAAGTTCAGCCATGAACTGGGAAGGCCATTCACTGCAATCCGCACCAACTCAGTGGGTGGAATGACTTCTCCAACTGCTGCCAATGCATCTCTCACATTAGTAATCTTAGTGAGATATCCAGCTGCACTATCAGTCTTACCCATCGTAATGGTCTTCAACTTCTCCCTTAGGACCATTTTCCTGTTTTCATTGGTACTCTGATAGAGATTGGTCAATGCTGTCCACATCTCATGAGCATATCTCTTCCATCTCACATGAGGAATGCAATGGTCTTTGATTCCATCTAGAACCAGTCTCTTACTCTTGTTATTCTTTTTATTAAAGGCTGCCAACTGAACAACATCAGTAGGCACATTAATGGGGTGCTGTGCAGTATGCACCATGATATCTCAGACTTCTCCCTCCTCAAAGATGCTCTGCATTCTCTCCTTCCAAACACTGTAGTTACTATGCCCATCCAACCTATCCTCCACCCTCAAGCCCAAAGACATGCTTGCTGTCCTAAATAAGCTGAAAATAACACTGCTGTAGTAAAGGTAATGTTTTCTGTATGAAAAATCAGCTTGCTGTAATTTCTCTTCTTGTTGTCCCAAACTGCCTTTTTCAGCAAAATAGCTCTGATACCGTGTAGAAATTTTAATACCCACTTTGGTTTTCAGTTTCTCCTTATTTCTCCCATATAGTTAGATGCCCATTCCCATAGCTATACGTTCAACAAGCTGGAAAAAATAAATATTTTCTGAAAACACTAATTTTGGAAATTTCACAATGTTGAAATGCAGAAATAAAAAACAGAAAAATAAATCAGCTACACACGGATTTTAGACACGTTGATTTTTGGTCAATGTGACCCCGAAAAAACCCCCTACAACTCTTGGGGAAAACCAGTTCGAAAGCTTCTTCTTATTTCTGATAAATGCTTTTACAGTGAACAACAATACACAGTAAAAATTACAGCAAACACTAAAAACCACTTATCTTGATTTTCGTGCCACCTTCCACCTCGAAAATCGTGCTCCTTTGCTGCTGATTCTGCTCCTCGAAAATAGTGCTGTCCTTTCTTTGAAATGCGTGCAAACTGCTGTACATATTTTTTTGCCTCGGTAACCGTGCCAATAAATGCTGCTATACGGATTTTCAGCCTTGGGAAGTGTGCCCTCCTGCTGTATGGATTTGCTGTGTGTCTTTTGTTGCTCTCCCTCCACTCAGAAATTTCTCTTCAGCTTTCCCTCCTCTATCAATCTGCTGATGAAAGAATGAATGACCTTTTCCCTCCTTTTCCTCCTTTAACCTAACTCTAAGTGACTTTTGGGGAATCCCTAAATCTAATGGCTGAGATAGCTTTAGATCTAGGGCTGAGATTAAATGCTTATTTAAATTTCACTTTCTATTTTTTAATTCACCCCACTTTAATAAAGATCCACTTAGTCATTTATTTCCAAAGTCACTTTTCCTTTCTAATTTCACATTGACTTTATTAAAGTCACTTTAAAATTAGACTTTAGTAACTTTATCACTTAAAGTCATTTTTAAATTAGATTTGACTTTATAACTTTATAAAGTCACTTTAGGAGAAGAATTAAATTCTTTTGGACACTTTTCCCTAGGCCAAAGATCAAAACCTTAGGGAACCACCTGTCCTCCGGTAACCAAATTTCAACACTACGCAGGCCTGCTACATGACTCGACTCCTCATACTAGTATCACTTTTACATTGTCCCCGTAGGGATTGTGGAATTAGAGTACAACAAAAAACGATAAGAAGAAGAAGTGGAGTTGAAAAACTTTGGTAGTATGATGATCTCTGATGGTACAAGCAACCTTTGGTACATCCATGGGCATGGAGTTTTCAAAAAATCCTTAGGTGCCACTCCAGTGGTCAACAATACCAATAAAGTTGAATCTAGTAAGGACTTGCTGTTTTAACTAGCAACTCAGATAAGTCTTTAGGAAAAGGGTACAAAAGTTGGAATGTTCAGCTTGATAGATTGTCAAGGTGAATCAAACAAAATCTTATCTTCAATGTAAGGAGATAGCAAACTACTAGAGTTGGAAGATTTATTAGGTGGGTTTAATGGACTTCTGCCTTCAAAATGAGGGATAGACAATCTGAAAGAACATCAATGAAGAGACTCAGATCTGGAGATGACAAGAAACTAAAGATACAACAGATAACTAGGTTACCATTTTAGAGATCTAGCAAGCACTGTGGTTGTTTACCCAGGTGTCTCTGTGGATGGTGGTCTTGAATTTCTGTAATCATCTTGTATTTCCTATATGTGAAATCCTTGAGTTGTAAAACTTTGAACTTTCTATATGATAAATATTATTTTCTTGTCATGGGAAGTTGTGAAAATGCTGACACAATAATTTCTATTAGTTATTAATACTTGTGTCAATTTATCTTGGACTTGTGATCAATGAATCATTCAGATGTTTTGGTCAGTGGTTAGGTGGTTAAACCCAATGTTACTAGGATAGTGACTTCAAGTCACGATTATTCTAGTTTGAAACGAATTGCTAGGTAAAGGAGTTTTTCTAACTCCTTAGTGTCAAACTTGCCCATTGATGGAGTTTGACTTGCAAGTAAGTGAATGACTTGGTTGCCAGTCAAACTTGTTTGATAGACTCAGTTCTGGTCATTTTACCTCTTTTGGGTGCATTTCTCCTCTGTTGGGTCCTTTTCTTGGTTGAAATAGACTGAAAAGTGATCACATTGTCACATCTAGGGCAACCATGGAATCTTATTTTGGATCCACTAGTGCATCTAGAGTAGCTAGGGCATCAAAACTATGTTTTGACTCAATAAGCTTTATAACTGCTGCTAATGACTATTACACCATCATTTTGATCATTCGAGGTACCACTACACTTTTTTCCTTCTTTCATTTCTGTTGTTAGTTATTTAGGGTTAAATAACAACTATTTTTAGGGATTTTTTTGACCATTTTTGGGTTGTTTTTTATTGTTATCTAGGTTCCTCGCCCCCCCTACCCAAAACAAATCTAGGTTTGTCAAGTTCAACTTTCAAGGCTGTTGACAACTTAGCTTTTTTTGTTTCAACTTTCAAGGCTGTTGACAACTTAGCTTTTTTTGTTCCTTTATTCCTTCCTGACAACAGTGACCCCATCTCACCATAACCTACATAAGTAGTGAAAATGCTAAGAGAGAGTGACTTGGATTTGTCATGAAAAGTTTTTGGGAATAGCGAAGCTTAATTGTAAATTTTGCATCCTTCTTACTAGTGGCTGCATGCATAGATTCAAATACCATGTTGCTGAAATTCTTGGCCATGAAATTGTGATTTGCAGGGGTGTTGGAAAGGATGTTAAACACCAAGCCAACTTGATCAGCCCTCAATGAGGTTAAAACTTAAAAGAAAGAAAGCTGTAATAAATGCAGAAATGGCATCCCTTACAGCTAGCCAAACTTACGCTAAGACCCCCTCGCCTCCCTCTGTTGAATCCACAATCCAAGCCCAAGTTTTCCAACCAACCATCAAACTCATAGTCAGAGCCAAATGTCACTGCCTTCTCCCTTTCATTCAAATATTCATTCTGGAAGTGTAAGTAGTAACAATTTTTTTTTCTTCCTATACTCAACCTGTTTCCCAACCTTGCTTTGATGGCACACTCGAAAACAAAATGTCCATATGCAAGCGAGGCAGACTATCGCTAATTTTTGGCACTATATTGACATCCACTCAACTCTGCCATAAATCAGAGCCAAATGTTGCTGCCTTCTCCCTTTCATACAAATCTTCATTCTGGAAGTGTAAGTAGTAACAAATTTTTTTCTTCCTATACTCAACCTGTTTCCGAACCTTGCTTTGATGGCACACTTGAAAATAAAATGTCCATATGCAAGCAAGGCAGACTGTCGCTAATTTTTGGCACTATATTGACATCCATTCAACTGTGCCATAAATCCGTACTAGCAATCTATGATTGCAGTAGTTGTTATAGGCTGGGGTTCAAAGCCCATGTGAGAGTCTGAAGACATCTTTGTTGTTATACTCTCTTGATGATGTAAACCTTACACTTTTTGAGATCGTTCATCATGGGCAAAATCAAGATGCACCATCATGAGTGATGGATGTATAGATACCTTGCATAAAACCTTGTTAACACCCATATTTGCTTGCACAACTGGAGGGTTAAGATCCAGCTAGACTTCAACATGCTGGTTGCATTTTAGATGCATCCTGACCTTTACATTGATTGGGCTTATTTTAAAGTCAGTTTTACTTGTTTTTGAGAAACTACTGTTTGGGTAGTTTGCTTTTTTCTAGGAGCAGGAGATCTTTTGCCCACATGGCAAAGATGTTTACATATTCTTGGTCCTCATGAGCTCCCGATGCTGATGAGCCTGTTTTGGGTGACATGCAAGCAGTTCACAATTACTATTTTAATTTTTTAGCAGCTTGCTTTTCAAGGCTTGTTTGGTGTTTCTAAGCACACATTCGGGATCCTTGCGGAAAAACCAAGTCTAATAAGACTGTTTCATCCACATGTGAGATGTTGTTATTTTAGCTGTGCTTAGTTTTAGAGTTGCTATCTTTGGCAATAGCCTCTCAAATGTTACTTCATTTTTAGTCTTTCCTACTTTTTGCTTTTTTCAGAGCTACACTGCTTCTTTTAGCATGTATGTATTTAGTAGTTTCTAGTTCTGGCAGGTATAGGTTGTGATGTCATGGTTCCAGGTTTGCAGTGGTGGAGTGGTTCATAGGATTTTGGTTGGTGAAGGATGATGAGTCGAGCAGTGATGAGGTGAATTGTCTGTGTGACACGTGGCAGTCATTCAGAGGTTTCCCGTTTGGTGTGAAGATTGTCCTAATTTTATCAAGTCCTATTCCCTAAGTTTGTGCCATGTTTGTGCTCCTTGTTATACTTGATTTATTTGATATTTTAAGACCTTAGGTTGTGTTATATTTTTATTTTTAGTTTTTAACCATAGCCAAGATTTTTGTATTAAAGAAGTGCTTGGGGCGCAGCAAAGATCCAAAATTACTTCAAGCATTGCATGCTGGATGAGAACGCCTTTGTAGCATAGCAACAAAATTAGTGCATGTACTGTTATCTTAGTGTGTATTTTGTAGAATATACCTAAAATAAAACATATTATAACAAGCATGATTGCTATAGAGAAGCAGGGGTGTTGACCAGACCCGGAGCTGGAATAGGCTCTGAAGGAGGAGCTTCTTCATTTAAGTCAGGGAGAGAAAGATGGGGACAGCATACAAAATTTGCAGAGGATGATTGAGACTTAGTGCCTTGTTGACCAGAGAGCTTCAGTTCCTCGACTTGACTCCTGAGAGTTGATTTCATCATCCATCCTTTGGAATTGATGTTAACTTATCAATATATCCAGTGGAGGAAAACTGGGTTGTCAGCTGAGAGTGCTGGAATTGAAGATGAGCCATATTGTCCTAGAGATCAGAGATTTTGGAAGAGGGGCAATACTGAGTTTTCTTTCTGCCTGCCTGGCATCACCATTCCCAGTTGCAATTCCATGTAACACCCCACAGACCAAGATCTTGCCAACTGACATGCCTGTGCCTTTATCCTCACTATAACTGTTTGGTGTGCCAGGCCAAGCAGCAACGTCATCCAAGCGAGAGAAAAGTGACTTGCCTCCCCTGAATTCTCAGAGTGAATCAATTACAAGGTGTTGACAGAGCATAATAGAAAGGGCAACATTGATTTAACCTGCAGAGAAATTTCCATATCAGAATGCTCTCTTGAAATGACTAGATTCATAGAGTACTTTCCAATATCCGCTGAGTGAGGGAGGATCAAGTATGGTAGATTCATAATTGTTTAATGTGTGGGAGTGCTGGACACACATACCTCGACGCTGCCAAGTGACAGAGGGTTATGTAATATGATTGCCATGTGCATCATTTGCAGGGGATTGGGATATGAAACTCCCTCCCTTTAATTTGTAATGTGCCCTTCTCATTTATTGTGGCTGACTTTGCCAATACATCTGCCCTTTGATTGTTTTGTCTTAGGACATGGAGGGCTTGACTAAACAATGTTTGTGAGTTTCTTGTAGGACAGAGCAGTGACAGTCAATTATCACAACAGTTGAGAGCTGGTTTGAAGGCAGAATCCATTGGTTTGAGAGATCACAACTAATAACTTACCATGTATCCTTCAATGGCTGATGATTGGACTGAGTTTAGCAGTTGTTTATCATATTCGCAGTTAGCTTTGTTGGAGAGAAGCCTTTATTTACAGTTTAGATTTGTTATAGAACCAACCTAGAAGATTGGTTTTGGATGATTAATAAATGAAAGGCCAGGAAAAGTGAGCAAGAATAGTCATTGATTGGAATTAAGTGCTGTTTTAAGAGGTTCATGAGGCCAAACATATGACAAAATGTTAAGAAATCTTCTTTAAACGAATAAACGAGTGCAGGAATATTCTATAGAAGCAGGAAGATGGTTTATGTTATGCTTGGCTTTGTGAGAACGTAATAGAAATATTCAATTGACTAGAGCTTCCCCATTGAAAACACCAGCATCTAGTGATTGGGTGGTTTCATTTCCACAGCCAATTGAAAAAGCTATCAGCATATAAGAATCCTTCTCTCTTCTATAGGATATTTATGTTGACAATGTGAGACAGTGGAGAGTTCCTCAAGGCAAAGGAGAGGTTTGAGTATGTGTCCAAACATATAGTAGATAGGAGATGCACTCAAGGAAAGGCTTAGTCAGGCAACACAGGAGTGAGAAACTGGTTATGGTAGCCTGCTGGTTGAGTTTATGATCTGATGAAGAGGGATTTGCCATGTCTAAGCATGGAATTTACTAATTATATCCCATCCAAGCTCTTTCCTGTTTTTGTCCTCAAAGCTGTGCCATGCAATTCGGAATTTTGAGGTTTCCTTGTTTGGAGAGTGCTCTTTGTTTGCTTTTTTTGGAGGGTGTGATTTGCCGCTGATTGCCTATGGAAAGCACACATGCATGTCACCTGCCTTTACTTAAGGATCATGGGATGCAAACTTGTTGTTTTCATGAAGTTGACATAGTTAAACAGCATCTTTTCCACAGAAACGTTTATCTAAAGTAAGCCAATCCACACTTGGCAAGCATGCAGAGTAAGACAAGATTGATATGCTTTCCTTGCTCTTTCCACAGACAGTTTGGGCTTCTATATTTATAGAGATGAGAGACTTTGCAGAAGCTAAACAGTTTTTTCTGAGGAGATTACAGCAGTAGAGTACACATCATCCTTTCACATTCCGTCTAACAGACCACCTCCATTAGTGCATGCCACTGGAACAATGACAGCCTGTGATGTGTTGTCACTATGATGTAATCCATGTCTTGATTAATACATTCATTTGGTTCGATTATGCCTTCTCTGTGGCTCCTAGAATCTTTTGGTTGAGCATTAGATTGATAGTATTCCAGTGCTTTCGTTGGTTTTCATGCACGCACTTTGAATTATTATTCAGTTAAGGCACACATATTCTCTTCATTCCCTTTGTTTTATATAACTGTTGTAATTGACTTAGGAATCTGATTTCAACCATCTTGATTTTCACTGAGAGTTTACCTTTTCTCTTGACTTCTTATGGACATCTCAAGAGTATCTTGTGTATGCTGATCAAATTGGAGTTTACGCAGATTCATTAGGTTAAGAACAGCATTCAACCCCCAGGGACACCCCCCTGAGACTGGAAAAGCACCAATGCATATGGGAAAGCATCTAGCAGTGACCTGGCTAGATTGCCTATAATTATCAGGCAGGTTTGTTGGTGCAGTTTTGCATGATAACAACCCTTTGTCCAAAGCAAGGTTACTTGGGAGTGGGAGCGAAAATGCGGAGCGGGAGCGGGAGCGCCATTTTTAGAAGTTTCCGGTCTAGAGCGTTTTCGGGAGCGTTTATATATATATATATATATTTTTTTTTTTAAATATTTTGATGCATATATGTCAACAAAAACATGTAGAATGATGAATTTGACGTAAAAAACATAAAAACATAGATTGAATCATATAACATCAATCATCTAGAAGTTATAATCTTCATCAACCATGCCCACGAGTTGGAAGCATACAACATATTGACTCTTGAGTCTCGCAAATCATCAATCTGAAGGTTTCAAGCTTTCAAAATTCAATATATAACATTTATCATCATTGATTTCAAATTTCAATATCTAACATTTATCATCATTGATTCATTGATTTCAAAATTCAATATACATTTATCATCATTGATATATATCATTTATCATCATTGGTTCATTGATTTCAAAATTCAATATACATTTATCATCATTGATATATATCATTTATCATCATTGATCCATTGATTTCAAAATTCAATATATAACATTTATCATCATTGATATTATATAACATTTATCATCATTGATTCATTGATCACCATATAACTTTCATGAAGCATCATATTCATAATTCATAATGACTTGTAAACAATAAACTTATAAATGCCAACTTCAAAGTTTCACCTTTCAAATTCAAACTTCAAACTTAAATTGTCATTAAATATATGAAATCGTAAAAGAGTCAAGTTTCAAATCATCAACTGTCAACAACAAATAGAAAAGACTAGTAAACAACAAATCTATTTTATCTAGTTGGTTCCTTTGCCACGCCCACGAGAAATGTCTAATTTTTGTGAGCCACGAGGAAATGTTGGTCTTCTAGTACTCTCAGGAGTACCACGACCACGACTAGAAGGTGGAGGCTGGATCTGCAAAGGAACAACAGTGTGATATCGAGGAGTGGCACTGGCACTGGCACTGGCACCCGCACTGCTACCAGTAGATGGTGGGACTGGCCTTGTGTGTGGCGGTGCTGCTAATGCTTCATCATCATCCCTATAAAGTTCTGCTTCCAATTCTTCCAGATGTAACGTGCCGTCCTCCAAATTATCATCCTCTGGGTTGTTGTCCCAGACTCTGTATGATTGATCCTCATTTGCCCGATCACGGTAATGGCTCAACAACCTCAAGTTATAATGCACATAAACCAAGCTTTCAGCTCGGTTTTCATTCAGCCTGTTTCTTCTCACATTGTGTATAAAGCTGTAGGTGCTCCAACACCTCTCTGCAGAAGAAGTGTTCACAACTTGTGAGAGAACTTTTTTAGCCAACTTTCGCAAAAGTCCCATGCCGCCATATGCTTCCCACCATGTGAGAGCATCAAATCTGTCCCTGTCTTCCATTGCATGGAAAGAACCAAAGTTAGCAGTGCAACTGAAGTATTTGCCTAATTCAAGGCGCAATCTAGCACACTCTTCCCTGTCGGGTACCAACTTGCCCAATGCCTTCATGTACCCCTGTTGTACCTCTAGATCTGTGTGAGGTTTCATCCTAACCCCACCTCCAGGTGCAGGTTGGCCCAACCAAGATGGAGAGTAATATTTTGGCGTAAGGATATATGCCAAAGCATGTAGTGGAACATTGAGTTTATTCCATCGTGCACACACACAGTCATGAATCATAGTATACAAGTTGGGATCATTATCCTTAACAATATCTTTTATTTGCCCCAACATGCTGTCCATCTGCTCATAAACCTCTCCAATGATTGGTTTATCAGTATCTGCAAACCGAATCATGTTATAAATGGGTTTGGTAAAATTCAAAATTTCCCTCACACGTGCCCAAAACAGAGGGTCAAGGGCGGTCTCCTCCACATGTTCGAAACCTTGCTTGTCAACTATTGTTGTTGCCCTGTCCTTTAATAGCTGCCAGTGTGGACTTGATACCATTGCATCCAATGACTCTCTTACCTTCAAAAGGCGCTTGAAGGTGAGGTAATAGCTAGCAAATCTAGTTTTTGCTATCTTCAACAACTTCAATTTGGAGTGAGTAGGGAAAAGCCCATGGGTATTGCTATGATTTGTAATAGATTTTATCATTTTTTTACCTCTCTTGTACAAATCACCAAGCCATTTGAATTGAGGTGGTTTGTTTTTGATGATATCATGTATCAAAAGGTTCATTGTGTGAACCAAACACCCAGACCAAAAAATGTTGGGGTATTTATCCTCAATAATTGCTCCTGCTGCCTTACAGTTAGCAGCATTATCAGTGATGACCTGTATGACATTGTATGGCCCAGTCTTTTCAATTATATCAAGTAATGGTTCTGCAATGTTAATGCCGATTTTGAATTTGTCTGAATAATCATATGCTGCCAGGAAGATTGCACCACTAACCGACACAGCCAAAACACTTATCAATGGTTTTCCTTTTACATTGGTCCATCCATCAAAGACAATGGACAACCCATGCTCATTCCACGAACTTGTCATTCTAGCCAAAGAATGGTTTATTTTAGCTTTTTCATGATCAAGACCCACGGTTCTGGCCTTGTCATACCCAGGGCTTTTGTATCCTTTGGGGGCATCATTAATGGCAGAAACCATTTCATGCCAATAAGGTGAGCGAAGAACATTGAATGGCACTCCACATGCATATAGAAACCGGTAAACTTTTGAATCCACATCATTCCTACACCCTTCGTCCAGGAAATCGGATATGGTTCTACGCCTTAATCCAGTGCCACTGCCTCCAAAACCACTGGCATGGGTGGAAGTTGAACTTGTTTGTTCATGACGTGTTGGGCCTGAATCAATGAAACCCCTAGATCTTTTAGATGATCTCTGTAGGGCAGCCTCCTCTTCCTTCCTATATTTCTCTCTCTGTATTGCTGGCACATTAGTACAAGTTTTGATTCCAATATTTTTAGTTCCATCTCCTGGCATTATCCCACAAAGGTGCCTTCTCGCACAGGTGTATGAACCATGGTATTGTTTATTGCAATGGGGGCAAATAAATTTAGTGGTTCCACCACCTTTCCCTCCTTCCATTTTCTGAACATATTTCCACAAAGGTGTCTGAGTTTGGTCTTGTTTAGTTGGGGAATTTGTGTCCTCAGGTTCTCCACTCCCCACTTCCTCCTCAACATAATCCTCCTCTTCTGCAGGATTTTCTTCAAATCCACCATAACCCTCCTCTTCTCTGATTTGCCTCTTTCTTCTACTACTGTCCAACACCATTATACCAAAGAAAGGAACCAACATGAGGAAAATCCCTAGCCATATAGCCATGATGGAAACAAGTTTCAAATTTCAAGTTTCTAGCCTGCAAAACAAATGGAAAAATGCCAAATGGGAATAGGAAATGCAACATAGGAAAAAAACAATTCATTTTTTAAGTTTTAAATCCAATAAAATGCAACATTCAAGAAAAATTCAAGTTTTCATTTTTAAACAATTTAACAACTGACAAATTCATCCTAGAAAATGCAAAATTGGATTAGAAGGCCTACCTCTTTCTTGCAATCCTCTTGTTGCCTTGCTCCTTGCTCTCCTTGTCACTTCTGCAGCTCAGCTCTCAAGTGCTCTCCTCAAGCTCAAGCTCTCTCTCTCACTCACTCAACAAACAATGAAAACAAAATGCCCCCCCCCCCCATATAAACAAAAAAAAATTTCATTGAAAAATTTTTCCGCGCGCCGGGAAAAGTTTTATTTATTTATTAGTTTTTTTTTTTGTTTTTTGTTGTCTTTTGTAATTTTAATTTTAATTTTGGTTTTAATCTAATCCGGGGAGCGTTTGTGAGCGAACGCTCCCCGATCGCTTCCAGCGTTTAAAAAACGCTCCCGAAGCGTTTTTTAAATGCCGGAAGCGTTCATGGAGCGTTCGCTCCTGAGCGCTTCCTGAAATGCTCCCGAAAAGGCAGGGAGCGTTTTAACAGGTTCGGAAACGCGCTTCCGAAAACGCTCCCCTCAGGAAGCGTTTTCGGGAGTGCATTTCCAAACGTTTCCAAAACGCTCCCACACGGAGCGCGTTTCGGAAACGGGAACGGGGGGGGGGGGGTTGAAGCTTCCCCGCAACCCTGGTCCAAAGGTACAATGCTTCTCAATTTATCTCAGTCAGTGGATGGCTAGGGTAAAATTAAGAGTGCCTTGATGGAGGAAGTCGTTGAGGAGGTGGGAGAAGATCACATAATGCAAGTTGTTATCGATAAACAACTAATTATATGGTTGTTGGTACACTTTTTGAGTATTGGCACCCTTCCATATCTTGGACCTCTTGTGTTGCACATTGCATAGATTTAATGCTTGAGGACATTCATCAAGTTGATTGGATACTAGATTTTGTGGGGATAAGGCAAATCCAATAACCAAATATGTTTACAATAAGACAAATGAACTTAGTGCCATGAGAGTATACATAGGCAAGGAGCTTATTCGTCATGTAGTCACTAGATTTACAATAAAATTCATCTCCTTGCAACCCTTTTTTGAAGAAAATATTAATCTTAGGAGGATGTTTTTGGGACTTGAGTGGGTGGCAGCTAGACATGGGGGAACTATCGAAGTGATTGAAATCTATACTTATGTTTTTAATGTTGCTTTTTAGAATAGACGTTGATATGATTATCGTTGTGACAGAATCATTCGTTAGAGTACCTAGGGACATTAACTTTTTCAATATTCATTTCATTTTTAAATTTCATTTATTTCAAAATTTGATTGTTTGATAGTTGACTTGCAACTTTTAGGATGGTTGATGGTGACAAACTTGTTACAGGTTACCTTTATGAGGCAATGGATCTTGCCACAATGGTCATCAATAGAAGTTATTAGAATGGGGAGGCTAGATATATGTAATGCTCCACCTACAATTTACAAACAGAACGTGGATATTAGCATGCATCCAGGGCATCCATATGATAGCTACATATGCATGAACCACATGTATTGCGCTAGTATACATACTGGCTAATATTGGAAAATTGTAAGTTTAGGTTGATGAATCGATTATCGAAATAAATTCCTAACTCACCAGAATATAATAAATATATTGAGTGGGGCATTGATATGTGTACCACCCTTATATACCTATATATATGATTAATCTTTTAAATGAAAAATATATCTATATATAATAAAGATAATGAAATATAAATTAAATTTATAATTAATTAAAGTAAATAAAATAATTCAATTAAATGTTAAATAAAGACATTTATTTAAACAAATAAATAAAACAATTTAATTACTCGAGACGAGGAGTCTACTAGGGGTACGTTTCCCCACACACCCTTTTTGGGGAGTCTTGGGGAGACGCAAGGGGGTGCGTTTCCCCAGTGTGGGGGACGAGACTCCCCAAAAGGGGTGCATTTGGGCATCCCCCTCAAAGGAAAGCATAGAAACTAGTTGCAGTGCACGGTTCTCTACGCCTTGCACATAGGAAGATACCAGAGTGTCGGAGGGGCCGACAACACGATGAAATGTGGATCCAGAGGATAGTGCACAAATAGATGATGAGGATGGACCAAATGAGTTGCAACATGGTTTGGTTGGAGTTTCGTTGGTTACTCAAGATAGTGACTCTAACTCAGATAACGGCATTCCCATTCATGGTCTCGCTGACTTCATGCAGCAGATGGATGTAGAGGACCAATCATTGAGATTGAGTCCTTGATGCTGATTTTATTTTCAATGCTCATTATCCATTTTTGCTTTTCAGTTTTAACTTTTGAGTTGTGACACTAGATATTGATGACCTCATACTGATTCTTGACTCTTGACTCTTAATTATTTTTTAGTTTGAAGCCGAGTTATATAAATTTAGTGTTCAAACTTCAGTATCTAGTATATAGTAATATACTAGTATGTTTTGCTTTTAGTTTAGATTCTACAATGATGAATGATGAATTTAATTTTTAAATCAATGTAGATTGTAGAATGATGAATGATATGGATCAATGTATTTAACTATTTCATTATTGATTTTTTTTTATTGAATCTCATGGTATGGATGAATAATGAGTATGTCATATGAATGATGAGGATGGATACCCGATGTCACCCCGCACCCCCAAAATTTCCCTAAAATTTGAGGGTACTCCCACACGTCCCCCTTGTGCGTCTCCCCGCGTCGGAGTCTTGGTGGAGCATTGTATATATATATAACCACCTCCATCCAAAAGGAAAAGAAGGGTCAAGAAAGTAGGAGGGTGAGAATGAAGAGAAATAGGAAACAATGGAGGAAAGAGGCGGACAACAAGGAGGTTGGGAGACGGTGGAATTAAGCATATAAGGGAGTCAAGGAGGCCATAACAGGGGAGGATTTTTGGGAGTTTTACAGAGACAAAAATTTCTAATAGAGCTACAGACAGAGAGGGAGATTGAGCTTAATTGTTCTTGGAGTTTTGGGCACGGGGGCCAAAGTGCTTCAATTTTGAAGTATTTTAGAGCCGGGTACCGAGATTGTGCCCAGTTTGGCAGGGAGGTTTTGGTCTTTTTGGTAATGGGAACGGGAGGGGGAGCCACGATGGATCAGAAACATCTCCAAACACAGAGTTCCAGGTAAATACTCAATAGAAAATTGATAATTTATATTTTAAAATTCCATTGCTTGGATTTTTTGCGTTAATTATGTTAAAATTAGGGCTTCACACTTACAATGGTATATTCCGAGCATAAATTTATTAAATCTTGTTAAATTCCAAATTTAGGGCTCCACAATATGTTTCTTTTGTATATCACTGATGTGCATTGGGGTAGGCTATATTCGCCTTTCCATGTTGCGGGGTATATTTTAAGCCTGGTATATTTTATGATAAGACTAGTATGTTTCTTTCGTATATCATTGATGTGCGTTGTGGTAGGCTATATTCACCTTTCCATGCTGCGAGGTGTATTTTAAGCCTGGTATATTTAATGATAAGACTGGACTTAATGAGGATAGGGAGGTTAAGAAAGGGCTTATGGCATGTATTGAAAGGTGCTTCCTTGATGAAGAAAGGAAAAGTTGCGCTATTGGTCAACTACAAGATTATATGGCCCTGACAAAAGTTTTGCCTCTGCTAGTGCTATTTGCAAAAGGAAGAATATGTGGCCAAGTACCCTCAATCCATTCATTTTTTAATATATTTTCTCTCTTTGTTTGCTTTTTTTCCCAAGGAAAATCACAATTTTATTCAAAGAACCTCTCTTTGTTTGTTTTCTTACATTTTACTATCATTTTATTGTCCCCAGTCTTTACTCTTGAACCCTTGCCACTTGCTAGGCCTTTGGTGCAAAAAATATTGTAGTGATATGCTAGAACTTGAGAGATTCTCCATTCTAATTTGTCAGACCTAGTGCTTCTGGTTGTGAGTGCAATTAGAGCATGTTTGATAAAATACGTTTCAAAATCACTATTGGTTAACACAAAAGCACATAAATGATCTTGTAATGTCCATTACAATCTTCACTTCACAACGTGCAAATTCAAGATGAGAAACATGAGAGATTATCAATTTATCTAAGCTTTTGAATTGAAGGTTTGAGTTTGAATTCCAATTTTCATGATGATGGTGGGTTTATGTCATTTAGTGATTGCACTAGAAGATGTAGATCCTACATTAGAGTGGTCTATATTGGAGGAGTCTATTCTTTTTCTTGTTGAGTAGTAGAAGAATTTAGAGGTTCAAGCATCGAAGATATAGGAGAATCATATTAGCTTTTTTTTTTCACTATTTAGTTAACTCTATAGGTGTTATAAAGTTATAAATAGATGCTTCTAATTCTCATTTTTAATCATTTTTGGACTCATGTCATATATGAAATACCTATTGATAGGTGAAATTTTGGACATCTATTGATATTGTACATTGTATGGACATGGGTTTTTTGAATATCTATGAAAATGTTTTTCTTTTCTTGTCAAAATATGTGTATATCTTGATATTTTTGTAGTTGTTGAGATTTTCCTGATTATTTCTTGATCCGAGTCAAACTCTTGGCTCTTTTCCCTTGCCACATTTTCCTTGATTCCAAGTCTAGTCACTTTGGAACTTAAACCATCTTAACTTGTAATCGCAAGAAAGCAAGCCCCATAGAGGCTACAAAGAGAAAGGTCAAGTATGTTGTGTAGAGGTTGTGGAAATAGGACAATAGAGGGCCTAGTAAGTTGTGTAAAGCAAGCCCCATAGAAGTTATAGCAAAAAAATACTCAGGTAAAGTAGCAGCTAAGTAAGCTAGAGGTTGTTGAAGCCAAGTACAATAGAGACTTGTATTGTAGGGACCTAGTAAGTTGTAAACAAGCAAGATAAGAGAAGCTTTGCAGAGGCTAAGAACATTGCAAATATGGGAAAATGCACAAAGGTTGCAGTGTTGGAGAGAAGCATAGTTTGTAGAGGTTGTTGAAAGAGAAGTACTTTTAGACACAAAGTTTTGTAGTAAAGTAAGCCTGCAAAAGTTGTAGAAAGAGCAGTGGCAGAAGAGGCAAAGTTGTGGTAAAGCAAACCTCATAATGATCGTAAAAAATATGATGCCTACAAATGCTAATTTGTGGATAAGCAAGTCCCACAAATGTTGTGGAATGAATGAAGCATTATAGAGGTCCATAATATTATGGATAAGGAAGCCTTGAAGAGGTTATGAAAAGGGTGATGCTCAAAGGTAATGTTGTGAATAAGTAAGTCACATAGAGGTTGTGTAAAGGGTGATACCCATAAAGATGAAGTTCAGTAAAACAAGCCCACATATCTTGTAGAAGGAACAATGCCATAAAGGCAAAGTTGTGAAAAGAAAGTGTTACAATTGCTGAAAGAGGGATGCCATTTGAAGCAAAGTTGTGGAAAAGCAAGCCCCATAGAGGTTGTGGAAAGAGCAAAGCCTCACAGAGTTCAAGTTGTATATAAGCAAGCTAAGAGTGAAGCATTACAGAGTCCAAATGGTGTTTTAAAAACCGGCTAAAATGGAATTGGTTGAGTTGGTCAGCTAGATCTCAAAAAACACCAAGTTGGGCCTCAAACCAGTCAGAACTGGCTGGTTTGGTTAGTTTCATTTTGAACCAGTATGTTGAGAAATATAGCTTGGGCAGGAGCTTCTTGCATAGGTTAAGATGTGAATGTGTGAGAATTAATTTGAGACAACTTCCAACAACCATTTAGTAAAAGTGTGAAATAATATCATCTTGTAATTTCACTTAAATACATAAAAGTGAAAGTCAAATTTCTTATATTCTCTTAGTCTTAGAAATCTAAATGAAATATTCTAGAGATTCTAGCAATTAGTGACTTAGATTTGGTCTAATCCATACACGCCATTGTTGAGATAAGGTGGTTGCTAGGATTAAGGAGATTAGCTGCATAGATTTGGGAGACTAGTTTCTAGGATTGAGGAGATTTGTTATCTCTCTTTAACCATAAATAGAAAAATATGGGCGAGGTTGAAGATACACATTTTGTACACCAAGGATACTCAAGAGATCAAGAGAGATCAGTTGGGTAGATTCAGAGCACGGGAGAGGAGCCGAAGTTGAGGAACAGGGAAAAGTACAGCCAATATAGTACTGTACTGTTCAGGCTAACAGCTTCTCAGTTGACTAGCAGGCAGATTTGTCTCAATCAGTGTTATCAGAACCGTTCCGGACCGGATTGAACTGGCCGGTCCGACTGTTTTCAAGGGAAAACTGATCCAAATTAGTGTCACAGACTGAACTGACCAGTTTGGTAACAAACCGACTGGTTATGTACGACACTACCAGGGACTCTTTGAACATAATTTTTTTAAAGCAATAATTTATGACTGGGGAAGCCTAGTATTTTGACCATATTGCCCCTACTAATGCTATGCGATTAATGGTAATATTAAATTCTCGACGTAAAAGGGGCATTCCTTAAATTTTAACATTATTATTAATTGACTCAGGATGTTTGAGAGTGGTTCCAACCTCAATGGATTTCATATGGAGAAAGTAGAATTTTAGATCTCACTCAAAATCCAGCAGACTTAACAGTATTTTAGGATTTCAGGATTGGGGGATTGTAACGTTTCCATTGGATGTTGCCATGTACAAGGGTATGAAATTAGCATTTAATCAAGAGCACAAGCTTTCTATGTACCTTGATGTTAGTGGCATTGGTTGTTGAACTCCTCTATCATGACCTTACTAAAATTGTACCCATCACTCACGCAAAATCTTGACTTGACATGCTAAGCTTTTTCTATCTTATCATAATGCTTAAAGGGTAATATTGATGACACGATCCCAATATAGGCAATGATTTTGATGATGTGTAGTTATTTGTTGTAGCATGATTTTTTTTTCATGCTAGAGGCTACTTCGGGCCTGTTTGTTGATGTATTTTTGGTTCGGAGATGGATTGCACTTGGTGCTATTTTGGTTATGTGCACCCTTACATGCTATATAAATAAGATTTTTTTCTTATTTGTGTATAAATGGCTTGGATTCATATGGATGCACATGAATATATGTGTCTTGCTTTAAATTTTGAATATTTTGTTTTTTTGGTTGACCGGTTTTTTGGTCTGTTTTGCACCAGTACGATCAATGGTTCGGTTCTGATAACAATGGTCTCAATAAGTGCAGATCTGAAATTTTGTCTATACTGTACAACTGTTAGTTTGACAGCTTGTGGAGGTTTTGCTTTAAGCTTGAAATATTTAAATGAAAAGTTGATTTGAAGGTGTAATTACTGGTGTATTATGTTTATGCTTTCGCTGTTCATTTTTCAGCTATTAATGTGATTGTTGCATGTTCAGAAATATTTTTTCTGTGGTTCAATAAATTCAAATTTGATTTATTTAATTAAGAGAAACATAGGAGAACAGTCACCTAGGGGTTAAAAATTGACACTGCATATGGTTTGGGATAGGTTGCCTAAAAATTTTATCTTTTGACTTTTTGACTCACTTAAAAGCAGAGGTAAGGGGTTGATAATAAAGGAGTAATTGACAATCTTCCATTGAGTTAAGAAGGGGAAATCAAGTGTTGCCATTTCCATTAGCATATTTATTGTGGAGTGGCGGTTGATTCACTGATACTATGTGGAATTAGTGGAAATTGCATTAAATGAGCTTAGAATTTACAAACAAAGAAAAGAAAAAAGAAATGAGGGCTTTGCTGTTGACCCATCCTGTAGTTGCGTAGGGAAGCTGTAAGGGAGCTGTCCCTCACTTGACCCTCACATCAACACCTTTGAAGTCGAAAACCCTTGGAATATCATTGTGAATCAATAACATTTAAATGGGGAGGATAAATTCGTAATTTGTTTTGGTTATAGCATTTAGAATTGGATCAATGAAAAGTCACGAAGATAATTGAAAAATATTGTTAGCCAACATAAGAATCCTGTACACCAGTTATGGAGTCCATCCTGGTAGATCAGTTCACTTAAACGAATAGTCCAATTTGAACAAGTCTTTAATGGTTTGGAATCTTGGATTTACATTGATGCACATGAATATATATTTTTTTCATTAAACTTCCATATTTTATGTATTTTTTGGTAAACCATTTCATAAACTATAAATTGGTCTGATTTTGATCCAAGTTCAATTTGAGTCTGGTCGGATCCTAGGTTGGTTTCAAGTTTAATCTTGAGCCTTGGCTGCTTTCAAGTCGAATTCCAAATTCTAAAACATTGATGCCAAGTAATTTGAACAAATGTTGCTGAAAGAGAACCGTCGAGTCCTAATAAGTTGTGGAAATGCAAGCCAAGAGTTGTGAAGGCTAAGTAAATTGCACAAAGGTTGTGGAAAGAGCACTGCAGAGGCCCAATAAATTACAAACGAGAAAGCCAAGAGCAAAACACTCTAGAGGTGGAGTAAGTTGCACAGGGGTTGTGAAAGTATCACTATAAAGGCTTATAAGTTGCAGCAAATCATCTAAAAGACTACGAACTTCAAGGCCAAGTAAGTTACACATAGGTTGTGGAAAGAGCGCTATAGAGGCCTACTAAGTTGCTGCAATGAAGCCCATTAGAGGGATAGTTTGTGGAAAGAGTGGTGTCTTGTTGCGGTAAAGTCATGGGAAGGGTGATGTCTTGTTGAGGCCAAGTTGTGGAGAGAGTGGCTCCAGGCCATAGAAGTACAAATAAGCCCTATAAGTTAAAATTATCATGCTAAAAGCCATAGAAGGTAGAGCCACAAAGGACCAGTTACGGAGAAAAAATTCAGGAGGAGAAAGCCTAAGAGGGTAGATCATTGGAGGATAAAGGTGGTGGGTGCAGATGTACATAGGATAAGCATTGAAGAGTAGATCCTTAAGGACAAAATCAGAAAGCATAGATACGAGGGACAAGCCATAGAGAGCATATCCACAGAGGGAAGATCCATGAAGTACAAAGTCCATGGGGCCTAGATCCACACAGAACAAAGCTATAGATGGTAGATCCATAGAGGACAAAACCACAAAAGGGTAAATCCATGGAGGACAAAACTATAGAAGGTAGATCCATGGAGTACAAGGCCTCAAAGGGCATATCCATGGAGGATAAAGCCATGGAATATAGATCCATGGAGCTCAAGGCCACAAAAGGGCATATTCAAGGAGGACATAGCCATAGAGCCATGGAACCATACAATATAATTGCATCATATTTCTAGTCAAGCACGTGTTATACTAAACAAAAAATACAGGAGAAAATTTTCCTCAATGGGAAGTTGGTGATCCATTGACTTGAAAGGGGAGGTTTTTGTGACGTTTTAGATCTGGAAGTCAGGTTTTAGCAGGTCAAAGGAGGTCTCAGAAGTCCTATAGTGATGTTGTGGTGCAAAGATAACTGCAGAATGCAGAAAATTGCAGATTGTAAAAGGTTGCATGTGAAAAGTTGTTGATAGCAGTGTTGCAAACATCCTGATTTTAGCGCGAAAAAATCACGAAAGCGTGAATTTTTGCCGTGGCTGATGTTTGCTGTTTTTTACCAATATTTTGGTGGTATCTTAATTTTGCTGATGTTTGCTGATTTTTACTGATATTTTCTCTATTTTAACAATTTTTTGGTTTTCCAGACCCTTGCCGATTATATCCCGATGCAGATGTTTGCAACATTGATTGATTGTGTAAATGTCTGCAAATAAATGGTGAAATGTAAACTTGTAGGGGCAGGTTTCAAACTTGCTGGAGTTACCAAAAAAAAAGGCTGCAAAGGTTGGGGAAGCCCTGCTAGATACTGTAGAAGAGCAAGCTTACAGGTGTAATGTCGCAGATGAGAATGCTCTGCAAGGCAGGATGGCAGAAAAACTAGCCCCAAAGAAGTAAGGTTATGAAGGCCAGATGCTTAGCAAAGCAAAATTGCAGAACCTAATTAGGGGAAGTTGTGGAAGGCCAGAAAGCTGAAGCAAATGTTGCAGAAACATGTGATGCTAAGTATAACAGGTCTGTGCTATTATTGCTTAGTTGATTTGCGAGGCTTGTGAAAATCTCCCTGACGTCACTGAAGGAACCGAGATTTAGTTTGTCACATATTGGGATGCCGAATACAAGGTTTGGGCGTTTATTGCTTGACTGACTTGCAAAACTTGAGAAAATGTCAATCTCCGATGAACAAAGACTTATTTTGCCAAGTGCCAGGACACCAGGTACAAGAGGTTGAAGTGATTATTATGGATTGATTTGCAAGGCCCGTGAGAATCTCAATCCCAAACAGCTGGTTTCTGACATAATTTATTTGGAAACTCAAGTGTTTGCTGATAATAAGATTCTTTGGAATGTCATGTGTTTCCTGATAATAAGATTCTTTGGAATGTCATATCAAATACAATCAGTTTTTAGACTCAACGCCTTAGACTATTGGGCCTTGAGCTTATAGCATTCTCTATGAGAGAGTGTTTATCAAATATGATTAGTTGAGTTAGGACCTGATGCCTTCAGATATAGGCTATTGTGCCCTAAGCTTTCAACATTCTCTAAGATTGAGTATCCATGAATTATTGGATAAAGTGTGAGGCGTTGCAACAGTCTCGTTACTTGAGCGTGTGATGCCCAACTAGCTTTACTTGGGAAATAATGGCAAGGGCGAGAAGACTGTAACCTGGAGGTTGCTAAGTGTAGAGGAAGCCCAGGACATGTCAAGATTGCACTTGAGTAACTGCCATGTCACAGAGTAACAGTTGCAGAAAGAAGTGTAACAGTTAATGTGTTTAGCTGTTCAACTCCGATGGCTGTTGAGATTCCATTCCAGCAGCAAAAATGGCAAAGAGAATGCAAAGGCAACAGTGGTAGTAACCAAGATGTTTGGTCTTTTGACTTCCCTATCTGTTGAGATTCCACATTGGAATACTCTTATAAAATAGGCAAATTTTGTAATGGAGGGAGTTTAAGTCCGGATTGTGGGAGGCTAGATAGAAACCAGTAAGGGAGTAGTTAGAAGCTAGTTAGGAGAATCTAGCTGCATTAGGCACGTGTAAAGGCTATGGTACTTTGCAAAAGAAACTTCTAATAGAAGTCTTACTTGTAAATCCTTTAGGTAACTTTCTGAGTATCTGCTGTTAGAATAACACTCAATAACACAGGAGTCCTTTTATTATAGTGTAATGATGACTTTAATAAATTAGTTAATACTAGGAAGTTAGGTATGTGGGTAATGCATCTACCCAACAAATGATATAAAAGAGAAGCACTGCCATTGTATTCAATGACTCAATGATAATAAAATGATATATTTACGTGAGCCCATTTTTAATTGTTTCTCATCTTTCTGGCATACTAAAATATCCAACATGGTATTAGAGCCATAATGATACCGGATATGCAAGTGGAAAGATCTAGAGCTTAAATGTACTTTTATTTGAAGAGGTATTAGAGATTGTGTGCTGAAAATATAAGCATGTTTTAGATTTTTGGTAAGAAGCATAATGGAAATGACAAGTTTAATAATGTTTTGAGGAAAAGGGCTTTCTCAATTCTTCAAAGAGGAAGGAAGACCCATCCGCCAAAAAAGAGCCCATACTAGATCAATGCCCATAGCAGTCCCAAAGGAACAAACTCTAGGCTGTACTGTCTCCCACCCAAAATATGTAAGTGGGCAAAAAAAAAACCGTAAGGTGACCAAGCCATGTCTGGAATGCTGTCATTTCCATGATGGCCTTGTGAGGATGAAGCGAAAAACTTAGAGACCGACATGCATGGCATTTTGATTCAGAGACAGATGGGCAAGTTTTTGAACTCCATTGTAAGGATTTTGGAAGGACCGGTCACTGAAGTAGGATGGATGGAAACCAAGTAAACCCATGTCTTTCTCAGAGAAATAATTTATCTAGAGGGGAAATCCTAGATGTAGGGCGGCGAGAGGCAGAGAGTTATGATACTCGGAAATGGAAGATGAATCCCTTTCTGAAAAAGACAAAAATCAGGAATTCTGATGCCCAAAGCTGAGGACGAATCCCATTGGAAAGAAATTAAAGTCTGTATTCAATCCTATTGAAGCCCACAGCCACAAACACTTGGGCTTTGAGCAGACAGAGGTGCCTTAAATGCAGAAAGCAGGATTGTACAGAGAAAGGTGTTTTTATTAATGTAATTCTGTGTGGTTTCTTGAGATGAATATAAACAGAGCTTTTGTGTTTTCCTGTAAGCAGAGGGTGCACACTGCATATTATACTTATTTTTTTTAAAATAAGCATAAATGCCAAAAGTTATATTTTCACATCTCCACATAGTGGGCTGATCATCAGAGGATGTAATATGCCATGTATATGCCCTTCTGCCTTTTATTCTTCATTGATGTAAATATATTTTTGTTAATACAAAAGTATTTTTACAAAAAGGAATATTTTCAAGAAGTTTGATTCAGAGTTAGTATTAATTGCACAGTTTTTTATGGAAGGCAAGTAAGAAAGTCTCTAACTCTCTGTTATTGGTCATGACTCATGGTTATGAAATCTCCAGGTTGTCTAATTGTACATAATATAAATTTTATAGCGAACTTGGAGAAGTAAAGCATATTTTCAAATCTGAGGATATGTTTAGATATTTCGAACATTTTCAGATAAGACAGGATAAACCATTTACTCACACAGTCTGAACACGATATTTATCCCAATGAAACAAAGGAGATGATGGCGAGAAAAACTAAGGGTGATTTGTTATTCTTAGTGGTTTGATTGCCATGGCAGTAAGGATTTGGAGAAGGTTTCACTCAGCATGGATAGTTGTCCAAGTAGTTTGGGAATTTGGGAATTTAGAAGTTTGAGGAATCTGGAAATTTTGGAATGCAGAAAATGCAGGAGTTTGGCAGTTCAAGGAATTTGGGAACTCTGGAATTCTACCTTCTTGAGGGTGATGAGACAACTGGATGGAGTACCTGTAAGATTCTAAGTTCTGACACACTGGAAGAGAGATCCTGTTTAAGAAGATGTTGCTTTTTATTTTCTTGTTAATAAGTTGTTGGATCTTATATTCATGGGAAATTTTAAAGAAAATGTAATTTGTGTTGCGGGAGATTTTAGAATAACACACAATAACATGGAGTCTTTTTGTTGTATTATTATGTTGCCTTTAATAAATTTGTTAATGAGAGGAAGTTAGATATGTGGGTAGCGCAACAACCCAAGAAATGGTATAAAAGGAAAGAACTCTCATTGTATTAAATGACTCCATCATAATAAAATGATATTTTTTACGAGTATGTCTCTCATCTTTTATACTAAAAAATCCTACATGTGCATTATATCTCTGTTTATATTCAGCATTAATTCTGATATCTTGCGCATTAACGCTGATACACACGTCTAAATACTGCAGGTAAATCTAATACCCAAGGTATTTGCTAACAGATCTTCAGCCATTTGGATCCAGGACATAATGCTGTATCAGAATAATTTGGTGCCTTACGTTAAAATAATCCAGCTCAATACAGAACCATGGATCTTCAAACACTTTTCTATCATTCAAATCATTATAGTAATTAATAAAAAACCTCTTGACATAGGTATGCAGTAATGGACCTTTTAACAATATAGTCAACATGCTGTCCAATCAGAGAGGGCCAGCCTACTTGGGCAATAGCCTTTAATCTGAGAATCAATGAAGCTTTCTGTTTTTCTAGAACCTTTTCAGATGATAACTGAGCCAAAGATTTTCCTTTCTTCTCATCTTAGAGAAAAGGTTTTCTGTGCGCCAAAGGGCTGAAAGGAAAGACTTTAGCAGGGTGATTAGTGTCCAGGTCTTCTTGACAATCCCCTTCTCGCAGAGCTTAATTAGTGAACTTGAATACCCTTTGCCGACAGGCGATGGATAAGGGTAAATTTTTTCCTGGTCCTGATCTTCCAATCAATTAGGAAAGACTGCAAAATCCTGTTTGAACAGCTAGTGCTACTCCTGTGCAAACTCCATCTCATTCGCATACAATATATTTCCAAATCCAAAAGTTTTGGTGATCTTTGTTAATGTTATTTTCCAGAACAAGGACATCTATCCAGAGAAAAAATAATCCATCCTTACATTTCCTAGAATCATAAATATAGCCAGGGCCTGTACAAGGGGCTACTTGCATAGCCTTTTCCCCCTTAATTTTAAATTTTGGAGATATATGCGTGTAATATTTTCCATTTTTCTCCTATCGGCCAACTGTACATAAAAAAAAGACACATTAAGTTTGGAATATTTTTAAATATGAAAATGAGGCCCTTGTGATCATGTTTCCATCTTTGCACTGAGAGGAGCGAGGTGCAGTCAACATCCTGGGATGGATGAGATGTGTCACATTAACATGTGATGATGCGAATAATGGTAGTAAACTAAAATGGAAAAAAAATGGCGTCTGATGTTTAACAGAATAAAAGAGAGAGAAATAAAGAGCTGGCATAAATGAAAGCAAAAGTAAACATAGATCCATTTTGACCCTGGATCTTTTTCAAGTATCCAAAGGTTTGCATCTAGTTTTTTTGATCCTTCTCAGTGGTTAATGGATTTGGGGTTTATATAGTAGATAAATGTGTATGCATTTTTATTGCTTATGTTTCTTGTTTGTTCAATCTGTCATGTAGATATGCACTGTAAATTGTACTTTCTTATTTACCTCTCTTGTAACATTCTATTATATCTTCCATTGTGTTTAGATGGAACTGATGTGCTTTCTTATATGCAGAATGTGATTTTAATTTCGATGGAACAACTTCCTTTTCTGGAAAGGAGCCTGTTCAGCATAATAGAAAAGAAGATGCTTGTGATCAATTTGCTGTTGCAGTTCGGGAGTCTATATATAAGATAAACCCCATCTCCAGTGAAAGAGTTGCCACTAAGACTCCAACAGTTCCTCAAACCAGTGATGTACATGCAGGGAAGAAGGCAGAGGCCATGGAATCACACTATGGCATGGCAAGAAACAATTTTGAGATAGATGATCTGGACAGTATTGTGAGAATCAAGCAAGCTGAGGCTAAGATGTTTCAAGCCCGTGCAGATGATGCTCGCAGAGAGGCAGAAGGGCTTAAACGCATTGCACATGCAAAAAACGATAAAATAGAAGAAGAATATACAGGCAAACTTGCAATGCTATGTCTGACTGACGCAGAAGAGCGGAGGAGACAAAAACTTGAAGAGTTGAAGATTATAGAAAGTGCCCAGCGTGACTACTATAATATGAAAATAAGGATGGAGACAGACATCAAAGAGTTGATGAGAAAGATGGAAATGACGAGACGACAATTCTTGTAGGGAAAACATTAACAGAGTTGCGCTACATATCTGGCTGTGGCATGAGAAACACAGCCACTGTTTCCTAGCACATTCTTTGTTCCTTTTAGTGTACAGAGGTATGGCTGAAATATGCTACCCCTTGTACGGTTACTGTAAGACTACTTTGGAGAAACAACTTTGATAAAATGAACTCTCTCTCCCTCTCTCTCTCTGTGATAACATAGATAGCTCAATGAAGTCCAGGATGGAGTAAGCATTTCTTGTCTTATTATCAAATGAAGTTATTTGGAGCATCACCACATATTTGTATAGAATTGTACATTCGAGAAATATTAGTAAATCATATTTCTCCAGGGTTCCAAGACTTAACAGAGAGCAATTACAATTGATTAATTAGAGGTATTTAACCCAATCAGATGGTCTATCCTTTAGGTCAAATTGGCAGTTGCTTTTACCTTTCATGACAGTCTTAGCCAAGGTGAACACAACACATTTCATTTTGAATATTATTATTCAGGACATAAAGTTTTGTGCAAGTTTGCCCTGATTCTGTGACATTTAAGCTTTAATCAAAATAGCTCCAATTCATTCATTTTCAATTTGCTACAGTCTAGTAAGTGCTTATTCCTCTCAATTTTGAAAGGTCTTGTATTCTTTCTCAATGTGAGCGGCAAGGAATTTTCTTTTCATGGGAATGCGATGCTCATGCTGAAATCCATCTAGTTCATGTTTACTATTGTTTATCACCTTTTTTACACTTGTTTTCTATAGGAAATAATGATGGTTTTGATTACTCTCCAAACCTCTGGTGAAGGCAGTTGGACAATTTTGCCTTGACCTTGTAGCTAGGCTGCATTTCAAACAGGTTGATATCAAATGTAGCAGGTCACTTGGAGCATTCACAATTAAATCAAACACATGGGAAAACTTTATCCTGGAGACAACGGGTGTATACTTGTTACCATGCCACATTCTTCACATTAAGTTCAAACAATTCTCAAGTCGAAAGCAGTTGAAGTTAAGTTGCATATAAAACAGGAAACGAAGGAAGATACGTTTGGAGCGATTACATTATCACTCAATGTAAGTTGACAGATTGAAGTGAAGTTGGGGTAGATCAGCAGGATGGATTGCAGGGGAATCGGGATGAGCAGTGACCAAAGAATATCTCAAGGAGTTTCATAATGGGCAAAATATTTGATATGCCCAGGGCCTTGAAGTTATGACAACAAAACAAATTGAACATGTTTTAGTATAAAAGCATTATTGACTATAGCCTGAGAATGGAACTATGCCCAGGTCTCACATTGAGGGAGACAGCAGTAATTGTATTAGGACAAACACTATTGAAAAAATTGAAAATTGAAAGATGGATTTGAGAAGAAAAATTTAGAAAGGGTGAAATATCCCACCATCATATTGATACAATCAACAAAGTGAATGAATGAATGATATCTTGTGCTGAGAAAAACAAAAAAATGTATTGCAGGATCAAGACATTCTAACTATCAATGAATTAAAATTGAAAATTGATTTAAAATTCAAAGATAGGAAGGATGAAGAGATTTACTAACAATACAAGAATCCCAGTTTCTTAGGAATGAATGAACATCTTATTGTAGTTCCTGATTGTTGCAAGGATATAAGTTGAGCTTCTACTTTAAAGACAAATTGATCTTCCTTAAGAAATCATCCAAAAAATTGGATATTGTATAACAAAAATTAAGTCATGAAAAATTAACTTTATTTCATTGCCGAATTTCTTATTATTTATCGATGCAAAATTCAAATTCAATTTGAAGTGTGGGAAAGGAAATTATGAAAATAAGTTAGCATTATAACTCAAAAATGAGGGAATATATAGCATATGAGAGAAAATGAATTTGCAAAAATTAGAAATCTAGACCAATCTGTAAAAGTAAATATAATCTAAAACTATTATGTTGTGGAGAGCCTTGTATTTTGGTGTATTTGTGGCAAAGCACAATTTAACCAACTTGTAACTGTACAGTGGCAAATTGGGTAGAAAACCTGGTAAATCAAACAGAATCAAGGCAGGATGTTAAAATTTGACAACGCAGGGATGAATTTCTCCTAGAAGAAATCACCTCTTTCAATTTTGTTTGAACCACCTATAATAAAATTTAATTTCTAACAATTCTAATATGATTTTCCAAAAATAGTAAGTCACATCTCAATTTGGAAGTGACTATCCAAAAATAGGTGGTCATGTTTAAAGATCAAGGATGATTTCGACATATGAAATCCACTTTAAAATAAAATCAATCACGATTATGCAAGTTAAGGATTAATATTTGTATCCTTGTATTATTATTATTATGATACTATTATTTATAAAATTGTCTAAAGTCATTCACATATAATGGATTAATAAAAATGAATCCTCTCATGAAATAAGTAAATTAAATTGAGAATCTCTTAGCAAATTGAACCTCTCTCTTGGAATAAAATAGTAACTCCACAATTAAGAGAATGTAAATCTCCCTTATAAATTCACTGTATGACAAAAAACGTAACTCCTCATTAAATGCATTTGTAATTCCCTCATTCAATTCGATTTGTAACTTTCACCACATTTTCTCTCATGTCCAAGTGTAACTCTCTCTCTCCTTAATTCGAATTGTAACTCCTGAAGGCATGTGTACATCTCTTTCTATTCAAGGGATGAGTTACACTTCTCCTCAAGTAACTCCTCTCTCATGGATTTTGATTCTCTTATTATTGGATCAAGGGATGAATAAATTTTGTAGCTCCTTCCTTTTCTCATCTTTTCAAGCAAGAGCAAGTGAGAGTTGATGTAGCATGTTCATTGTGAAGAAGGAGAGCTAGAATTGAGTGTGTTAAAGAGAACTGTGAGAGAAAGTGAAGAGAAAGAGCAAGGGAAGAGCTAGAGCAAGTGTGAAGGACAAGATCTAATCAAGAGAATGAGAAGATCTTGAAGCGAAGAGCAAGCACACTTCAACTGCAAGTTGATTAAACATTGGTGACTTTATTAATTCTCTATGGAGAGCGCCCATTTTAACGCTTAGTTAGTTATGGAATTGCTCTAGCAAAAATTCAGGGCATTAAGCTGTGGCATTACTCTCATACGAGCGTGGTCATGGCCTCTGCACTATGTTCCTCAGACGCCACTCAAGCAATACGACAATGAACTCCAAGTTCGAAGTTTTCAGCGGCGACAAACAATACAGTAGTAGAGCAACATTCGAAGTTTTTAGTCGGCACGATGATTGCGGGTGCTAGGGATGAATCTATTTCAAATACTCAGTGAAATTCGTCCCCACTGGAAGCTTTTCAGGATCGGAGTCATTTGCAGGATCTCTCTGTCATTACAGGTTCCTATCATAGCAGTTTTTGTGAGGATTCTTTGAAGAAGTCCACAGCCGAATATCCAACGCCAACGGACTCGGCAGGCGTGTGGCTGTTAGAAAGCAATCTCATGCTCATTTCGTTGACCCCAGCAACGATCTGTTCCAGAGAAATCTCTCGCTTGAACTTGAGATTTGACAACACATCCAATAGCTTTCATCCTCCCTGCCTAGACGCTTTGGTTTATATGCAAAGTGTTTGACAAAAGTCTAGAATGAGATATCATTACAGAATGCATTCTTTGGTCGGTTACACGTCGGTGTAGGCACCGCCCTCGCCACTAGTAGTTGTAAATAATTCATTTGAATTAGGGATCAGTCTTCAGCAGTGTTATTCTGCTTATGAGATGCAGATCTTTATTAATGATGCCAACACCATGACGCCTGCATCCCCGGGCACAGGCACCCAATCACAGCGACAGGATCAACCGCAGGTGATGACGTCGTTAGGACCTCCTACCGACATAGACATAGGTGTCGAAGACTTCTTTCAAATCTTGTCGGAACTGTCACCTTTGCCCAGGTATGGATTTTGATGCGACAACAAGGCCTTTCAGGCACTATTTAGGAGATTGGAAACCCTTGAATCCTCTAACCAAGCACTTAAAAGAGAGGTCGATGAACTCAGGAACGGAGTAGTTGTAATGGAAGGCAAGAATGGTTCACTGAAGCAACTGTTGAGGGACAACAAGGAGTAAGCAGCTCACCACCACCCCTCTAATGACACTCTCCACGCTGAACTTCTCGATCTGAAAAACAAACAGGAGGAGATCAAAGCTCATCAAACGACCTTTAAACAAGAAACAGAAACACACATCAACTCATGGGCATAGGTTGCTAGAGGAATGGATACCCCCCTCGCTCCCCCTCTAGCCGCAGTTGAGGAGGTGGTACAATCTAAACTAATGGAAGAACGCACTAGACAAGCGCGAGAATTGAACCTCAAAGTGAGAGGGCTTCCTTTGCCTCTCACATCCTCAGACCCCATGGTGGTTGGGACCCTATTCCTTAATGAAAAACTAGATCTCCAGGATGTGACCCTTGTTAGGGCTTGGCTTGGGTATGATTCCACTCTCTTTCTCCGGTTCAGGTCGGCGGTTGATTGCCTTCGGGCTCTTAGAGCTAAGCGAAAGCTATTCTCACTTCCTAGTAAGATCTTCCTTGATGAAGATCTCATTAAAACACAAGTTGCTGAGCTCAAACGCTCTAGGGAGTTGGTTACAGCAGCAGGCAGGTAGGGAAATGGGCAGTTATTAGGAACCTCAAAGCAGTGATTCAGGACACTTTTCCACCTGGGTGGAAGCCCTGTTCTGGGTCCTCCAAATGACAGGCTCGTTGGGGGAGGCAACATGGGGCATCAATTTCCGTCAGTTGTTGGAATGGGAATGGGTCTTTTTGGGCATCGCCAGGTCTATTATATGATGCTCTTCGACTGCCGGATATCTTATTCATCACCAAGACGCATGAGAGCCCTGTTCGACCTCTCCCAGACATTACAGGTTACCATAAGTTCTCAGCTTGTAGGCAGGAGACGAAGGGTTTTGGTGGTATCAGAGGTTCTGGGGGGGTTGCTTGCTTCATCAGAGATTCCTTTCAGAGCAGGATTTCTTTGGTGGTTGCGGATGAGTTTGTGAGGTTTATGTGGGTTCGGGTTCGAGGGGTCTCTCCTTTCCCCAAGGACATTTACATTGCTATTTGTTACTTCCCTCCTGCTTCTTCATCATATGCCATTCATAATGGGCCTGGTGGGGACCCCCCTTTGTCGATACATATGTCAGCATAACCCATTATTCAGCAGTTGGGGAGGTTATTCTTCTAGGTGACTTCAACTCCCGCACTAGAGCCCTCTAGATCCCTCTTCACTTTTGGTTTGAGGACATGTACTGCATCCAGGAGATCGATCCAGAGTCAGTGGGATTTCACAGGATGTCTGATGATGCGTTGGTGCCCCTTACCACCTATGGTCGACATCTTTTATACTTGGGCGAATCTTAGGAGCTGTTGATTCTTAATGGCCTCCTGCGTTTTCCAAACTCCCGCTTTTTCACATGTCGGCCTCATGGTGGAGGAACAAGTGTTGTTGATTATGTCCTCTCTAGCCAAAACCTCCTCCCCTTCATTCATCACTTTTTTGTTTCCCCCATCCCCTTAGTTGACCATGCTCTTCTTTCTTTCTCTCTTCGTGCTGATAACAACCCCATTCCCACCCCACCTCCCCCCAAGGGCTCACCACGTACTACTTTTCGTTTTGATGAGGGTTACCCAGACATCTTCTCTTCCCACCTTTGCGATTTTCTCCCCTCCATGGACCAATTCTCACTATTTGACTCCACATTGACCAAGTACAACTGTCTCTCATCCATCATTTTGGATGCTGCCCTTAAGTCCTACCCCCACTCTTGTCGTCCCACTTCCACCTCGCATAAACCCAAATCTTGCCCTATGAATTGATGGTATGATGAGGAATGCAAAGATCTCCACCGCCAGCTTCGACATGCATTCATCCATACTCACCCCTCCTACCCCAATGTCAAAGCCTTATATCGTTGCCTCCTCCGTCGCAATAAACGTCTCCTTGTCTCCCAGAAAAGACGTGACTTGTGTACCTCTTCGCTCACTCCCCTAGACACTTCTGGCGTATTGTCCTCCCCCGTCACTCTCCCCTCCCCTCTGACCTTAACCCCCAGTCCATGTTATCCCATGTGTCCACCCTCTATGACATCCCAGGGTAACCCCAGATTCAGGTGACCTCTCCAACCTCTTCAGGTTTCATATTTTGTGACAGTGACATCAAAGAGGCCATTTGGGTGATGAACAACAGCAAAGCAGCAGACGAGGATGGTTTCCAGGCAGATTTCTTTAAACACGGTCTTCGTGCTCTGGTTCCGTTCTTGGTTGATCTCTTCAACCATGTGGTCTGTACAGGTTTCCCATTGACATGGTCTCAACACATCATTCACCCGATACAATCGGGGCCCAACTCAGAGCCCAACAATTATAAGACTATCATGGTGGGCCACACATTCTCCAAACTATATGATACATCCCTCCACCTCCAAATCTCCAAGGAGCTTGAGCGAAAACAACTTAGAGCTAGAGGACAGGTTGGATTTCGACCTGAGCACCAGACTATTGACCACATCCTTACACTTAGGGCCATCATTGAGGAGGCGCGACATTGCTCTTCAAAAGTATTTTTTTGTTTTGTAGATTTTCGAAAAGCTTTTGACTCGGTCCCTAGAGAAGCATTATTCCAGAGACTTAGAGATATTGGCATCTCAGAGACCCTCTTGTCAGCCATCATGTGCTTATATGAGTCGGTCCTTGGTCGTCTGCGCACAGTACACGGGCTATCAAATTTTATCCAGAGCACTATTGGGGTAAAACAAGGTTGTCCCTTGTCCCCCACACTATTTGGGATCTTTATTGATGAGCTGGAGTCCTTGCGTGAACACACCCAGGACGGTGATGGTTGCCTTCTACATCATGTATTGATTTCTATCTTGTTGTTTGCAGATGACGTGGTCCTTCTAGCCCCATCCCCTAACGGATTGCAGAGGCAGCTGGACGCCCTAGCCCTTTTCAGTGATCTTCGACAGTTGATGGTTAACCTAGGTAAAACCAAGGTTATGATCTTCAACACGTCGAAGAAGTTCCTCTGTGACCTCCATTTCTTTTTCAAAGGAGAGGAGATTGAGATCACCAGCTCATACACCTATCTGGGGGTACTATTCACATGACCTCGCTTTAGCTTGCAACCTGCACTCCAGGCTCGAATCAACAAGGGCTATGGTCCTTGTCCCTTCTCGAGAGACAATGTTTTCGGAATCATTTTCAGGACATATCAACCAAGATGTCACTGATGGATAGTCTTGTTCGACCCACAATTATATATGGTTCAGAGGTTTGGGGTCCTAGCTTACTAGAGTCTGATTGGTCTTCTGTAGAGAGAGCGCAGATCACCCCTCTTCGTCGCATCATTCGGTGCAAGCAGACAGTTCCTCAGCCCATCATTCTTGCAGAGTTTGGAGCTCGCCCCCTTCGCCTTGAGACAATTTTTGGTATCATCTCTCTTCTTCACTGTGTTCGGGGTTTTGCGGATACAGCGAAAGGGTTAAACCGATATCCATACTTGGCTTACCTTTCATCAGAGTCCATTACAGTAGCGAGTCCTTCAACTCAATCCCGATCTTGGTATGCTGGAGTCTCAGAGCTCCTTGCTTCAGTTGGTATCAAGATAGACCAACTCCCTCCATTCAAGTATTCTTTGTGTGCACCAGGACACCTCCTACAACCCAAACAAGAGATGAATACAATCATCCGAGAGGATATTTACAGGAAATATGTATAGGTTACTTGGATAAACCCTCAGGATGGGTTGCATTTGAAGATGGCTTTCTATGCTGAGCACTTCATGTTGTTGAGAGACAGACTCATTGTTCGACCCCATTACACGCTTCGCCATTGGATGCACGCACTTCGGATTCCCTTGGGTCAGATCAGAGTAGGTTCTCATAAACTGCAGATTGAGACTAACCATTATATTTCACGGTTAGACAGGTCCAGTTGTGCCACCTCCGAGAGACTGAGTCAGAGGAGCACTTCATCTTCCGCTGCCCCATTTACTATGAGATTCGTGGGAGATTCCATTGCTTGTTCAGTGGGATCCAAACCTTATCTAGCTTCTTTCGATACTCAGACCAGATATGTCTAGCCTTGTACATAGAGCAGGCCACGAGAGTTCGCACACAGATTCTCCAGCCTCCTCCTAGAGCAGATCTTGTGCAATGGATTACGTCATTTTTTTACAGTGCTCCCGTCAGCAAGAGGCACGAAGGGACAAGTTAATAACATTGTTGCTTCAGACTCTAGATTAGTGCGGGCTAGAGGGGCCATCCCCCTAGCACAGGGACCCCTAAGTCATTACTGGACCAGATCTCTTACTAGCAGGCGGTTGAGATCGCCAAGTCATCAGCGACATATCACTTCTTCTCGACAGCGGCATAATAGAGGCTCTAGATCCTCCCCTAGCTCTTCCTCGGGACAACACTCCATCTTGAGTTTTTTGCATTCGACTTCGAGTGTTAGGAGAGAGATTAGTGGACCATTATCTTGTGTCCTCTACACTTTTTTTACTTTATTTCTTACTTCTTGCTCTTTATATAGGAGACCTTTTGGTACTCCTCCTTGTATCGAAATCATTGTACTCTGCAGTCCCATTGACCTATTTTTGTGGTCATTCGTTGGATATTAATATAATTATCTATATCTTCTTATCTCTTTGTACTCTGCTGAACAATTTAAAAAATCTATTAGAAGAAGAATCATTTGGGTTTTCCCCTGGTCATTAGACCTAACTCTTAGTATCTCATATTTGTGCTTGACTGTCTTCATATGTTCCTTAAGTTTATGTTATATCTACAATTGCTTATATGAAAACTTGTGAAGAAGAAATGTGCAGTGTAAGTAATTGTAACAACATAGTACATTCAATTTTCTGCAAAGTACATTCAACTTTCTGAAAATACATTCACTTTTTGCAAGTACATTCAATTTTTTGTGTAGAATTTTCAAATTTCTGTAAAGAATTTTCAAATTTCTGCATAAAACTTTCAGATTTTAACATGGTATCAGAACCTTGGTGAAGACAAATCCAAGGAGATCATAGATCACCTGAAGAGACTCCACTTGCTACCAAAGTATTCAGATTAAGATGACTTCGTCCTACTTCAAGATAAAGGAGACGCTGAATGATGCTTCAAACTTTGGTCCATGGAAAACAAGGGTAAATATCACTCTTGAAGAGCATGAAGTTCTGGAGTAAGTTGAAGACGCAATAGCTGATCCACCAAAGAATGCAAGTGTTGCTGTCAAATCTAAATACAAAAAGGGTGAAATCAAAGCTAGAAAAAATGTCCTTGATTCTCTTAGTGATGATTTCATTACTTATGTTTCTGGTTTGAAGAAAACTAAAGAAATGTATGACAGACTAATTGGCATGTTTGCAATTAATAACTTGAACCCAATTATTTCCTTGAAGAACCAATTGAAGGACATCAAGATGAATAGAGGAGACACAGTTCAAGCATAATTCCTGAGAATGACTAAAATCATGAATCAAGTATCAATAATTGGTGAAGTTGTACCCGACAAATAAATGGTGTTGATTGCGCTTGGAAGCTTTTCCCCTGTTTGAGAGACTTTTATCACCACCATCAGCAATATCAACACTATTCCCACATTTGATGAGCTTTTGGGAAAATGTATCCAAGAGGAGGCTAGAATGATCTCCAAAGGGAGAATTTCACATCATGAAGAATGAGAACCTACTGCATTTTCAACCTATGAAAAGAGAACGAAAGATAATAAAAAGAAACCCGCTTTCAAATCAAATAAAGGGAATCTAGACATGTGAAAAGTTAGATACTTTAACTATAAAAAACATGGTCACTTTGCTCATGATAGTAAAAAAAAGAACACCTAGATTCAAAAACAAATTTGATTATAGAAAAGACTCTTCCGAAAATCAAAGAAAATGACATCCTAAGAAAACCAGAAATCCAAGATAGAGAAATAATGCAGCGGAAACTCAATCAAAATATTTTATAGTTTATGCTCTTTCCAGTTCTTCTGTAGATTCATTTGATAAACTGTTAGTTGATAGTGAGGCTTCCAAACATTTTACTGGTTACAAAGAAACACTCTCTAATCTAGTTGACAGTGAGACTAATATAAATGTTATCCTTGGAGATAATTCTACTCACCAAGTTAAAGGTTATGATCCAGTGTCATTTCAGTTATATGTTGACAAATCTATTTTTCTGCAAGAAGTTTGTATGTACCTGGTTTGAAAAAGAATCTTGTATCCATAGTTTCTCTAGAAGATAAACGAATGAAGTTGCTTTTATTAATGGAAATTTTTTAACTTGGCCTTTGAACTCAATTATGAAAGAAATCTTCACTCTTGGATCAAAATGTGAAGGGCTTTACAAAGTCAATGGTAAACCCATTCATGCATTGGTCCATGATACCGATCTTCAGAGTGAGCTATGGCACAAAAGATTTTCTCACCTACACTATAAAGCCTTATATAATATAAGGAAGATGATTTCTGGAATGCATGAGATCAGAATGGATCATGAAGGAGTTTTCCCAGGATGTGCAAGCAGAAAGCATATAAAGGGACCATTCCCTTCAAGCAAAACAAAAACTAGTCAGGTACTTCAGTGCATACATTCTGATTTATTTGGACCTATGTCTGTTACTTCTCTTGGTGGCTATTTGTATTTCATGAATTTTTGTTGATGATTTTTCTCGCAAGAAATGAATATTCTTTTTGAAAAAGAAATTGGAAGCATTTGACATGTTCAGTGATTTCAAGACTTTGATTGAAAATCAATTTAGAAAGTTGATCAAAACTTCCAGATCTGATAATGGGGGAGAGTTCACCTCCAATGATTTTAAAGATCTTTGCAAAAACATTGGAATAAAGAAAGAAACCACTATGCCATACAATCCACAACAAAATGGTGTGGCTGAGAGGAAGAATAGAACCATTATGGAAGCAGTCAAAACCATGCTGTATGATCAAAAGATACCAAAGTTTTTGTGGGGCGAAGCTGCAAATACCGTTGTTTATGTGCAAAATAAAACTCCTCATCAGACCTTAAACAATAAGACTCCTGAAGAAGTCTTCACTGGTAAAAGCCTTGAGGTGAGTCATTTGAGAATCTTTGGTTGTCCTGTATACTTCCATGTGCCAAAAGAGAAATAGACAAGCTAAAAGCTTCAGGTAAGAAAGGTGCGTTTTTTGGTTATTGTCATAAATGAAAAGATCATAGAATTTATGTACATGGTCAAAGAAATATATAGTTTAGCATATATGTAATATTTGATGAAGATGCAACTCTTAGAAAAACAAGAGTCTCTCCTCCTTCTGCCATTACTGAAAGACAAGTTGTTAATGAAAAAGAGGCTGCATCTGAGTCTGAACCGGAACTTGAGAATGAGTTTACTGATAATCTAATGGGTCCCATGGATCCTCTAGATCCTCCACCACATGATCCTCCTACCAGAAAGAGACCACTATGGCTGCAGAATACCTCTCAAGATGCTGCCCCAAGAGGAACGTTTAGAGAAAGCAAGAAGCCAAGTTAGTTTCAAGGGTATGTTGCTGCCATGAGCAACATCATTCATGAAGAACCATGCACCTTTGAAGAAGTTGAAAAAGAGAAAATCTGGAAAGATGCCATGACTGAAGAATACGAGTCCATCATCCAAAATGATGCTTGGAAGTGGTTCCTAGACCTCAAGGTAAATTTATTATCACTTCCAAATGGTTGTTTAAGATTAAACATGGTGCAGATGGTAGTATTGAAAAATTTAAGGCTAGATTTGTAGCTAGAGGATTCTCTCAGAAAGAGGGAATATATTATGATGAGATATTTGCACTTGTAGCTCGATATACTACTATTCGCTCTGTTGTTGCCTTAAATGCTAGTGAGGGATGGAATCTTCACCAAATGGACATGAAAACTGCTTTCTTGCATGGATTCCTTAAGGAAGAGGTATTTGTGGAACAACCACAAGGCTTTGAAGAGAATTTCAGGGAAACTCATGTATGAAGACTGAAGAAAGCCTTATATGCGTTGAAGCAAGCTCCAAGAGTTTGGCATGCTCACATTGATAACTACTTGATAAAACTTGGTTTCACAAGAAGTAGTGCAGACCCAAACCTATACTTCAAGACAATCCAATGTATACCTTTGATTTTGGTATTATATGTTGATGATTTATTCTTAACAGGAGGAAAACCTCTTATCCTCTAGTGTAAGAGGGAGTTAGCTTCTGAATTTGAAATGAAAGACCTTGGTTTGATGCATTACTTTATGGGTCTAGAGGTATGGAAAAGACCTGGTGAAATTTATCTTTCTTAAGGAAAATATGTGGTTAAGCTTCTTGAAAGATTTTCTATGGTAGAATGTAACTCCATACATACTCTTATGGAAATGAACTTTAAGAAATTATCTGGCAAAGCTACAAGACCTAGTCTAGCAAATTCCACAGAGTATAGACAACTCATTGGTGCTTTGATGGTTTTGGTAAACACTAGGCCTGATATATGCTTTGCTGTAAACACTTTAAGTCAGCATATGATTGATTCCTTTCATGCCCACTAGATTGCTGAAAAACATGTACTCAAATACTTTCATGGAACTATAAATCTAGGATTTTAATATACTGCTAAAAATGTAAGACTTCATGGATATACTGATGCTGATTGGGTAAGTAAAAAAGCTGATAGAAAGAGAACTTCTGGGTGCTTCTTTAGCTTGGGATCTTCCATGATCTCTTGGATGAGTAGAGAGCAGAAGTATGTTGCATTGGGTACAACTGAAGTAGAGTGCATTGTTGCTAGCATGGCTAGCTGTGAGGTAGTTTGGATGAGAAAGATTTTTGGGGACCTATTTGAGCAAGTTCCAGACACAATAGTTATATATTGTGACAATAAGAGCAGGATTCGTCTTGCAGAAAATCCCGTGTTTCATGACAAGTCCAAGCATATTGAGATAAAGTATCACTATATCCGGGATATGGTGTAGAGAGGAGCAGTGAGGCTCCATCACATCTCCACTGATGATCAGATAGCTGACATTATTACTAAGGCTTTACTGAAAGGAAAGTTCTTGGTTTTTAGAGAGTAACTTGGACTTATGGACGTGACCCTTCCGGGAAGAGGTCACAACTGATCGAGAACACTGAGCTTCCTTTCCCCCCTATCAGAGCTCACTGGATTAGGGAATGATGTCGGAAAGCTCTTGAGGATGAGGAACCTCTTGTGTAGTGTGTGCCACAAGAGTATGCATCCGACCCACAAAACTGGGACATGGGAAGAGCCACCTATCTGGCCAATAGGTGTAATGAGACTTGTCTAGGATGCAGGTGTTCCGCTACTTAACACTTGGTTGTGTTTGATTCTTGTCTGTGTGACTTGTTTGAGTCTTGTCTATGTGATTCCTGTGTTTTATCACCTAATTTTTTTGAGATGAAAATTAGTTGAGTGTAATCCTTGTCTATTTGAAATGTGATGATCCTTTCCTTTCAAAATTTGTGTCAAGTGGATGATTCTCCTTTAGATTGTGACTTCATTGTTACGGATGTCACAAAGCAGAGTTGAAATGAGATGAATGAAAGAGATCAAAGGAAGCATATATCTTTGATGTAGAAAGAAATTCCTCCCTAGCTGAGAGGGAGTGTTAAAATTTGATAGCTCAGGGATGAATTTCTCCTAGAAGAAATCATATATTTTAGTTTTGTTTGAACCATCTATAATAAAATTTCATTTCTAACAATTCTAATATGAATTTCCAAAAATAGTAAGTCACATCTCAATTTGGAAGTGACTTTAAAAAAATATAAAGTCACGCCTAAATGATCAAGGATGATATCGACATATGGAATCCATTTTAAGGTCAAATCAATCATTATTATACAAGTCAATAATTAATATTTTTATCCTTACTAGTATTATTATTATTTCTTTTTCATAAGGAAAAATTCATAATTTTATTAATGAAAACAAAATTACATGTTGCACGAGCTGGTAATTGTCAAAGACAGGAAAGTAAGTTGCATCATAGAACCTTTAATACATGGGGAGAAATCAAAATTTTCTCCCTTTCTTCTTTTTGACCTTGCGCCATGGACCTTGTGTTGGCGTGGTGGAAATAAGGGCGAGCTGATTTTCTACTATGATTGCTCCATTGTCCTTATCCGGATCTAAATTATCTGAGTTTGGCTGTCTTTTGTCTCCTCCACTTTTCGGTGCCCCATGGTCCATTGTCGTCTGAGCCGTGGCGGTAAGTTCAAAAGGCTCTTGCATCTCTTGTTCTTGTGTCTTCAGTTCGGTTGTTGTCTGGTTGTTTTCATTTGGGATGGGTGCATCCTCTTCTTCTTCCATCTCTTGTTCTGGTTCTTTTGATGGAAATTTGCAGCCTTTGGTTGCTTTCCATTTCTTTTTATTTTTTTTGCTGTCTCTTTTAGCTTCTGGGCATGTGTTTTGAAAATGCCTGGTATTCTTGCATATTCTGCATTTGAATGCAGCATTTTCATAATCGAGATGATGCGTCCATTTTTGCTGTTTGTGAGTCAATTGGATGCTTTCTCGAATCCCTTTGCTGAGGTCCACCTCCACAAAAATGCGTGCAAAAGTGAAGATCCTCTCCTCGAAGCGTTGGGTGTCAGTTTTTATGTATCTCCTAATGATGTTGCCAATGTCTGCAAGAACAACTTCATTCTAGAAATGAAGTGGGAGGTTGTATAACCAGACCCAAATTGACATTCTGGTGACCTCCATGGTATTTGCATCAAATTCTGGAAACCATGGTGTGGTGAATAGTCCGGTGGATCCCCAGAACCACGGTCCAGCACTAAGAATGTTGTCTCTGGCCTTCGAGGATAAGAACTTGACAATGAAAAATCCCTTTGAACAGAGATGTATTTCACAGTCCACAGTCTAGTTAGTGGAAATCCGATGAAAAATCTCCATTGGTTTTTGCCAGAAGAAATTAAATCTGCAGATTAGTGCCTGAGATTCAAAGATGGATCAATGATCATCAATCTCTGGAATATCTATTTACAATTCTGGCACATGATTAAGTTGTTCCACAATGTACGGTTTGGGGACATTCGCTGCCGGTGCTGTTGGAGTTGCAGTTTTGTTTTTCCGTTGTAGTATATTCCTGTAAGATGGACCTTTTGGGTAGTCATTTTTGGATGTGCTGGGTCCCTGGGGCCCCTGAGATCTGTTCTGCCCAGCAACACCACCTCTCAGTCACAGATTAAGATAAATGGTGGATGCAAGGCATATGGAGTAATCTTTGAGTGTGCTGGAATCTTGTAAGGATCTCCCACAATAGATAAGGGACTGTATATGGCATGGATAACCAGTGGTTATCCATATGAGTTGCTTCAGGTCTATAACCCGATCAGTATTCTGTATCCAAATTAATAAAATTTTCCCCATAGGGGGTTTTATAAAAATATGAAATCTATTTGTGCTTGCCCGTTTCTCCTTTGAAGTGACGCTAAAATCGTCCTATAGTTGTTTCTGTTATGTCTGCTGAGATAGGGGCCTAAAGGAGTCTGGTTCCAAAGCATGCTCGCAGGCGAGGCTTGAAGACAGGCCCGTGCACACCGACGAATAACCCAGAGCATTGGGCACGCAGCCTCCAAACTGCCGCGGAGTGGGCATAGAGATTCATGGGACGCAGAGTTCCTTGTCCCATCTGGTGTCCACCGACAACAGACATCCGCCCCAGCCACCAGGCCACAGTACACAAGCACTGGTGCGGAAACCTCGCACATCAAATAGACGTGTGTGAGGAGTCATCGGTGCAATCCATGGCCGTCGGTCAAGGCGGACGCAGGGGTCTCGAGGGTCAGCCGCCGTGGGGTGTGAGAAGACCCTAGTCTGTGTTTTCTTCCCCACAGTCTCGATGTCGTCGAAGGGGGGTGTGCAGGTCCGTCTCCCATCAGTAGCACCGCCATGAGGGGAAGCATAAGAACGAACGCTGAACCCAATCCTGGAAACCCTAAGCCTTCCTTTTGCCACCATCTCTCCTGAACCTCGCAAGGATATACTGTATTATTATTATTATGATACTATTATTTATAAAATATTCCAAAGTTATTCACTTTTAATGGATTAATAAAAACAAATTCTCTCATGAAATAAGTAATTAAATTGATAATCTCTTGGCAAATTGAATCTCTCTATTGGAAAAAAATAGTAACTCCACACTTTAGAGAATGTAACTCTCCCTCACAAATTCAATGTATGGAAAAATGTAACTCCTCATTAAATGCACTTGTAATTCCCTCATTCAATTTGATTTGTAACTCTCACCAAATATTATCTCAAGTCTAAGTGTAACTCTATATCTCCCTAATTTCGAATTGTAACGCCTCAAGACATGTGTAACTCTCTATATATTCTTTGGATGAGTTACACTTCTCCTCAAGTAACTCCTCCCTTTTGGATTTCTATTCTCCTATTATTGGCTCAAGGCATTAATTCATTTTGTAAGTCCTCTCATTTCTCAGCTATTTAAGCAAGAGCAAGTGAGAGTTCATGTAGCATGTTCATTGTGAAGAAGGATAGCTAGAGTTGAGTGTGTGCAAGAGAAGTGTGAGAGCAAGTGAAGAGTACGAGCAAGGGAAGAGCTGAAGCAAGTGTGAAGGACAAAATCTAATCAAGAGAAGGAAAAGATCTTCAAACAAAGAGAAAGAAAACTTTAACCGCAAGTTGATCAAACATTGGTGACTTTATTCATTCTCATTCTCTCTCCCTCTCTGTACTCTGCTAAACAATTGAAGAAATCTAATAGAAGAAGAATCATTTGGGTTTTCCCCTTGTGGGTTTTGTCCTGGTCATTTGACCTAACTCTTAGTATCTCATATTTGTGCTTGACCGGCTTCATATGTCTTTAAGTTTATGTTCTATCTACAATTGTTGATATGAAAATTGGTGAAGAAGAAATTTGCATTTTAAATAATTGTAACAACATAGTACATTCAATTTTCTGCAAAGTACATTTAGTTTTCTGTGAAGTACATTCATTTTTAAGAAAAATACATTCAATTGTTTGCAAATTACATTTAGTTCCATTTAGTTTTCAGCAAATTACATTGATTTTTTTGCAAGTATATTCAATTTTCTGCAAAGATTTTTTAAAATTTTGCATAAAACTTTCAAATTTTAACACAAGAAGATACAAATAAATGCACAAATATATTATTGTGACTTGAGGTTCGCAGTAGTGGGTCTCAAAAGGCCTTTTTTTGGAACTTTGAAGCTATGAAGCTTGCTAGAATTAATGAAAAAAATGGTCATGTCAGTGGTCGGTTACTGCCTTAGTGAAACCAGGTAGATAATATACTTTGAACTAGGGTTTGAGTCCTAGCAATCGACATGATAGTATAGTGAAAGAAAATATCTAATATACTCTGAATTTGGGTTTGAGTCCTACCAATTGACATGCTAGTGCTTGTGCTCATGCTGGTGAATGCATCCCATACAAGCAATAGAAATTAGGGTCAGGTGCAAATTTTGGGTGACTTTTGTGGAATAGATACCCCCCACTCATTGCTACTTAGCTGAAGATAACTAAATTGAATATTGTGAATGATTTCTCGTAAAACTTGTACACAATGGTCTCTTCCTGATAAGAGGGATTCAGTGCAAAAAAAAAAATATAGCCATGAAATACAATATAAGAAGACTTTCAATAATCGACCTCAAATCTAGGTAGTCTATGTTGATATGTTGATTGACAGTACAAGTATAATAAGTGCAAGAAAAATAAAATCAACCAACATGCCTGGAATGAAATTGATCAACTATGAAAGGAAAGAGGCTTGAAATGTTTATTTCAAATTCAACATAAGAGAAAAATGAAATCCTTTGACGACTAGTTATTGAATTTTTTTTTTTCTAAGATGTGAAACATGATGAATTGGAAGTTTGGTGGCTAGATTGAAGCCATGGGGGTATCTTGAGGTAGTAGCTGAATGTGTTGTTTCACCTAGAAAGATTATATTAAAGAGTCTTGTGAAACAACTCAAGTGGGGCACAGTTTAAGAAAATGTGTTTCCTCCTTAGAGGTTATAGGATCAAGACCAATATGTGGTAGAGCTTGTATTTGGCATGTTGTGATGAGTTTGGAGTGGTAGGCACCTCCCTTGAGTGTGACCCCAAAAAAATAATTAATGGGATGGTCTCTAGGACATCAAACCTTGCCAAGTTACAAGTTCCTATTTGCGTTGGTTTGTGGATTGTTTATATATATATATATATCACTGGTGTTATCACTAAATTGAGGCTAATGGGATGCTTCAACAGTCAACTTAGAGTAACTATTTTAGACCAATTTTAGTTGGGACTTGGCTTTTCCAACCCGAGAGGGCTCTCTCAAGGTAATGTATAATGATATTCAATAAGAAATTTTTAGAGAAAAATATGGCTAACTGTGAATGTATTTGAATATTTTTTATGCAAGTGAAGGATGTTAATAAGTAGCTACCATTGGGCCTCAATTACATGAAAACATCTAACATGGAAGTTGAGGCATGTGTGTATTCTCATCAAAACACAACTTGAACAATAAACCATATGCATACTGGAAATTGGAGCATGATTAAACACAAATTCCAAGTGATTATACATAAATCCAACTACATAAAAATAAAAGAGATAGGTAAAAAAACACATAATTAATCTCAGGTCTAATAGAAGTCTTTTGCAATTGTATATCATTGTCTTGAAAATATAACAAAAGTAGCTGGTAACATGACATCAGTCAACCCTCTTTCAACCTTATAGCTGCCTATTTATAAAATTAGAGATCTTTACATGTAGTTTGCCAACTGTCTAGACCTTCGAATTCTCTCAAAGACACCTTATCCAAACAAGAAACAAATTACAAGGAGGGAATCTAGTGATATTTCTGTTTCCAAGATTTCAAAACCTATTAGGACTCTAACTCTATTTATTTCACTAACAACTTTTACATAATATATTCATGATGATACTTATCAAACATAACCACTTTGAGTGAGGTGGCAATTTCCATAACTAAACAATAAAACAACTAAACTGACATTAAGGGTCTGCTCCTCCAATTTTGGGGATGTGCTGTCATAGTTGATGATGTGTCCAGAATTGATGAGCTGGCAGCCTAATCACCCTCTTTGTTGAGTGTTCTGACCAAGAAAATATTCACTGATACTCTTTGACTAATCCACTTGATTGTTGTGCTTCAAAACTACATTAAATTCTTGAAAAAATTAGAAATTCCTTTTAGCTGGAAAAACATAGGATTCTAGGAAAGTTCACAATGAGAAGTTCGTAGCAGTTTTCTTTTGACGTTTTTTGCAACCTGATTGACTTCTTTTCTGATTTTAAGGTGCCCATTAAGTTAAAACACTTAAATATATGCTTTTACCTGCTCCTTTTGAGACACAATTTGGAATTTATAGCAAAAACTCATCTTGAGCGAGTTCGTAGCGAAAACTCGGAGCCTGGAGTACGCTATGAACTTGCCTGCTAACTATAGATTTTGAAAATTTCACTTCTCACCTCCCAAAACTTGTCCACAACTGTGTCAAATGATGGTATGAAACATGACAATGCAAAATTGATTGAAAATATATCTTACCCTCCTCAAGAAGTAGTAGGTTCACCTTCAGTAGGTTCATCTACTAATATCATTTTCAAACCTTTCTTTTTTAATTCTGTTTGTACCATTCCCATTTGAATTTCCATTTCTTTCACCTGACTTAGAAGCCTTCTCCTCTTTTCCTGTAGCCATGTATTCCTCCTCATGGTATTATTCATCATCTTATGCAAAGGTAATGCTCTTTTTAGCATTTTCTTGGACCTCTCAACCACCTCATCATAAAAAATAATGTGTTTACTGACCTCCTTAAAATATTCCAACAATTTCCTTTCTTGCTTGAAATATTATAGCTCCAACTTGGTCTCTATGACCTCATTTATGGCCTCTTTAAGTTTCTCTTTTAGGATATCCACTTCAGATTTTTCTACCATTTTCTCTTTGCCTTTCTGTGCTTTAGTGATTTATGCTTCTATGGGAGATAATTCAATGATTTCCTCCACCATAGGCTACTTATTTCTTTCCGTTTCCTTTTGCTTTTTTATCATATTTGTCCCCTTTAGAAAGCTGTGACCTAGTAAAATGATTTCTAGTCTTGAAAACATAACCAGAGTCTTCACTGGAGAAATCCAATTTTTTTGCAGTTAGGCCTTTTTTCTTCATCTTTGTTCCCTTTATTTCCACTGGTTTGACTACAGGGGTATCTTCAATGTCAATAGCTTGCAAAATATCTTCAAACTTACCCTTTCCTTTTGTTTGACTCCTAGTGATCCTCCTAGAAGTCCTTGTGTTAGATTTTTTCTTGCTGCTTGTGGATGGTGGTTGAGGTGCGATTTTTGTTTCCTCCAAACGTTAAACCTCTATCTTCATAGGTTCTTATACAGGTTGCATATCTTTTCAAGTTCAAGTTCAACTCCAACTATGAGACCTTTATATTTTTTGGGAGTATTTGTTTTGGACTTGGGTGTCTTCTTGGGAGTAATCACATCTACATCATAACCACTCAGAAATAAAAATGTAGCCCAGTCTCTATTCAACCTTTGCAATTCCTCCATAACCAAAAAATTAATCAATCCATGATGAAAAAAAATGTCTCACTACTTATAGGTTTTTCTTGAACTTTATCAGACATCTTACCTAAACTTATGAAAAGGAATAATGGGAGGTCTAAGAGTTGTTTACCTGTAAAATGGAGTAGAATTCTGAAATGATACTAATATATCATGTGGAACCTTCCCTCACATGTAAAATATCTCTGGATTACCAACAAAAGCTTTGAATAATTCTCCTTTAGACAACTCCTAGGTATACCAGATGTCATGTCCACCCCTATATGTTCTTGCTTCAAGACCTCATCACAATTTTGCAACTTAAACTTAGTGGCCTTGAACCATTCTTCCCCTGATCTAGGAATCTCTGTTGCTTGAGCAATGGTTTTAGGCGAGCCTGTAAAATTCAATATGCATACCTTTGAAGCATTACCCACAAAATTCACAACAAAGTCTTTGGAAACTTGAGCTTGATACCCCTGCAACTTCTAACAAAATCTCATGCAACCAACTTTGGTGAAGGCCTCTGCAAAAGTAGGATCTTCCATGACCAATTTGAGGTCCATAGGTTCATACCTGACCACTGAGCCTCCCTCGTTGGTCTTCTTATGTGCGGAAATATTCTCCAAAAAACCGCTGCTTCCTTTGACAATTGACACCTACAGAAGGTAACACCTTGACAACAAGCTGTTTTGTGGACAAAAATTGAGAAATCACCTACGACAACAACTAGATCGGAGATACAACAGGGAAATAGTAACAGAGGCAACTTACAAGGATGAAAAAGGTAAGTGTTTAGGCTCAAATGCATGAGAGTTAAATTAAGAAAAATAAAAATTGGAGGTAAACCGAAATAATGAGGTAGTGATGATGACCATGCGTGAAACACATTAGATTATGATTTAAAATAGGTAAGCATGTGATGGCAACTTGACCCCTACCCTCTCATAAAATGACAACTCATCAATCCCCGAACCATTGTAGAAATACCAGAGTTCGTAGCGAATTTTTTTATAAAGTTGGCAGATTCGCTACGGAATTGTCAGGTGCCCGTAGCGAAAATCACTCGATTTGCACATAAATCGTTGCGGACTTGGGTAAAAGGTGACAAATGTCAAAAATAAATTATTTGACCTTATGTATGTGATTTTTTTGAATTTGTCTTAAGACATGACCCTATTTACACAACACTAAAACACCTTGGACCCTTTAAAACTATGTGATAATCATGAAATTTTAAGATTTTCATGAATTTATTTGATCAACCTACTTGACCTAACTGAAAATGACCTCTATGACCAACCTATTGGTGAAAAGATGAGGTTGTAAAAAGAGAGTAGGATGGATTATATGGTGCGTAGCAAGGAAAAACCACACAATTTTCCTATTTATGCGGTTGAGGCTGAATTGGGATCTTCTATTTTGTTCAATGAGGCCAAAGATGAGGTAGAAAATCAACAAATTGAAAAAAATCAGCAAGTAGAAAATTAGAAAGTTATGAAGGAAAATGAAGAATGATGATGGAATTTTCACTTTGATGGCGCTTCTGGAAGAGAAGGATTTGGTGCAGGCATATGGATTATCAGCCCTGGTGATGAGAGTAAATTCTTCTTTTACAAATTAAACTTTGATTGTACAAATAACATGGCTGAGTATGAAGCTCTATTTTTGGGTCTAGAAGCTTTGAAATTGTTAGGCGCCAAAAAGATATCAATTTGTGGTGATTCTGAATTAGTAATAAAGCAAGTAGAAGGGTCTTATCAAACCAAGGATGTCATAATGAGAGCTTATAGAAATCTGATCCTTGATTTTCTTGAAAATTTCAAAGAACATACTTTCACCATTGAAGCTAGAAATCAGAATTCTATAGATGATTCTTTAGTTGTTTCGACCAGCTTTTTTTTTATTCATTCTCATTCTAACAAATGTTATGAAGTTGAGATCAGGAATAGACCCGTTATCCCTAACAATATTATCAACTGGAAAGTGTTTGATAATGATCAACAAGTGAAAAATTTCCTTGAGTTGAAAGAGGAATTTGAAAATATTCAAGTAGATCAGTAGAACATGTTTTTTGAAACTAAATCCAATCCAGAAGTCCTTCAGCTGAAGAATAACTGCATTCCTAAAGGTTTAATACCCCTTGAGAATTTGTTTGATTAGAATGATGTATTTTAGTTCCCAAAGATGAAGGCTAATGATGAAGAGGTGGAAAGCTGCAACCTTGGCACTGCAAAAATTCCCAAGATGGTTAAGTTGTCAAAATTTATTTCTCCAGAAATGAGACAAAGGTATGTGGATATGATGAAAAGTTATATTGATGTTTTTGCATGGAGTTATGCAGATTTAAAGAGATATGATCCCAACATTATTCAACATACCATCCTGATCAAAGAGAATGAAAAATGTTTCAAACAGAAATTAAGAAGAATCAATCCTTTGCTCATGCCCCTAATTGAAAAGGAGATTAAGAAGTTGTTTGATGAAAAAATCATTGTCCCTTTAAGGTTTTCTCAGTGGCCTGCTAATTTGGTACCTGTGAGGAAGAAGAATGGAAAAATTAGCATATGCATTGATTTCAGAAATTTAAATAAAGCATCTCTTAAAGACAACTATCCTCTTCCTAAGACAGATCAAATTATGCAAAACATTGTTGGATCTCAGAGAATGTCTATGCTTGATGGTTTCTTAAGTTATAATCATATATTAGCACATCTAGATGAGCAAGAGAAAACTGCCTTCACCACACCATGGAGAACATTTATGTATGCCAAAATGCCTTTTGGTCTCATGAATGCAAGGGCAATTTTCTAAAGGGAAATGGACATTAAATTTGCTGAAGAGAAAGATAGATCAGTGGTGGTTTACTTGGATGACATCACTGTGTTTTCAAAGGAGGAAGCACCTTAAGCACGAGAAAATTCTGCAGAAATGCATAAAATTTGGTATATCTCTCAATCCTACTAAAATTGTCTTTGCTTTGACTACTAGGAAATTGTTAGGACACATTATATCAAAGGAAGTAATAAGGATTGATCCAAGTAGGGTCGCTACCATACATAAAATAGACTTACCAAGAAACATAAAGGAGATTCAATAATTTCTCGGAAAGGTAAATTTTGTTAGGATATTCATTCCTAATTTTGCCGAGATTGTCAAAAACATTACTAAGATGCTTAGGAAATAATCTGATGTTAAATGGACAACAGAACCAAATCAATCTTTTGAAGACATTAAGAAGGCCCTTACTCAACCCCAGTGCTCATAAGTCCTAATTTTTCAAATGATTTTCTGGTTTTACCTTCGCTTATGAACATACAATTACTGGAGTATTATTACAGAAAAGACAACAAAGCAATGAGAAGCCTACTTATTTCTTCAGTAAAACTATTTCAAACTCTAAATTGAAGTATAATACCATGGAGAAACATGCATATGATTTAGTAAAGGCGCTTAAATATTTCAGAATTTACATTCTGCATTGTCATATTATAGCATTTGTGCCTAATATTGTGGTGAAAGACATATTGACCCAAGTTGTTCCCGATGGAAAAAGAGGTAAGTGGATTACCACTTTGTTAGAATATGCTATAGAAATAAAGCCTACCAAGTTGGTAAAGGGTCAAGGGTTGGAAAAAATGATGGCACAATCAAATTTTGAATGCCCAGACATGGATTTCATTGCAGAAATTTTAGAAGTTATTGAAGAAGAAGAATTGGTTCCTATTGAAGAAAAGTTCACTATGTCTGAGTGGTACAAAGATGTGATTTTTGTTTTAAAGTATCATAAAGCTCCTCTTCGGTTAACCAAGTCCAAATCCAGGTTTGTAAAGATGAAGTATTTAAGGTACTGTAATTTGAACAAGAATTTATATTGGAGGGATACCAATGGTATTCTTTTCAATTACTTGTTAGAAGAAGAGGCTCGAAATATAATTGATGAATTTCATAAGGGAGATTGTGGAGGGAACCATTATTCGAAGGCCACAACAAACAAGATACTCAAAGGAAGATATTATTGGCCTTCCATGTTTAAAGATATCTATAAAAATATTGATGACTGTCATGAATGCCAAATTTTTTATGGGAAAAATAATCTGATACCTCTACCCCTGAAACCAATATATATTGAAGCTCCTTTCCAACAACGGGGATTAGATTTCATTGGCGAAATACACCCTGCATCCTCAGGACATCATCGCTGGATTTTGACAACCCATGATTACTTCACCAAATGGATTGAAGCAGTCCATACAAGGCAAGCTACAAATTTGGTCATCATCCAATTTATGGAGAACAAAATTTTGTCAAGGCTTGGCTGTCCCATGAAGATTATTACTGATAATTCTCAAGCTTTAAAATCTAAAAAAAATATTAGTTTTTGTCATCAATATCATATCAATCTTGGTCATTCCATAACGTATTACCCTCAAGGTAATGCCTTAGCTGAATCATAAAATAAAAGCATAGTCAGGATCATCAAGAAAGTTCTGTAAGAAAACAAAAGATCATGGCATTTTAAGTTAAATTTTTCTTTGTGGGATGATAGAGTTTGTACTAGGAGATATATAGGTACATCTCCTTATGAGCTAGTATATGGAGCTGAAGCAATTTTCCAAACTTCTCTTGGAGTTCCAGTAATGAAGTTGCTGCAAGGGCTTGAAGAAGAACCTAATGCCATCCAAAGGAGGATATAACAACTCATTTCTTTGCACGAGAAAAGAGAAGAATTGTATAATAATAATCAACAATCACAAAGAAGAGTAAAGAAGACCTTTGACATAAAGACAAAAGAAGAAACTTCAAGATTCAAGATGTGGTTCTGAAATGGGAAGCCAGGATTGAAGAAAAAGGGAAGCATGGAAAGTTTGAGAATATATGGAATGGGCCTTTTGTGATAGTTGCATATCATGGGAACAACACATTTTTACTCCAAGAAATGAATGGACAACTGTGTGGAGGAGGACCTGTCAATGGCAGGTTTCTAAAGCACTACTCTTCCTAATTTATTTTGTTGAATCACATTTCATTGTATATATTTCATTCTCTGTTATGATGTTTTGAAAATAAAAATGATTTCATCATCAATCTTGAGCCCAAGGAGAAGGCCATAAGAGCTTGGCGAAGATTTCATTAATTTCAAAAAATTTCAATTTTTCCAAGAAAGGCGTTGGAGCTGCAGGTTCTTTGATGCACCTCAGGCGCGCATCATCCCCAATGGAGCCACGAGTCAAAGGGAACTCAATTACATGAAAACATCTAACATGGAAGATGCTTATTAACATCCTTCACCTGCATAAAAAAATATTCAAATACATTCAGAGTTAGCCATGTTTGTCTCTAAAAATTTCCTATTGAATATCATTATACATTACCTTGAGAGAGCCCTCTCAGGGTGGAAAGGATAATTTCCAACTAAAAATGGTCTGAAACAGTTACTCTAAGTTGACTGTTGAAGCAACCCATCAGCCTCAATTTAGTGATAACAACTGGGATATATTGAAAACCTAAGCAATCACCAATACTGTGTGGTTGCTGTCGCTAGGATAAAATGACAAACTAAATAATCACCAATACTGTGTGATTGCTGCTACTATCTTATCCTTGGTTAAGTGTTAGAAGACGACATTCAACTTGTTAAATGCCTTGCAAAAACTATTTTCGAGACAATATTTTTAGTTATGATTTCCTATATTGTGAGATATTACAGTCCAACGACTGTCTAATCTTGTAGAAAACTTCTATTTTGTTGTTAGAATATGTCAATGCATGAAATCAGAGATCTATCAATTTGGAAATCTAATCCAATTTTTGATGCTCTAATTTGATTTATAATTAAGAAAAACTTAAAACTATTATTCCACCATATACATACGAATTAAAAAAAAAATATTAACACAATTTCATCATACACATACTAAAAACATCATTGCACTATATACATATGAAAGTCAACTTGAATGATGGTACAAATTGCGATGAGAAACAAGCTTGTCAATTTCTAATCCCAACAAGATGGTCAATTATTTTATAGTAGATCATATTTCTTGAATAAGAAACCATAACTAATCTCAATACACAAATCTCAAACAGATGCATACATGATTTTTTCCCTTCAAATATGTGGTTTCATTTCTTAAAGTCTACAACATGCAAGGGCTCCGTTTGTGGGATATTGTTCGCCTAAGGAAAAACAAAAATACAACAATAAACCTGAAAATGATATCGCTGATCAGAGCCTTGACCTGTCCCTCAATCTGTTGCTTGATCTGGATCCTTCCCTTTCCATGCCTTGCACTCCCTTGAAAATTTCACATGTTAATGAAATTTCGTCACCAAATCACCGAAATTTTTACTCTTTGTCTTTTTTCTCAAGATGTGTCTTCTCCCTTATCATAGCATTCCTTTTATAGGTTTTAGTTAATAATCAAATCCACAACCTTAATCTCCAAAGTGATTGATGGTTGAGATTAAATGTCAACGTCACTTATCCAAAAAAGGGTTCAAATTTGTCATCTCCTCCACAGGAACATGGATGCAAACTAGACAACCAAATATCCTCAAGTGTCCTATCTCTGGTTTCATCCCTGTGAGTGCTTCCTTAGGAATTTTTTTCCCCTAATATCCTATTAGGAATCATGTTCTACACATACATTGCAGTGTTACATGCCTATTCCGAAAGAAACGTAGGTAGTTCTTGGTCATGTAGCATAACCTTGGAAGAACCACTGATGGGCCAATTATTTCTCTCCACAATTCCATTCTGCCAAGGGTTATACAAGGATGTCATCTCCCTCTTATTCCCTACCACCTTGCATAAATCCTTGAAGTCATTAGAGGTGTACTCTCTACCATTGTCTTTCCTCAAGGCCTTGATCTTCTAGCTTATCCTGCTCTTCGCCCGAGCCTTGAACTCCCAGAACTGACTAAAGACTTCATCCTTAGTCTTTGTGAAGAGATATAGGATTTCCTAGAATACTCATCAATAAATGTGACATAGTATTGTTCTCCCTACGTTGATGGAACTAGCATTGGCCCACACACATCTAAATGAATGAGATCCAACATCCCCTTGGACCTAATTTCGATGCTTGGAAAAATTTCCTTAGCGTTATTTCCAAGTGTACACCCTCTACACACTTTTTACTTATCAACATTGAAATCTAGAAGACTAGTGAACATCTCCCTCAGGATTGGCAACCCCCAATAATGCAAGTGTCCAATCCTCTTATATGATAGCTCACATAGGTTGTCACTGTCATGTACCAATGTCTCAACAAGTTTTCTAGTCAACTTATATAAGTTTATCTCCCTAACCCCGATAACCATAATTATGTTAGGATAGAGTCCTTTGGGTGAATGCACACCTGCCCATTCCTAGAAATAACCACATATCCTCTGTTCTCGATCATTGATACTGAGAGGAAGTTCTTATTTAGTCTTGGTACAAATATAACGTCCTTGGCTTCCAATGTCCCTCCTGAATATAGCTAGAACATAATGGTTCCAACACCCTTCATTACATACTTGGTATCATTACCAAGCTCCATATGTAAATTTGAGTCTCTCTTCGTTAGAATGCTAAACAACTCTCGTGCCTTTGTCATATGATATGATGCAACATTATCCAAGTACCAAGCATTCCTTATAATGGTGTTGGTAGATAGTCAGGAGAAAAATGATAAGTCCTTGAACTTTGCTACAAATTCATCAAGTTGAACCTCTACTCATGTTGCAACTTCCCCTTCCCCTTCTTCTTTGGACATTGTGATGCATAGTGCCAATTCTTGTGGAAAATGAAGCACCTGAGCTTGCTTATGTCCTTCTTCCTTGTTTGAGAGGTTGCTCCTCATTGTTACCCTTGAAACCCTTCCCTTTGTGCTTCTCAACGATACTAACTAGAACGAAGTTCTCCTCTTCATCTCCCTTCCTGCTAGCTTTAGACTCCACTCAAGTATCTTCCTGGATGCAGCCATCTAAAGTCTCCCCCAATTGGGAATTTTCTCCCAAGTGTATATCCCTTTGAAAAATGGTTTCCATGACTTGGGAAAACCATTTAGTGCCACATTTATAAGCTTTACATCTTCCACTTTCTTCCCAATGGGTGTTTGGGTGATCTTCATGAAGAAACTGGTAATGTTATTAGACCTTGATATTTGAATGGATATGAGCTTCTTTCTTAAGATCATTTTCTTTTTCATGTTGTCACTTTGGAATAGATACACTAGAGCTTTGAACATCTCCTTCATTGTCTTCTTCTCTACAAAGTGAGGGATCAAGTGATTCTTCATGTCATCCATGATGACATGATGAGCCTTAATGTCATTTTTTTTCATGGGATGCCAAATATGTTGGATCTATTGACGATTAAATATCCTTGTCAACAATCTCCCAAATGTCATTTTCTTTTAGCAATAAGGTAAACCTTTCCTTTCAGGATAGGAAGTTAGATATTTGTTTATATTTGTTTCTATCTAGATCTGATAGTTTTTCTACCTTGTGCTAAGTCCTAACAATCACAAAAATAAATGTTGTTGGTTTATAGACTTGAAAATATTTCCTTGTGGATCTGTGTTTCGATCCTTTGAAATATCCACAAAAAATTTCTACCAAACCCTTCACTGGTACGACCTCCCTCTCTCCCTCTAAAGGAAAATCTTTGTATATCTTGGCTTCAATATGGCTGTTGTAACCCACTACCTCTATATCTTGCCAAATATGCCACTGTCTGACTCACTTGTCACATTAACACTTGTATAGCCCTTGGTGGTTCATTTTGTTATAACCTATACGACCCTAAGACTCCTGTATCACCGCAACTCAACCCAATGGTTAGGTTCCTTGGAGTTTCTCGACCCTAACATATTTTTCTTTGTGGGTCACCGACACCAACACTATCTCTGTGGTTTTATGTCACAAATCACTCTTGGTGGCTCGTCTTTGAAATGTATAAGTGTGTATTTATGAATTTTCTGTGTTGGAAACTGTGTCTACTTGGAAGAAATACATCCATTTCATTTTCGGCTACTCTTGCAAGCTTCCACACTTTCCTCCACGATGGTTGGTTGTAGTGGTTAAATACTACTGCAATCTTCTCCTTGCTGACATTTGGGTTGGTAGTTGTGACTGATAGTGTACACTTTTTACTTAGACGCCGACACAGCTCCAAGGATTGTTGGCCATCCTTTTTTTTGTTTTTGTTTCTATGGTATGCCACTAATCAACCATACCCTCGACCCTTTTTATTTGTTTGGTCCTTATCTCTACAATGTAAAAATTCACCTCATGATTTTCTAGTTTTCCTTGTTGTACGACTAATTCCATACAACTAATTTTGATCTAAATTGTGTTATTCCCTATATTTTCCACTCCCTTACATTTTGAACCTGTATGGATTCTAGCCGTGAAATTCTTAGAGATTGATCTTAAAAGAAAATGTTCCGATAACATGTTAATTTCTATCTCCAACCACTTAGGTAATTACTTAATTACATTTGTTAGGTCCTTGTAATTTGTCAGATTGGCAAGACCAAATAGACAAGGGTAACATCAAAACAACTTTGGAGTCCTAGGACCTAGCCTTCCTGGACTCAGAGAGGGCTCTCTCTATAATTGTGTAAAATATATAACTGGTTTGATTTAGATGCTGTTTTTAGGCTAGTTAAAATGATAGAGTTTGTTTGTTTTGTTTTGTTTGGTTGGGTTGCTTGTCAGATGGAGTAAGAAAAATTCAAACCATTGGGCTATGGGGTCGGTAAAGGCTTGAAAAGTACAACAATAAATCATGGGTGTTTCATAGGGAAAGTTAACAAAGCCAAATGGATCTTAATAGCTTATGTGGGAGTGAAATGAACATTAAATTGTGAATATAGTAGGTTTAAAGGGAAATTAATAATCATTTAACATATACTATAACAAGAAGGGCCTTCAAGATTACTATGCTTAAGAAATAACCAAAGGAAAGGGCAAACCATAAAATTCTCCAGTCAAACTTCACCAAGTAAACTTTAAGACAACAATCTAGCAAACTGTAGAGAGTAGGGAACTCCTAAATTCTCTAGCTATTTACCTTCACAGAAAGAAAACATTTAAGATGACATATAAGTGATGATTAAAGAGTAGGGAACTCCTAAATTCTCCAATCAGACTCTAAAATACATTCAAAGTGACTATTCAAGATGGACTAAAGGACATGGAAAACCATAAACTTCTTTAGCCAAACCCTAATCAGTAAACTTCAAAGAAAAGGCCTTAAAAACAATGTTTCAAGCTACACCAAAGGACATGGCATACCATAAACTTCTTTGGCTTGACTCCATTAAATTATTTTCAAGACAACAAGCTAAGTGGAACTAGAGAGCAACTAAGAATTCTCCAATCAGACCTAACAGAGGAAAACATCTAAACAATAGAAAGTAGACAGAATTAAGGGCCCTCTCAACAACATATCTTAATCTAAATTTTCTACTCTGTCATAAGGGAAAATATGAACAATATGGAAAACATAAGAAGACAAGTGTAGAATCAGAACAACATTACCATTTAAACAAGTTCATGAATCATATGAATATGCTTGCTCCATTGATGTTCAGTCCAAAAAAGTCACAAACTCCAAAGCCAACTTCTTCACAACTCAAAATCTATATCTATTGAACTCAAAAATAAACCAACAACCAACTATGAAACATACATACAATATTTAACTGCAAAATGAGGAGGTGGAACCCTAGCTAGGGTTTTAGAAGTCATTTATTACATAGTAAATGTATTTGACCTTTGAGACGATGCAAGGCCCAAGGCAAAATATCTAAAACTCATTAATTGCAAAAATAACTTCTAACATAACTATTTTGAGCAAATTTTGGGAAAAGTTTGACTTTAAGGCTCCAAAATATCTTTTGCAATAACTCCTGGTAAGGGTGCAACTCCAAGGTACAGGGGTGCAAACGCGCAATGCCAAGACTGGGAAATTTTTTTGTTTTGCAGCTGACTTTTGGAGGCCTTCCCAGTGTTAGGTTTGTGTTATATTCTTTCCATGACTAGTCACGCGCAGGGGGGTCATAGGGGGGGCGGTAGTCCTCCCTATCAAAGTCCGAGGCAGTGCCCCGGGAAAAAAATTTTGGTCCTTATTTTCCGGTGGGCGGACCCGCCTATGGTTTTGTGCATGGGTTTGCACATGTTTTTGGGGCATGATGGTTTTCGGCCCCTGATATTTTGTAGATCCGGTCAAGGGAACTACAGTTATGTTCTAATCCAGGGTTAATGGATTGGGGTTTATGTATGCTTTGGCATATATATATATATATCTGTGTGTGTGTGTGTGTGTGTGTGTGTGTGTTGTAACACTAAAAAGAATATAATGAAAAAACAAGTTGGTCGTCCCGATTTGGGATCCAGGGGAAAATCTCTGTGTTTATCTGTTTTATGTTTTATTCTCTCGCTATTGTTTATCTTCTGTTTTAAAGATTCGTTCGTAGATAATTTTTGTACAGGGTTAAAACCTAAATTTGGTATCAGATCAGTTTCGACTTCAAGGGGACGCCTTTGCTGCTGAGGGGTTTTTTGCTTGAGCCTGAGGTAGACCCTATTCATTGGGAGATCTGCGGGATCGATTCTTGCGGTGAAAGAAGATGGCGAGCGGCGGGAAGATAGAGATCGAGAAATTTAACGGTCAGAGTTTTGAGTTGTGGAAGCTCAAGATGGAGGATCTGCTGGTGGATAAAGATTAGTGGATCGCGGTAGATCCGGGTACTAAACCAATGACAATGTTAGATGAAGATTGGAAGTAACTGGATCGGAAGAAAAAGAGCACAATACGGTTGTGTGTCTCAGATTCAATATTGTTGAATGTATCTGGGGAAGCTACGGCGAAGACCTTGTGGGACAAGCTAGGGACTTTGTACCAATCTAAGTCTTTGGTGAATAAATTGTTCCTACGGAAAAAGCTGTATAACCTAAGGATGAAGGATGGAGATTCGGTGATAGAGCATCTGAATGCCTTCAATACTGTGGTAAGTCAACTGTCATCTGTTGATATTAAAATCTCAGATGAAGATAAGTGCATCAGTTTGTTGTGTTCTCTACCAGATTCGTGGGACAACCTGGTTATTGCAATAGGTAACAATACAACTACCTTGAATTTTGATGACATTGTCTCAGCCTTGTTGTCAGAGGAAATGAGACAGAGTATGGAGAGTCAAAATGGAGATGCTTTATCTGTACGAGGAAGGTCCTAGAACAGAAACAAGAATAAGGTTTCGAGTGGGAGATCTAAATCTAGAGGGAGATCTAAATCTCCTGGAAAGTTTGTAAAGGTGTGCTAGAAATGTGGAAAGGAAGGGAACTACAAAAAGGACTGCAGATATAAAGCTCCTGAGAAAGGAAAGGGATATGATGATGCTCCTTCTGCAAAGGCAAAAAACACCTTGGATGAAGGTGGGGATGTGTATTTGGCTTCTTCTTCAAATACACATGTAGACCATGAGTCATGGTTGATTGACTCAGGTGCATCCTTTCACTTCACTCCCCATAGGGAGTGGTTCTACGAGTATGAGAAATATGATGGCGGTGATGTCTTCTTAGGTGATGATAGGAAGACCAGAATCAGCGGACGTGGAAAAGTCAAGCTGAAGCTGCAAGGTGGAAGGATTATAACACTTCCTAGTGTTCTGCACATTCCTGCATTGGCCAGAAATCTAATTTCTATAAGCAAGATGGATGATGTAGGTGTAAAAACAATGTTCAAGAAAGATACCTGTAAGATGGTTCGGGGAGCACTGGAATTAATGCGTGGAGTTCGGATTGGAACTCTGTACAAGCTTCATGGCAGCACTGTTATTGATGGGTGCAACATTTCTATGGTTCCCGAAAGTGGAGCGGAAAGCCTAGCGGTCTATGGAGGAAAGACCATGCTATGGAATCAAAGGCTTGGATATATTGGAGAGAAGGGCCTTTCGGATACTGCATGGAAATGGTATGGTAGAAGGTATGTCTAATAGCTATCTGGATTTCGATTTCTCTGAACATTGTGTATATGGGAAGCAGAATCAGGTGAGTTTTCCTTCTGGTGCTAAGAGGGCAAACAAGATATTACAGCTTGTGCACAGTGATGTGTTTGGACTTGTGTCGGTTCCATCACTGGGTAAGTCTGTGTACTATGTTTCATTCATAGATTACTTCTCAAGGAATACATGGATATATTTCTTGAGGAAGAAATCTGATGCCTTTGACAGATTTAAAGAATTTAGGGCTCTGGTGGAAAACCAGACAGAGAAGAAGATAAAGGTGCTGAGGACAGATAATGGTGGGGAGTTCTACAAGAAGGGATTTGAAGAGTTCTGTAAGAAGTGTGGTATAGCAAGACAGAAGACTACTCCATACATACCTCAACAAACTAGAGTTACAGAAAGAATGAACATAACGTTGATGGAAAAGGCAAGAAGCATGCTCAGTGGTACCGGGTTAGGACAAGAATTCTTGGCATAGGTAGTGGAGATTGCATGTTACTTGGTTAACAGATCACCTTCATTAGCATTGGAGGATAAGACTCCACATGAGGTATGGATTAGTAAGAAACCCTCTCTTTCACATCTAAGGGTATTTGGATGTGATGCATATGTACATGTTCCAAAGGAGAAAAGGAGAAAGTTGGATAATAATTATGAAAGGTGCATATTTATTGGGTATAAGGATGGTTTAAAGGGTTACAAGATTTGGAACCCGGAAACAAGGAAGGTTGTGTACAACCAAGATGTGGTGTTTAGAGAGGTGAAAGATATTGTTAAACATGAATTCCTACCAAAGGAACCTGAGAAGATAGAGTTTGAGCTAAAGGAGGATGAATCAGACTCTACAACAGAAGAAGACTTAGAAGAGGAAGAGCCACAAACTCCAGCTGTGAGAAGATCAGTTCGGGAAAGAAGACAACCAGAAAGGTATAGTCCATCTGCTTTCTGTTCTATTTTTTCTTTAACTATAACTGATGATGATCCCAGAACCGCAGAGAGGCGAGTGAAATATAGAGATGGAAAACTCTAGAAGGAGGCCATGGTTGATGAAATGGCATCCTTGCATAAAAACGATGCATGGGATCCGGTGGAGTTGCCGGCTGGAAGGAAGCCCATTGGGAGCAAATGGGTGTTTAAGAAGAAGATGAATGTAGAAGGCAAGGTGGAGAAATACAAAGCTCGGTTGGTAGCGAAAGGTTATTCCCAGGTGCCGGGAATTGATTTTGGTGATATTTTTTCTCCTGTTGCCAAGGTTACTTCTATTATATTACTTTTATCCGTTGCTGCTGCATTTGATTTTGAGATAGAACAGATGGATGTGAAGACAGCTTTTCTTCACGGGGATATAGAAGAGGAGATCTACATGAAGCAACCTGAAGGCTTTATGGTGAAGGGTAAGAAAGAACTGGTATGCAGGTTGAAGAAGTCTCTGTATGGGTTAAAACAGTCACCAAGGATGTGGCATCAGAAATTTGATACCTATATACGGGGACTTGGCTTCACCAGAAGCAAGGAGGATCACTGTGTTTATTTTAAATTAATTGGTGACCGTGTTATTTATTTGGTATTGTATGTGGATGATATGTTGTTGATTGGAAATGACAAAGAAATTAACCAAGATTTGAAGACACAACTGTTCTCCAAATTCAACATGAAGGATCTTGGTGTTGCAAAATATATTTTGGGCATGGAAATTAAGAGAGATCGGGCAAAGAGGAAGCTCTGGTTAGACCAGAGGAAGTATGTCGAGATTATATTGTAGAGGTTCAATATGCAGGATAGTAAATCGGTGAATGTTCTGATTCCTGTAGGTACAAAGCTGTTTGCTGAACAATGTCCCAAGGCACAAGAAGAAGAGGAGGACATGTCCCGTGTTCCATATGCAAGTGCAGTGGGTAGCCTGATGTATGCAATGGTTTGTACTAGACCAGACATTGCACATGCAGTGGGATTATTGAGCAGGTTTATGTCAAACCCAAGGAAGGAGAATTGGACAATAGTGAAGCGGGTCTCAGATATTTGCGTGGCACTAGTGATTATGGCCTGTGCTACTAAGGAAGACCAGGATTGGAAAGAGTGTTGGACATTCGTGGTTTTGTTGATGCAGACTGGGATGGAGATCTGGACCAAAGAAGATATACAAGTGGGTATTTTTTTAGCCTATTTGGAGGTGCAGTCAGTTGGATGAGTAAAAGATAGTCTGTAGTGGCTCTTTCAACTACAGAGGCAGAATACATGGCAGCCACTCATGCAAGCAAGGACGCAGTTTGGTTCCAGATATTATGTTCAAGTATGGGGTTGGTGTAACAAGCTATAAGGATAGACTGTGATAGCCAAAGTAAAATTTTATTGGCTAAGAACCCTGCTTATCATTCGAAGACAAAGCACATTGATGTTCAATATCAATTTGTGAGATATATGGTTGAAGCTAAAAGGGTGTTGCTGGTAAAGGTGGACACTTTAAAGAATGTTGCAGATGCATGTACAAAGTCTGTGAGCACTCATAAGTTCTCTTGGTGTAGAGAAATAATGGGTGTTGCAAAGCTAGGCTAATGATTCAGCTCTCCTGTGGCCCCTGCGGAAAGAAAACAACAAGTGGGAGAGTGTTGGGTTTGTGTTATATTATTTCCACGACTAGTCACGCACGGGGGGGTAACATGGGGGGCGATAGCCCCCCCTGTCAGGGTTCGAGGCAGCGCCCCAGGAAAAAAATTTTGGTCCTTATTTTCCGGTGGGCAGACCCGCCCATGGTTTTGTGCATAGGTTTTGACATGGTTTTGGGGCATGATGGTTTTCGGCCACTGGTATTTTGTAGATCTGGTCAAGGGAACTATGGTTATGTTCTAATCCAGGGTTAATAGATTGGGGTTTATGTATGCTTTGGCTTGTATATATATGTGTTGTAACACTAAAAGGAGTATAATGAAAAATCAAGTTGGTCATCTCGATTTGGGATCCAGGGGAAAATCTTTGTGTTTATCTGTTTTATGTTTTATGCTCTCGCTATTGTTTATCTTTTGTTTTAAAGATTCGTTCGTAGATAATTTCTGTACAGGGTTAAAACCTACACCCGGTGTCCAAATCAGCTCCATGATAGCTCATTTGAAAGCCTGTCCTGTCTAGTTTCCAGATCTGCATTTAGTTTTCAAAATGGTGCCCATGTGCCTTGTCTAAAATCACTTCTCCAAATAATTCTAAACGCGCAGCGCCAATGCTCAAAAGAGGGCAGAAAGGGGATTTTTTGGTAGTTTTTGGCCTTTTTGAGGGACTAGTTTTGCTCCAAATGGTCTGAAATTTTCTGAGGATTATGTCCTTGGCATGAGGAACATGAGTATGTTGAAATTTTACCATTTTAGTGCCCCAAGAAAGATTGCAACGGCAGTGGCGCTGCACATTTGGCCCAATTTTCTGCAAGCCAAACTGTCAAAAATTTCAAAATTTGCAAAAAGATACCAAAAATGGAATTTAGCTTGCTGATCATGGTTGGGAGGCTTGGAGGGACACATCAGCAATAATGTTCAGTTTTTCCTTCTCTTTTGCCTCATTTTGAGCTTGAATATTTGCAAGGGCTCGTTTGAGCTTGGCGCTTGCAATCCTGTTTCTCATGGCATAATGTCTTGCCATCTTCCTCTGCATGTTTGTGTCTCTCTTGGCCTTCTCTAGCTGACCCTCTAGGTGCAAGTTTTCTCTCTCTAGCCAAGAATCCCTATCTCCATCAATTTATATGGCAATAAGCTCACTTGGAGTGAGCTCCTTTGCCAATTCTGCCTCTTTCTCTCTTTCCCGGGCTAAAGCCTTCTTCAATCTAATTGTCCTTGGTATCTTCCTAGTAAGTTGTTCTTCCTCATCCTCACTGTCATCATAAGTGACCAAGGTCTCATCTAGAAAATCCTTGACCTTTTTGGCCTCTTTCTGAGCTCTGATTTCCCTGACCTCACTGATGGTATTCTTTGCCTCTAACTGCTGATTCTCTAGCTCGCAAAAGTTGATTACATTCTTTTCCCTACCAAGATTATCTTGAAGCTCACTAATCTTGGCATCCTTGCTTTTGAGCAACATATTTGTAATCCTCTCCTCATCCTCATCATCTAGGTCAATTAATTGAAACTCTTGCTCAGTTTCATGTTTATCACCCTCTTCAACCATGACATGCTCTGCAACCTTTTCCTTATCCTTATCAAGCTGTTTTGTTGATGAAGAAGGCATGGCCCCTTGCACCTTAAGTGCAGTAAACACATGCCGGTATGTCAAAGGAAATGGCTCAATGTCACTCATTTTAGTGCCATTTGTCTGAATGTTATCATCACTGCTTGGTGCTTGGCCCTTACAATCCTTTTTCTCATGGCATAATGTCTTGCCATCTTCCTCTGCATGTTTGTGTCTCTCTTTGCCTTCCCTAGCTGACCCTCTAGGTGCAAGTTTTCTCTCTCTAGCCAAGACTCCTTATCTCCATCAATTTATATGGAAAGAAGCTCACTTGGAGTGAGATCCTCTGCCAATTATGCCTCTTTCTCTCTTTCCCGGGCTAAAGCCTTATTCAACCCAATTGTCCTTGGTATTTTCCTAGGAAGCTGTTCTTCCTCATCCTCACTGTGATCAAAAGTGCCCAAGGTCTCATCTAGAAAAGCCTTGACCTTTCTGGCCTCTTTCCGAGCTCTGATTTCCCTGACCTCACTGATGGTCTTATTTTCCTCTAACTGTTGATTCTCTAGCTCATAAAAGCTAATTACATTCTTTTCCCTACCAAGATTAGCTTGAAGCTCAATAATATTGGCATCCTTGCTTTTGAGCAACATATTTGTAATCCTCTCCTCATCCTCATCATCTATGTCAATCAATTGAAACTCTTGCTCAGTTTCATGTTTATCATCATCTTCAGCCATGACATGCTATGCAACCTTTTCCTTACCCTTATCAAGTTGTTTTGTTGATGAAGAAGGAATGGCCCCTTGCACCTCAAGTGCAGCAAACACATGCCTGTATCCTGTCTGGTATGTCAAAGGAAATGGCTCAATGTCACTCATTTTAGTGCCATCTGTCTCAATGTTCTCATTACTGCTTGATACTTTGTCATCATGATATGAGGGTGAAGGGTTGTGGAAAGGTGATGTGGAAGGGTCATCATGGGGTGAAGGGATGTGAGTGAGTGGAGATGTATGAACAATAAGAAGTTGGATAAGTGGATATGGGAGGATGAGAAGATGAAGGAATATCTTGCTGATGATGGCCATGTGGAGTAGTGAAAACCTTATGGGAAATGAAGGTATCCCATGTAATGTCCTTCTGCTGGAGTTGGTGCATAACCACCATATTGATAAGAGAGTGATGAAAAAGGATTTGCATTTTCTGATTGTATTCTCTCTTTTGCACTACGTAGGCCATTTTTTCAATGCTTCGGAAAGGATAATATGGTATATGCAGCATCCCAACTCTAGTGAAATGCATATTAAGGCGGATGTGGTATGAGTAAAGGTGGGTGTTACACAACAATTTGTCACTGTCCCTGCAATTCCCCATCCCGCACAATTGGAGGGCTCATTCCGTGACCCGTGAGCAGTGACATAACTTGAAAACACTTTCATGGAATTACCCTAAACATGTAATTTCATTGCCCTGAAGACAACTCCTTGTGAAAAACCCTAAAAACACCCCTTTTTGCATTGGCGTGGGTAGCCAGTTCAGTACCCGCGCCAATGGGGGAAATCCTTCAAAGAGGGCGCGCCAATTGGCGCTCTGTCCCAGAGTCGCACTCGCGCCAACCATTTTAAGGAGTGTTTTTTAAAAATAAATGGTGGAAGTTTCGTCCTAACTGATCCAGAAACTGGTATCTAATTTGAGTTGGGAGGTTTGGCTCCGGATCTCCATGTAGAGGAAGTGGTTTGCCACCTCTCATGGATGCTTCCTTGAGGATAGGGCCAATCCCATGATTATAGGGATCCCAGCTCCCCTTCCTCCATCTATAAAAGCTTGCTTATCTCATTTGCAAGCTAGTCTCCAACTTCCCAAGAGCCATCAGAGCCTTATGTTGTAAGAGCCTTGATTCATTCCCTTAAGGCCAAATCTAAGCAAGGAGATCATTGTCGAGACATCCGAAGAGAGAGGTTTGTCCCATCCCCGACAGGGTTTTTCAAGACGTGTTCCGCTGGCGACCCTCTGAAGGAGAATTCAGCGTCAGAGCTATGGTTGTATTCTTCTTTGATTGATTAATGCTAAGCGACTATTGGTTATGGTTCCACTCTTGTTGTTGATTATGATGATGAGTTATGTCTTCTCTGACTGACATATAGTTGCATATACTGGATTTTACGCTTGCGTTTGTTTTTTTCTGGCGTGTGCAGGTGTCCGATCACGAAGATCGTGAGGATTGTGATCTGGCGGAGCTAAGGAATGGGAGCGCTACTTTCTCTACAAGTGACAGTGTTGGATTCCAGGTAAGCCTTCATCGCTAGTTGGTTTATTTGCAATTAGGAACCTGCACTATAGCATGAACGATTGTTGCTAGACCCGGTCTGGGCTAGTAGGGATCGCCTCTGTCCGCAGAGGGGATTTACCTCCACAAAAAATTGGCGACTCCACTGGGGATGTCTAGCTTGTTGTTGTTTGTTTTATAAGCTATAGACGGAGCCTGAAGTTAGCCAGATAACCTTCAAAACACTATTGCTCTGCTTTAGCGAAGTAGATCAAAGTTGCTTTAGTCAATCTCCGGTTTAGTTTATGAACTGAACACTTGGAGTATTGTCTTGTCTTTTCAGTTGTTTCTTGATTCTGCTTGCTTGATCGGCTCTTTTGGCTGGCTCTTTTGTGTTTTTGGCTTTTGGTTAGCTTGATCATCACTGGTCTGCTTGTTGGATTGTCTATTTTTATTTTTTCCTTAGCAAACTCGACTGGCGCGCTTTACAACTTGACAGTCGCACCCATTGGCGCATGTTGCTTGTGTATTACCCGCGCCAATTCCTTTCTGGTGCTAGTTTCAGCCTCACAGTCGTGCCAATCCTGTGAGGTACTAGGGTTTGCCCTGTTTTGACCTTCCTGAGCTTGATCAGTGTGTTTGGTTTTGTTTTTTCAACTGCTTGAGTGTTCTGGAGCCTTGTTTGACTGGCTGTGACCTTCGTCCTCTGGTTGTTTGTCGTTTTCCATCGATTTCACATTCTAGCCCTAGGGCATCTAGGTGCTCTTGTGTGTCGAGCCTCCCTTGGGAGTTTTTGGTCTCTATTTGTTTAGTTGACCTTGTGATTGCTTCTTTACATTCGTTTAGAAGTTGTTTGTCATTTTATTGCATCATTTGAGTGTTGGTTCTCTTCTTCATTCGAATTTCGCTTTGTCTCGCTTTGGGCCTAGATTACATGGTCCATTTGAGTCTTTGGGATTCTTTTGGTTTTGAGGGACTGTTTTGTCAATTTGAGATCTGATTACGTGTTTGTCATTGAGTGGATTTGTGTATCTTTTCTCTTTTACTATCGCATCTCAAATTTCTCTTCATTAGTTTTCATTTTGTTTAGCGCTTTGCTATTAAACATTGAAAATGTAAAAAACTCTCTTTTGCTTTTGATTAGTTAGTGAAAATTAAAATCTTTTCGGTGTTATTAGTGATTAGTAACTTTGAGAGAAAAGTTTTTGGTTTACATTAGCTGCATTAGAGACTTTTTTGGTTGTTTTCTGATCATTTTGTTTGTGTGAAAAGCTCTCAACCCTTTCGTAATTAGCTTTCATCGAATGAAATGATATACTGTGGCATATAGTGTGCATTTAGGAGATTTTGTGACATCACACTCGCTAGTGCCTGAAAACTGAAACGTAATTGAAGATAAACATTAAAATTTACTCAATTTACACTAAGGCAGCATTGAAACATTAACGCAACATTTTGTGGTCTAGGCTAGAGACGTGTTCCGGCGTCTTTAAACCTAGTAGCTGTCGTTCGTCTCTTGGCTTTAGACAGCACTAGTACGGAATTGTGCTCCCCGTACCATCGAGTATATAAAGGGAGACCCCACTAGGTTTCTATCCTTTATCCATAGGAAGCCGAGTCTGCCGCCCTATACCCGTGATACACCGGACACATCATTCGGGGAGATTGCCTGCACGTACGTTAAGTCCTTGGTTGATTTCTCTTTCATTTTGAAACCAAGGTGTATATTGCAGTTCACGGTTATTTGGTACACCCTTTGCCTAGTATCCCTGAGTAGTCATTGGATCTTTTCTGACTCTTTAAATTTGAAAGGATCACCAAGCGCTTGTCCTTTCATGCTTGTTTCAAAACTGAAAGAGATAGAGTCACCTTTCATCCGTTTCTCGACTCTTAAAACATGAAACGATGAAGTTTCTAAGCTTCAATGTGGTAAAATAAATCACCCACGATCACACGCCCTGTTAGATTTTGCTTGTTGGCCGTTTGATTGTGTGTCTTGACTCTTTTTCAGCCCATGTGTGTTGTGCTTGATCTTTTGTCATTTTTGTCACAGTGGCGGAACCTTCTGTTTCGTCTACTGGTAGTCCATATACGGATGATTCATCAGAGGCTTCTCAGTCCTCTGCTGAACTCCAGTAGCCCATCATTTTCGAGTTTCTTGACAGGGGACTGGTTTTGTCTGAGCAGCCCTTTGGAGGACCAGTTGAGTTCAATTGGCCCTTTTCCGACCCTTGGTTTGGATTGGGAGTAGGGGACGATTTCCCTCCTCTTACGTCGGGCTCACCTTTTATAGCTGCTGTTATTCCTCCTAGTCCTTGCCGTCTGTTACGAGATCTAGCGGCAGGTTCAAATATGAGTGATTCTGCTAGTGAGGAAATCCCCACGTCTGGTGAAGATTACCAGTTATTCCCTCGACAGTTATTTCCAGAAGGAAACCCTGAACCATCTGTTATGTCATCACCTGGTCCCTCATTACCGGCCGGGTATAGATCCTTGGGTCAGATTATTGCCGCCGCTGCCTCTATGGGGGTATCAACTCCTTCTACGAGGCCGGTTGTTCCTTCATTGGGGATGTCTCCGCGGACACCTGTTACGTCATCCCCTCAGGTTACTTCTGTACCCTCCATGCCCACTGTTTGTGTGGCCGCATCTGCACCCACTGTTACTACCTAGTCCGTAAGGACCACATCGCTTCCCGAAGATATCTACATAGCATCTGCTATGATGGAGAACATCTCTCCGGAGGAGTATCGATTGTCTCTGCAACAGTCGAACCCCGAGGTAGGATAGTCCTCTCAAGATCCCAACCGCTCGTACTTTTCGCATTATGCACAGGATGGTACACCTGTGTACGTCTTTCCATATCAGTACGATGAGCATGGGAACCCTTTACGTTTACCTGCTCCTGAGGCTCAACTTAATGCTCAAGATTTACCGTATAACCAGGCTAGACAGCCGTATGACCCGAAAGGACAACCTTTTCAAGGCCAACCTTCGGGCCAGCCTGGATATCCTTATGACCCGCAGGGACAGCCCATAGGGCCATTATACGGTCCACAAGGACAATATTACAACCCTTCCGGTCAACTCGTGCAGCCTCTCCCTAGAGTCCCACCTGGGAAACCTCAAGGACTCACAGGTCAACCGGGGTACCAACTCGGGCCGGTATACGGTCCTAGGGGGCAAGTCCAACCTTCCCACCCGTTGCAACTGTAGTATCCTCTTGGTCCTAATGTTGCACATTAGCCAGGACCATCTTATGGTCCTGTTGCGGGTCAAACTAGTTATCAGCGACCACTTGGATCTATTCCGCTACCAGGCCAACTGGCCCATCCGACACAACCTGGTATCCCACCACTAGGCCAACTGGCCCATCCGGCACAACCTGGTGTCCCTCCACCAGGCCAACTGGTCCATCCGGCACAACCTGGTGTTGCTCAACAGCCAAGACAACCTGCACAACCGGCACAACCTGTTTATCCGGGTCAACCTGTTCAACCAGGGCAGCCCGCTCAGCCTGTTCAGCCAGGCCAGCCTGCACATCCTGTCAACCCTGCACAACATCTGACTTATTCAATGCCGCAGCCAAATCAACCGCTGTGCCCTAATTATCAGGCTCAGCAGGGTCCCACCTATCAGCAGCCCCCTCGACCTCAAGGCAGTTACTATTCTCATGGTCAGTATCGACCGAATTATAGCCAGCCCCAAGGTTCTAACTATTACTCTCAACAACCCGGATAGACCTATGCTCAGCAGCCAAATCCACATGCTGCTCATGCGGGGCTGACTTACAATCAGGGTCCATACTTTGGTTATCAAGCCCCGTATGCTGGTTACCAGCAATCGAATCAGGCTGGATATATGAACTATACCCCCTACAGTCAGAATCCTACGAGACAGAACCCCTGGGGGCAAGGATATTCTCAACCAGCGTGGAGTACAGGTACTGGTCCTTATCCAGGACTAGGCATGCCGTCCAATCCGCCATTGCCGTTCCTGGATATTTTGGAATTACCGGATGTTTCGAAATTAACTAACGATCCAATTCTGCATAATCCTTATTGGCCTTCGGTTCCTACCAAGGTGCCCGGTGATTGCCCTAAGTTTGAGGGTAAAGTTGGGGAGGACCCCCAAGCTCATGTGATGACTTACCATCTTTGGTATTTGTCCAACTCTTGGGTGGACGATTCAATTCGTCTATGCCTCTTCCAGCGCACTTTGACTGGCGCTGCCGCTAAGTGGTATATTGAATTATCCCGTGGCATCTTTCAAGATTTCAATACGTTAGCCATGGCTTTTCTGACTCATTTTCAGTTATCGGTTCGCTATGAAGCCGGGACGCACCTCCTGACTTCTTTGAAGCAGGACAAAGCCACCCACATTTCTGATCACATTCATGAGTGGTGACGTCGTTGTAGACTGATCAAGTTCCATATACCTGATTAGATACTAACTCATTGGTTCACCACCTCCTTCGTTAAAAAAATCACCCAAGATATTGCTATGGGAGAGTGTGTGACTGAAGAACAAGCCATAGCGCATGCCCAATATCTGGATCTAGTATACTATCAGTCCGACACACTTTATGATATTTTTCCTGATGCCCCACGGTCTGGAACCTCTAAAGCTCCATCTACCCCGGCGGTGGATGGTGTTATTGGTTCCGTGGCTTAGAATTCGAAGAAATATTCGAATGGGAAGCAGAAGTCCAACTCATCCAATAATTCTGCTCCTCCCACCCCTCCCGGTTCTAGAAAAACTGTGGAGGTTAACGCCGTTCTGGCTAATCCTACGGAAAAAGCCTCCAAAGGAAAGAAGAAGGGAAAAGGTAAATCCAAATCCGGCGCTCCAAAGCCAGAATCCAAACCTCATACCGAGGACGGTTCCCAACGCCAACCGAAGTACCCCTGCCTCATTTGTGAAGGAGATCATTATACCAAGGATTTTCCACGGCGATATGAGGTTAGTCAACTTCTAAAAGGCTCCAAAGGGACTCCGGCAGTTCTTAAAGAACCGTTCCCGTCTCAACAGACCCAGATGGTTGAACAACCTTCACCATCTGCACCATTTGGGTCTCAGGTCTTTATGATGAATGGTGCTGCACCTATCTCTATTGATACATGTTCGAAGGATTACAACGAATTGCGTCAGGCACCTGGGAAGGCAGTTGTGGATGGTCCACCTCCCCCACCCGTGTCCGATTCGTTGGAGATTGAGAAGCTTACTGATGAACCTGTTGTGAGGCCACCTTCTAAAGGTGTTCTACGAAGATCTTCCTACAATCCGAATGCCCGTGGCGCTCAACACTACATTATTGTTGAGGATTTGGCACAGGCGCCTTCTGCCATGTCTACATTGGAAGTTCTTCAAAGTTGCCCATCACAACGGAAAGCTTTGTTGTCTGCAATCGGTGGGATTGATCCCACTGATTCTAATCTTCTCACCTTTGACTTAGAGAACTTTACCCCCCGACTTCCACATCAGATCTCTCTTGTTATTCAAGTTGGGATCAACGGTCTTAACATCCATAGGGCCGTTGTGGACGAAGGTGCTTCTACCTGTGTCATGTCGTCTGCTTGCTGGAAGGCCATTGGCTCTCCGGCCCTTTCATCATCTCCTAATGCCCTAGCATTTGATGGTCGGGAATCGAAACCCCTAGGTGTTCTCAATAGTTTAGCGATTACCTTACAGGGGAAGACAGTCAACGTAGAAGTAGAAGTAGTTGACGCCAAGCTTAACTACAATATACTTCTCGGCTGCAGTTGGACTCACGCCATGTTATGCGTGCCGTCCACCCTCTTTCGACTTATTAAGTTCCCCCACGAGGGCAAAATCGTTACTGTGGATCAGTTGTCTTTCTTCACCTCCACCTCCGAGAACAACGTTCCGTACGTGGATCAGATGCCAAATCCCCTTGACAGTGTAGGACCCGGTCTCTTCAAGGACCCCGTCCTCATGGGTATTTTTCCCGCACCACCACCACACACCGCTCAAGTTAACATGATCTCTAGGTCTGACGACCCATGGCTCATCCCTACACCTCAGCAGGTGGCTGAGTTTGGAGAATCGATGCCCTTAACTCCGGTAGAGATCAACTACTGTGAAATCGTCGCCGCATCTGATCCTCCCCCTCCTCAGCATGCTCCTTCGAGCATGGCTTTAGAAATCTATTCTCAATTCCCCTGGCTTGGCGAGGCTGACTTGCCTGATCCTCTTAAAGAGATTTTCCCTTCTGATGAAGCCATTGTTGAAACAATGTCTCTTGAGGAGCTGCCTTGGAGCGATGGACATCATCGTTCCTCATTCATGCCTAGCTTGGGGGAAATGTCAGATTGTCTAGAGCGTTTTTCATCTTAGGTTCCCACTCCACCTCTTCAGACGCCCATATTGACACATGAGGTGATTTCAGAGGGAAACCTGAGCAACATCACTCAAACCATTCCAATCGACATCTCCGTTAAACTGGGGATAGTTGAGAACATACACGTGGGAGTGACTTGTTCTCCTGATGAGATACAAGTTTATACTGATCTTTTTCAAGAATTCAGAGACGTGTTCGCCTGGTCCTATGAGGAAATTCCCGGGATTGATCCCAGCATAGTAGTGCATGAGATTCCTACCTATCCTGGTGCGAAACCCGTGCGCCAACGCCTACGCCCGGTGCATCCTCGCAAAGCCGCTGCCATTAAAGCAGAAGTTGAAAAACTTCTGAACGCGGGCTTCATTTATCCAATTCCCCTCATAGAATGGATCTCCAAAATTGTCCCTGTAGATAAGAAACATGGCACTATCAGAGTTTGTGTTGATTACCGAGATATTAATCAGGCCTGCCCAAAGGAAAATTACCCCACTCCTTTCATAGATCAAATCATTGACGAATGTGCCGGGAGTGAGATTTATTCCCTGATGGACGGATTTTCCGGGTATAATCAGATAAATATTCTACCTGCTGATCAACACAAGACTGCATTCATCTGTCCGTGGGGTACTTTTGCTTATAAAAAGCTCCCGTTCGGCTTGAAGAACGCTGGAGCCACTTTCCAGCGTGCTATGTCTTACGCGTTCCATGACATACGCCATATCGTTCAGCCTTATCTGGACGATTTTCCAGCTCACTCCATTCGGCGAGAGGACCACTCGGAACACCTCCGCCAGATTTTCCTTCGCTGTCGATGCTATAATATCTGGCTCAATCCTCATAAATGCGTCTTTTGCGTGGATTCTGGCCGTATTTTGGGGTTCATAGTCTCCAAGGATGGGATTCGCCTCAATCCCCTAAAGGTCGATGCCATTGTCAATCTCCCATCACCATCTTCGTTATATCAATTGCAGAGTCTGCAGGGAAAAACTAACTTCCTACGACGCTTTATACCGAACTACGCGGAAGTGGCCAAAGGATTCACGCGTCTTTTAAAGCAGAACGTTCCCTTTCATTGGGATGACATTTCTCAACAATCCTTTGAGAAGGTTAAGACATTACTGGTTAATGCTTCGTTGCTTCGGCCTCCAAACTATCACCATGATTTCACTCTATACTTGGCTGCCGCGTTTAGCACTATAGCTATGGTTCTGGTGCAGGATGACGATGATGGCAACGAACATGTTGTTTACTATCTATCGTGGAATCTTCTCGACACGGAAACGCATTACGCTCACGTCGAGAAGCTAGCTTTAGTAGCTGTACAAGCTGTGCAACGTTTCCGCCACTACATCCTGCTGTGTACCGTAACCGTGGTTTCGGATTGCAACCCCATGACATATATTCTTTCTCGACAATTACTGGGGGGAAAATACTCCGAATGGATCGTTATCCTTTAGGAGTTTGACCTAGAGTTTACTACTGCTAAGTCGACCAAATCACTGGTTTTCGCGGATCTTATTTGCTCCCTCCCGATAGACTCCCCCCCATCTTCTTGTGAAGAACATATTCCAGATGAAACCATCTTCCTTATTAGCATCCGTGACCCATGGTATGGCGATATTATTGTGTATCTTCAGATGTCATCCTTTCTCTCTGAGTTGACCAAAGATGCCCGACGTCGGATTCGGCATCAGTCTCAACCCTACCGCATTGTAGGCGATACATTATACCGGGTTGGAGTAGATTTGGTGCTCCGTCGGTGTTTGAATTTGGAAGAGGCCGAAAGAGTCTTGAATGAATGTCACCGTGGCACTTGTGGTGGTCACATGTCTGGATATGCCACCGCCCAGAAGATTCTGCGTGCGGGTTACTTCTGACCGTCAATCTTCAAAGACTGTATTGTTGCAGTCCGTAAATGTCATGCGTGCCATGTTTTTTAGCGCAAGATGCGCGCGCCACCCCTACCTCTGCATCCTGTCATTACCGTCGGCCCTTTCGCAAAATGGGGCGTTGATTTTATGACGTTTAACCCTCATTTGGCCAGGGGGCATGCATATATAATCGTCGCTGTCGACTACTTTACTAAGTGGGCCGAAGCGATGCCTACACTAGCCGCCGATGGTAAGAAAACTGCCCAATTTATCTTCAACCATATTATTGCACGTTTCAGGGTCCCTCAGGCCATTGTTACCGATCATGGTACTCACTTTCGAGATTACATGATGGCCGAGATGACATCAAGATTGGGCTTACGACACGATAGCTCAACGCCATATTACCCCTAGGAAAATGGCCAGGTTGAGGCTGTGAACAAGGTTTTGGTCACAATGGTTCAACGAACAGTTGGAATTCATAAGTCCAATTGGCACCTGCAATTGTTCTCAACTCTATGGGCATACCGGACACCAGCAAAGAGTGCAACCAAATTCACACCATTCCAATTGGTGTATGGTCTGGAAGCAACTCTTCCGGTTGAGTGCGAAATTCCTTCCTTAAAGCTAGCTGTGGCACTTTTGCCCGATACTTCTCCTGAAGAAGAGCGTCTCTTGTATTTGGAACGGTTGGATGAAACCCGCTGCTTGGCTGCTTTAGTCCTTGAAGCACAGAAAAAGCGGGTCAAAGCACACTTTGATCAATCAGTCTCTCCACGTTCCTTTGTCGAAGGGGACCTTGTCCTCCTATACGACCAAGCGCACGACAAACTCGGGATAGGAAAGCTCCAACCCATGTGGCATGGGCCCTATATAGTAAAACAGGTATTTAAGAATGGGGCTTATGAGCTCATTGATTATGAAGGAGTTCCGCTGGCGCAGCCTAGGAATGGGCTGTACCTTAAGAAATACTACACTTGAAGTTATTTTTAGTGTGGTGTGTGTACATAGGTGTGTATATTCATTTGTGTGCATGTGTGGTGTGGTGTGCGATGTAAACGTATTTCTGCTGATCGGGTCTTCCTGATTGTGCAAATGTCCATTACTCCGTTTGTGGGTTTCGTGGATGGTGCCTCCCGCAGTACCAGGAATTTGTCTTCGGCAGCCTGGGTGATATATGATCCTGCTGGTGAGTTGGTTAACCTACAAGGTGTGTGTCTGGGCCCTGCTACAAATAATATCGCGGAATATAGTGCTGTATTGGAATTATTAACCGAGGTTGTGGACCTCGGCATTCGTGAATTACTTGTGTATCTAGACTCACAACTTGTAGTATTACAGCTTAACGGGCATTATTCAGTAAGAAATCCCTCCATTTTACGTCTGTATTTGCGTATTCGTCTACTGGAGAGAAATTTTGACTATATTACATATCAACACATACCCAGACATATGAATACATTAACAGATGCAGTAGCTAATTTGGTTCTAGATAGACATTTGCGCAATTTATAAAACATCATCACATGTGAGAAGATCCATCCAGAAATAGATATGTATATATATATATATATGTGTGTGTGTCGAAATGTTTACATAGTGTGCATCACATAAAATAAAAAATATACATGTTCGTCTTAATACATCCGGAGACGACATGTCTCTCAAAAAATATATGCATGAAAGAAGCCCTAGGTGTCTAATTCGCATGGTGCTCGTGGTAACATGCTACCGCGCGCACTAAGCGTCTCAAAAATCGGTGGAGGCGACTAGGCACTCCCACCGTATGTCTCTGATACGCCATCGGGACATCTGCCAGCCGAGCGTAGTCTGGAATCCCTCGGGCAATTCCCTCAAGGTTCTGGATCAACTCTCCTCCCTCGGCACCCTCCGCCTGAGGGTCAGCTGCGGGCTGAGTTCTCCGTGCAATGGGAGACATACCAGCAGGTCTCTCTGGGCCGACATCTACATACATATTAACTGGTGTCAGAACGAACATGTATTACCCAAAAAAATCATAAAACATAAAAATAAAAAAGAGAGGTCATACCCAACTCCTCGTCCCAGTCATCCCCTTATGGAAGTGGGAGATATGGGTCTCTAGTGAAATTGGTCCCGGCATAGGGCCAATCCTCGACCACGATCAACTGACGCCGTAACCATCCAAAAAACTCTGCCTCCAGGACATCTGTTGGCCTCCTCTTGATTTGGTCATAAGTGCAGCCCAGCGAGCCATCCTCGGCTCTCGTGGTATTGACTCAGCAACTATGGCCCCTTGGCCCTGAAAGATAGGTAGTCGTTCCAGGATGAATGATACCAAAATGGAACCGTAGCCAAACTGCTTCAGTTTGACTTGCTTGCACTTTGTGAGCTGCCTCTTGATATTTGTGGTCACTGCAGCAGCCCAATCAAATAGTGTCGGACTCATACACTCAGCGGCTAGCAGGAGTTGGGCCTTGGTTTCCTCGTGTGGAGCTTGCAATCCCGCAGCTTGTGTGATGGTGTGTAGCACTACTCTCAGTGCTAGATCCTGGACAGTGTGGATGTCCACTTTCCCGCTCCCTGATCCGGTCGTGCCCCTGGGCACACCCTTGCCATTACCTGCTCCATATTTTCCCCAGATGGTCTGTTGCTTGTCAATATGGGCATCGGACCTTTGCGCGACAGTCCAGTTATGAAATATACTTCAGAAACCTCCAGTTCCAGTACTTGGTCTCGAAGTTTGAAAACTTCTTCATTTTCGTCCCATATACTAACCAAGTATTGTAGTAGCTTTGGATGAGCTCGTAAACAGGGTGTGAGGAAGAATTTCTTAAGTCCACAGTTCTTAAGTGCAGTCATGCAGGCCTCATTCTCCATGGCCATTTCATCCTCCTCTCCATGTTCCCTTTCCTTCCATTCGATAACCATTTTTGCCTTTATATCTGCGTCAACACAATAAAAAATACATTGTTAGGTCTCTGGAACATTTGAAAATCCACATAGATAGCTCACATTTTCAAAATTTTGAGCGGGAAAATGCGTTGCGCCATTGGCGTGACGTCTTTGTGAGGAAATGTCCATTGGCGCGGGTTCGTGCCTGATACCCGCGCCAATGGAGCGAGCCCTAAAATTTCAAAATGGGTCGCCCAGAAGTCTAATACATAATAAAAGCATATAAAAAATGGATTGAAATGGAGCTTAGGGAAACGTCTATTACCTGGAAAAAACTAGGAACTGAATGGTGGCCCGGATCAGTCGTATTCGCCGTCAGGAGTTTGTACACAAAATGGACCACTGTCGCTCTCCAATGAGGTAAATAGTAAAAGTAATTTTGTTTTTACCATTTGAGACTTATTTATAACTTTTGAAATCTAATTAGGTTTTAAAAGTCATTTTTTATTAATATTTTGATATATTTTATCGAAAATGGATTTTACACTTGCCTTTATGTGCAACAACAGGTTTTCGCGCAACTTAAACGATGACACGAGTTGTATTTTATACTTTTTCGGACTCGGTAAATACACGAAAAATTCATTTTGGAGTAATCTTTCAGCTCTTTTCTGACTCTCTAAACATGAAAAAATTTCCGAGGCCCTTGTCGTTTCGATCTCGTTAAAGTGGCCCCGAAACAGTATCTACCCAGTATACGTTTACCCCTTTTTCGGGCTGGGATAGATTATTTACGAAAAAGGAATACCCTAGCCTATCGCGACTAGGAGGTTTCCTCAGACATAATTTTCTACCTTTTCGGATCTGAGGAACTATTTACGAAAAGGGACTGTTGGAGTTTAATTTTACGCTGTCTTTTCAAACTCTCTAAATGTGAAAAGACGCCGAGTTCTTCCTTTGTCAGACTCGTTAAACCCTGATGACATTGGGTTCAGTCCTAATGACATTATTCGAGTCGCTCCTTCCTAGGGCTCGTTAAATGTACTAGGATGGATTCGTCCGAAGGACGAACTTATATTACAAGCATATGCTATCCCCTTCAAGCTTGTTATCAAAATAATTGGGGTACTCGCCAGAAATGGTGGGGGAAAATGGAACCACAAACATTGTCGTGTCGGCAGTATGTCGCTCTTGAACATGGCACTTGTCTGCATTCGTGTCGGGTTGGGGACATCTCATCTCGTTTGTTCACTTGCCTCCGTGGGTTTGGGTAATCCCTTTTTACCTCTCATCTGCTCTTTGCCTCGTCACCATGACCTCTGATCCGTTGATGTCAAATGCTGCCAAACTCACTGTCGGGCCGCCATATGTTCAAGAGAAGTTGACCTCTGCAAGTACCAACCTTCCTCTGATTCTCATCTGATCCTGATTCACAAAAACATTATGTTCCTCTATCTCGTGTCGATGATGTGGGAAACACTATGGCCCACCTTCGATGAAGGTCACTTCCTGTCGACTTTAGCTCATTATCCAGGAAGATGATCTAGAGACTCCCTTCTGGTACCTTAGAGCCTGCATGCCTCAATGGCAGGTTCTTCGCATTCGACGTGAGGGTTTTCATCATTGGCCTCCGATCGAGTGATTCTGCGGGTGTTCGACGTCAGCTCATTGTTCACATGCCGTAGATTGTACCCGTAGTACCTTGAGGACCATTGGCATTAATGGTGGTACCTCTCGTGTCTGTTAACAACTTTCATCATTGGCTGGTAATCAGGCGATGTTCTTGCATGTTCGACTTCAGCTCACATATTCGCATGCTTGAACTTGTACTTTGTTCGGGTCGAGATGGAGCGCAAGACCCTGGATTCCTGTCTGTTATAATCCAGGCTGTGATTTTGTGGATTATTATGATTAGTTACATGATTCACTGATTGGATGGCTGCGACCATACCTGAGTCTATTTACCGATCCTCACTGGATGGATGCGTCCATGCCTTGGATCTGGGTCATTACATACTCTGTTATGGATGGCTGCGCCCATACCACGTATATATCATGTATTTGAGACATCAGTTGTACTTCTCTACGCAAGTTTTCCGACAGCGGTGTTTTCAGTTGGATACGTTCTCGTAAAGCATTTCACCCCTCTCTCTCTCTCGGGCCTCATGCTTTAGGGGGCATCTGTTACACAACAATTTTTCACTGTCCCTGCAATTCCCCATCCCGCACAATTGGAGGGCTCATTCCATGACCTGTGAGCAGTGACATAACTTGAAAACACTTTCATGGCATTCCCCTAAACATGTAATTTCATTGCCCCGAAGACAACTCCTTGTGAAAAACCCTAAAAACACCCCTTTTTGCATTGGCGCGGGTAGCCAGTTTAGTACCCGCGCCAATGGGGGAAATCCTTCAAAGAGGGCGCGCCAATTGGCGCTCTGTCCCAGAGTCACACTCGCGCTAGCCATTTTAAGGAGTGTTTTTTAAAAATGAATGGCGGAAGTTTCGTCCTAATTGATCCAGAAACTGGTATCTAATTTGAGTTGGGAGGTTTGGCTCCGGATCTCCATGTAGAGGAAGTGGTTTGCCACCTCTCATGGAAGCTTCCTTGAGGATAGGGCCCATCCCATGATTATAGGGATCCCAACTCCCCTTCCTCCATCTATAAAAGCTTGCTCATCTCCTTTGCAAGCTAGTTCCCAAGAGCCATCAGAGCCTTATGCTGCAAGAGCCTTGATTCATTCCCTTAAGGCCAAATCCAAGCAAGGAGATTATTGTTGAGACATCCGAAGAGAGAGGCTTGTCCCATCCCCGACAGGCTTTTTCGAGACGTGTTCCGCTGGCGACCCTCCGAAGGAGAATTCAGCGTCAGAGCCAGGTTGTATCCTCCTTTGATTGATTAATGATAAACGACTATTGGTTATGGTTCCACTCTTGTTGTTGATTATGATGATGAGTTATGTCTTCTCTGACTGACATATAGTTGCATATACTAGATTTTACGCTTGCGTTTGTTTGTTTCTGGCGTGTGCAGGTGTCCGATCACGGAGATCGTGAGGATTGTGATCTGGCAGAGCTAAGGAACAGGAGCGCTACTTTCTCTACAAGCGACAACGTTGGATTCCAGGTAAGCCTTCATCACTAGTTGGTTTATTTGCAATTAGGAACCTGCACTATAGCGTGAACGATTGTTGCTAGACTCAGTCTGGGCTAGTAGGGATCGCTTTTGTCCGCAGAGGGGATTTACCTCCACAACAGCGGGAAAACCTTCCCTTACAAGTGAAATACTTCATTATTATCCTCATCATGGGTGCATATGTATCAAGTAGATGAGAAAAAGGGAATATGGACTTGTGATGATATTTATACTTAGGTTTAAGATATGGTTCAAAATAACTCATGTCTAGGTTTGCTTGCTTGAACCAATTTTCTCCCACACTTGGTATCCCTGTAGCATCTGCAATTGCATTAGTAGACAACTCAAAGGTGACCCCTACAATATTAACTTGTTTGTCATGTAAAATGATAATGAATAGTCTTGTTAGCTCCGGGTGGTTTTGGACTTGCTGTACTCTTTCACAAAATTCAAAGCAGCCTACATGTTTGAAGCAGGAAATAGAAAGAGGATATGCCATGATTTCCCTTATATTGAGGGGTTAAAATATGTTTATCTTCCCTCCCTTGGGATCATGTGTCCTTGGTATTTGTGCCTCCATACCATTGTCTTCACCCTTAGACATTTTAAACTCTGTTTTGGAAACCCTAGGGCTGATGTGAAATGAATGAGGGGAAGGAATGAAATGATAGCTTTGAAAATGAAGGGAATGAGTGAATGGGTATAGGTGTAGGAAATGAGTGTTGTGACAAACAAGATGAATGATAGCCCTCAAGAAATTTAATTTCCCTTTTTATGACTGTTTTTCTTCAAGGAGGATGAAATAGGAATGAAACATGGATTTCAAGTTAAATCTTAGGGTTTGCTTTAGGGTTTTACTTCCATTGATTAAATGATGATCAAAATAGCTTCAAAGTGGGTTAGGGCATGCACTTACCACTTATCAGTGCTTTGGAGGACCTTATAGGAAATTTGAAAGCGTTTTGAAGTGATTTGAATGGTTGGAAAGCTCATAAACCCTCTCTGTCCAAGCGTGCAACGCCAATGGCTGAGGGCGTAGTGCCAAGATGAGCGCGTAGCGCCAAGGGCTGAGGGCACAACGCCAAGAGAATTTAGCAGGGTCCTGTCGGGAAAGAGCGCAACACCACTCCAAGCGTGCAGCGCCACCTCCCAGGCACACAACACCTTCAGAAAATGTATGGAGGAAAATTGTGAAGCGTGCAACGCCAACTCCCAAGCACACAACGCCAAGAAAATTTGCCCGATTTTGCTCAGAAAAATAAAAAATTATTCTCCTCTTGAAACTTATGAAGCTTTGCAAGGCAACAATGGTTCTTTTGAAGTGCTTGATGGGATTTTATAGGCTTGAGGATTTAATTAAACTTTGAAAACCCACTTTATAATGTTTGAAACCATTTTTCCTTTTCTTACTGATATTCTTTTACACTTTTTTCTTGCAGGTTTGTTGAAGTCATGAAGTTGACTTTTAGTTTGCTCCTTGAGGCATGACAAGTTCACTTTGATAACTTTGGTGTTTAATCAAATAGTAGCATCTTCAAAATATTCTGTAGTTTCCACCATAAGGTTCAACTTAACTCTTTTCCACCTTCTCTGGAAACTTTTCAAAAGCCCTAAGTGTTTGCAGTATTTACATGAATCATTAGTGTTGTCTTCTAAGTTCTCTATAGCCCTTTCAAGTTCATTCCTTTCTGTCCAGTTCACCTCACCTTTTTCCATATTCCATCAATATTTTCTGATAACCTGTCTTCATTTTTGGCCTTGTGTGCTTCCTCCATGTCATTTTATACAAGTGATCACTACTTTGGCACTCAAATGGACTAAAAAGTGTATAAACCCTAATCATCTAGAAGACCAAGTTTTTCCTCTTTCCCTTGCTGTAAGTTGTTTTCATTCAGGAGTAGACAATCTACATCATCAATACTTTCTGCTGATAAATCTTCCAACACCTCTGCAGAAGTGCTAGACCTTGTCCATTTTCTCATTTGCAAGTTCTGAACTGATAAGATAATCCTCCTTGGAAATTTTAGGTCCTTCTTGAATAACAATGTCTTGACATTCTATTACATCTGAGCTAGATTCTAGCAAATGAAAAGTAGTGCCTGAAACATCCAAGGATGCCCTTAAAAAATGTAAAACCTTAATGACCTAGTGGGAGTGTCCTTTGACCTGATTTTGACTGAAATTTGACCTGGATATTTTCAAGTGAAAACATAGTATTGTTATAGGTTATTATGCCCAAAGGGACATGGGAATGAGTTAGCAACAGGAAACCCTAGAGGGAGGGTGGAGTTTATTGACAGGGGAAAATAGGGCAATGAATTCTCAGGTAGGTAAGAAGGATGAAAATGAGAAGTATAAGCCCATAAGGAGTCTCTTGAGAGCAACGAGGTGACTTTGAGAAGACCAACTGAGGAATAGTGAAAATAGGTTTATAATGATAATGAAGGCAATGATATTTCTGAAACTCAAGATATTCAAGGAATATTGTTTTCAAAAATATATAACCATTCTATATTCATCTAAAGATAGTGAAAAATACTGATGACTAACAGTGGCTCCACTTGGGGAGGGAAACTCCTCTAGGAGGTGTCAAGAACCTCAGATCTCTGATTTTGCAGATGAGATGTCTGACATGCTTCCAGATTTCCTTCATTTTGCAATGCTGATCTTGCTGCTGTTCCTTGAAGTTGTGATATTACACTCTGAAAAACATGATTACTTCAACATCAACTCTACCTACCCATCATACCTTTCCTAACATTTTTTCTTCATTTGGGTGCACTTGGATTAGCAAACCCTGGACATCATCTTTTCTTTTGAAAGCATAATAACTGTCTATTCATACCCTTATAACTTCCAAGAGCTCAGATTAGACTGATGAGCCCTTTTTATTCTCTACTTATCTGTCAAGGTTAAAATGTTTGACATAATTTTAGTCTCTAATCTATCAACATAAAATTTAAAACATGATTGAATCAAGGTTAAGCAGCTTGATTTGTCAATAGCTGTGGTATTTTGGACAAGTTGCACACAAATTTTATTTTTTCACAAGTAAAACTAGAAACTTGAGGGCTATAATTTGAAACTTGTCACTGATTCCTCTCTTTTCTCTTTGGTTCAGATTTGAGCTTTGGGAACCAATATCTTTTCCTAATCTAGTATACTGATGAGCCAAGTTTAAATGGTTTGGAAAATATTCATTTTCTAACTTATCAGCAGAAATTTAAAACATGTTCAATCATGGTTAGGCTGTATGACTGAACAAGACTTTCCTTTCTCAAAAGTAGTGGCATTTGGACTTGCACACTTTCAGACATATTTTTTTTGGGTATGGGGATTGACCTCTTCTTTTTATCTGCCCTCTTTTTCTTCTTTTCTTTGTTTTTGTGTTTCTTTTTGCTGATCTTTTACTCAAGAAATGTTATGTACAATGAATAAAATTTTAAACTAAGGAATTCAACAAAAATAATGCTTGAGCATCCTGCCATTGACAGGACCTCCAAATAACTCTATTCCATCCATTTCTCGTAGGAAGAATGCATTGTTACCTCTAACTGAATGGATGATGTATGGACCTTTCCAAAAATTTTCAAATTTTCCATGCTTTCCTTTGTCCTGTCTTCTTGAATCCCAGTTCAACACTTTTTCCCCAATCTGGAAATCATTTTCCTTAGTCCTCTTATTAAATATTTTCTTGATGCTCCCTTGTACTGCTTGTGTTCTGTTGTATACTTCTTCCCTTGACTGCTAAAATTAAATGGTTTGGTTCAGCCTCCTTTGTATATCATTATCCTCTGATTTTACCTCTTGAATAAGCTTCATCACTTGTTCTCCTAAGGATGTTGGAAAAAATACATCCATGCCATACACTAGTTGATAGGGAGACATGTTAATTGATTTCTTGTTTGTTAATCTGTTTGCCCATAGTGCATGCACTAATTTGTTGTGCCATGAATTTTTGTTTTCTTCCAACAACTTCTTAATGATATTTACCAAAATTTTGTTAGAGGACTCAGCGAAACCATTACCTTGAGGGTAATAAGCTGTAGAATGCCCTAATGTGATGTGATATGTATGGCAAAAGTCTACCGTTCTCTTGGATTTAAATGCAACAACATTATCAGTGATGATTTTTTTTGGACAACCAAATCTAGACTAGATGTGATTTTCAAGGAATTTGATGATCACTGAATTAGTAGCAGTCCTTAAAGGAATGACCTCTATCCATTTTTTGAAATAGTGAGTTGCAGTGAGGATCCATTTGTGTTAGGCATAGGAGGTAGGGTGGATTTCTCCAATGAAATCTAAACCCCATTGTTGAAAAGGTGTTTCGACACTGATAGGTTGTAAAGGCAAAGGCAGTAGTTTTATCTTTCCCTCAAATATTTTGCATTTATGGCAAGTCACTACTAGCTTGTGGATATCAGGGAAAAGAGTGGGTCAATAGAAACTAGCTCTAATGATTTTGTTGGCAGTGGTTTTCCAATAGAGATGACCTACACATTCTCCTTCATGAATCTCTGCATGATTCTATTTGCATCATCTTCAAGTAAACATTTAAGCAGGATACTAACATAATTTTTCCAATACAAAGCTTTATCTAGAATGAAAAAATTTACAGCTTTTAGTTTCAAGAATCTAGCCTTTGTTTTGGACAAAATAGGAAGAGCATTTAGATTAAAAAGCAAATATAATATATCAACATACTAGAGTGAGTTCAGAAATGCTTCTTCAATAGGTGGAGTCGCTAGTTCCTCTTTTTCATCCAAGGAATGTATCATGTTTATGTCCAATGCTTGAAAATTTTCTTCAGCCATCAGTTTGGCCATTCCTTGCTCTTTGATTAGCTTGGTGGGTTTGGTTTCCAAATCACACTCTAAGATGACAGAAATCCACTTACCTATTTTACCATCATAATCCTAAGTTAGTATGTCCTTAAAAACTACATGATGAACAAAAGCAATGACATGTGAATGCAAGATTTAAACTCTGAAATCTTTGAAGGCTTTGATTAAGGCAAAAGCTTGTTTTCCATGATGTTATATTTCATAGGTGCATCTCTTAGTGCCTTGCTGAAGAAAGCTATGGGCTGTTCTTATCCCATTATGTTCTTTTTTAGTAATACTGCAACAATTGTGTGTTCTGATGCAAATGAGAAGATGAAGAAGTCCTTGGTAAAGTCAGGGCTGATTAGAACTGGTGTTTGGGTAAGTGCTTGTTTTACTAGTTCAAAGGATTGCTTTGCTTCTATGGTACATTTGACTCCTATTTCTCTTTTCAGCATGTTTTTAATGTTTGTTAGGAGTTCTGCAAGGTTTGGTATGAACCTTCTTAAGAAGTTGATCTTCCAAATGAAAGATTGTAGCTCTTTGATGTTTCTAGGGCGACTGATCTGTAATATCCCCTCAATCCTTTTTGGGTCTATCTTGATCCCTTCTTCAGATATGATATGGCCTAAAATTTTCCCTTCTTGAAGGCCAACCAGAGTTTTCTTAGGATTTAAAGATAAAACATACTTTGTACACTTTTCAAAGACCTTGCTTAAGTGAGTTAGGTGTTCTTCATCAGTTTTTGAGTAAACAGTGATGTCATCAAGGCATATCACAATGAAGTAACCTATTTCTTCGGAAAAAGCAATGTCCATGGCTCTTTGGAAAGTGGCACCGACATTCATTAAACCGAAAGGCATTTTGACATACATGAAAGTGCCCCAAGGTGTAGTGAAGGCAGTTTTGTGCTGATCATCTAGATGTACTATCACCTGATTATACCCTGAAAAACCATCAAGCAAAGATATTATTTTGGAGCCTACCACCCTTTGCAGTATATGATCCATTTAGGTAAAGGGTAATTGTCTTTTAGTGAGGCTTTGTTTAATTTTTTGAAGTCTATGCATAGCCTAATTTCCCCTGTCTTATTTCTTACTGACACAAGATTTGAGACCCATTCCGAGTACCTGAGTGGGACTATTATTCCAACATCATACATATTTTTAATTTCTTTCTCAACTAGAGGAATTAGGACAGGGTTTATCAATTTCTACTTGAATGGTTTCTGGTTTTCCTTGAGAGGAATATTGTGCTGAATGATGCTTGTATCATAGGACTTCAAGTCCTCATAGCCCATGAAAACCCATCCTTGAATTATTTGAATATCTCAATGTATTTCTGTTTTATAAGAGTTGACAGTGTTTTGGACAACTTTATCATTTTAGGTTCTTCCTCACTGCCTATGTTGCATTCTTCTACATCTGTTTCGGTGGATTCCATTTTAGGCTTCCTAGCAACATCATTGAAATCAAACAGTTCTTCTAAGGGGGAAAGTCCTCTTGGAAATAGGTTGTCTTTGCATTGCAATACCTCAAGGTCTCTTTTGTCTGAATATTCACACAATTATGCCTCATGAGGGTGTTCTAGCAGATTTACATTAGCATCATAATGTGGCTCTGTTTTATGTGTTTGCTCCTAAGTAGAGTAGTCTTCTTCATCATCTGAGTTTGGTTTTGGCATTTCAAATTCATTTTTGGATTTCAGGAACTCTTTAATGTGTTTGTCACCTTCAAAAACTTGCCAATAATCTATGTTATCAGGGACTGTAGGTTTGCTTTTGACCTTTACCAAGTATTGTTCATTGGCATGAGGTAGTTGGCGAGTGTTGGCAACAAAGGCTAGTTCATTTGCAAGGCTGTTTTGTGTTCTTGGGACAGAGGTAAGTTCATATTTTTCAAATGTTTTTAGGAGGTCTAAGGAAAAATTTCTATATTCTCTTAGCCTAGGATTCTTGGCTGAATATTCTCCTTTAATATTCCTAATGATCAACTCAGAATCTCCTTGAAAAAAAAATATTCTTAGCTCCTGTTAGGGTCCTATAATAATAGGATTCATAATTTTTTAATTGACTATGATAGTCTTGTAAATATGTACATACCTTGCTTTCTGCAAGTTTTTTTCCCATATTTAAAAAAAAGAAAAATAATAAAAAATGAAAAGAGGGTAAAAGTCGTAAAAGAAATATCAAAGGAATTAGAAAAATATAGACCCCAAAAGAAAAAAGAGATAAAAATAAGACATGAAAGTGAGCAAGTCAAAATGCCACTACTATTTATTTTTACTGCAAGAATAATGATTATGTGCAGATTATCAATAAATGCCATAATCCATGATTAGTTAAACAATTTAATCTTAACTTTTCATGCTTTGAATTTCATGTTTTAGATAGAGAATAAAGATATGTCAAACAATATAAACTTGAAAAATGTATAGATAGGTAGAGAATAAATGAGGAGCTCAACAGTTTAATCTGAGCCCTCGGGTGAAATAAGGTTAGACTTAGATAGATTTATTCTTTGAAAGAAAAATGACTTAGGGTTGCAAGCCTAAATGCACCCATGAAAATGAAGTAAAAAATGTTAGAAATAAATATGGGTAGGTATAAAGCAGTTGTGCAAACATGTAATAAGGCACCATCAGGCAAAAATCACTAATTTCCCCTTCCCTAAAAATATTCAGTATTCTAAACTATCAGTAAAAAAGACTCAGAGCATTTCTATGACTTTTGTTGGGACCAGACCCAAGGCTCAATGATTGATTGGTTAAAAAATACGGAATTCCCATGCTAGACCCACATTCATCAGCATTTACCCTTCGTTCATAATCATAATCCCCTTTTCCTAAGTAAAAACCCATTTTTACTTAGTAAAAGTAAAACCCCAAGTAACTAATTTCATTTTCCTTTCAAAACAATCAAAACCCATGAAATACATTTTATCCTAAGTTAAAAGTGTGGAAAACAAAAGAAACAAACAACGCTTTATTTTGTCTATCATTTTTCACTTTACTTATATTTAAAACATGTATTTTCATATCCCCTACACTTCACCCTTTATTTCATACCAACTACTAACTATATATATTAATTACCTAAGTTACACCCTCCCGTATAATATTAAAATCCCTTTAAATTAAATAAACCCACAAAAACCCTTTATTATTACATTAAACCAATGTTTAAATATCCCATGTGTGCAATACTATCCCCGCCCATTAACCCATTGGTTTAAAATTATCAAAATAACAAAGTATCCCCCGTCCTATGGTAATAAAACACCAGTTAAATAGTTTGTTTTTCTATATAATATACCCGTGCCCATGGTTAAAACATATGTTAATGTTTTAATTGAAAAACATAAAAACATTTAACCCTCGCCTAATCATATAACATTACCCATCCCGCCTCATATACTAAACCCTGGACCCCACTCCAAATCTTGAGAAGCTTTCATATTTGATTTGGGCCATTCGCAGTCTTACCCCAAGATCCGATGGTTAAAACTCATTATCGCAAATAAATTAGCGCGATCGCCACCATTTAGTTTCTACGCGAAATGGGTGGTATTCCCATTTCCTCTCTCCTCCACGTGCTCCCTTTTCATTGGATCGCGTTCGATCACTCCAAAATAGCTTACCACCCAAATGCTATGCGATAAACCGCCTATGGTTTTCATACTTCAAACCCAAAAACCACCATTCCCACTCAATGTGACCATCATTCATTGCAGAGTTAATGTAACAAAAAATGCCTAATAAACATGCGAAATGCATTCATTTCCTCTCCTACTGCGCATAAACTCTTTATAAAGCCGCTCCACTGTAAAACAAGTAGTTTACATCATTTTCGAGCCAAAAACCTACAAATTTCAACCTGCAGCCATTGAAGATCACTGAGGAGCTTTGAATTTCTCTAGAAAATCATAAGGAAGTTATTCAAACTGTTCAAAAACCCTCAGAAACCTCCTCGAAACCTTATACCTAAGTATAACAGGTATTTCTCTGAAATTCAGACCTATTTCAAATTTGAAAATACCTTTAAAAGGACAATTTCAGTCAGAGCTTAAAAACCAACCATTGAACTTTATTAAAAATCCCCAAAAATAGGCCAAACCCTGTCAAATTTTCTGCAAAAACCCTGTTTCTTGCTGCGCATTGTTTTAATAAGAAATTGTGAGTTTTTATAGTTTCTATAAACTATTTTAACTCCAAATTTAGCCAGAAATCCTTTGAAGGTATCCTAAAGCCTATGTGCCCAATCTCTAAGTGGGTTTTAGCCCAATTGCTCAGTTAAAAAGCCCAAGAAACCCCTGTTTCTTGTGTCAAAACCAGTAAAAGCCTATAAATCCTATTGAGAATCCAAAATTAAAGGGAAAAACCAAAGAGAAGCCCATATTTTGCCAATTTTAATCGAAGAAACCTATGCTAAAGTAAAATTACTTCTGCAAACTGTATAAACTTGCAGAAGTAGCCAAAATGTCTAAAAAGTAGAGCTCTAACAATCCTGAAGGTTCCAAATTGCCAAAATCAACTCCATCCATGACTTCTAAGACTACTATTGTTGAAATCCTTTACAGCCCCTTGTCATAGACATTGAACACATACCATTAGCTAATATTGATTATAAAATAGCAGACCCAATTGTTGAGTTTAATATATTAGACATTCATAACTGGAGCTATGAGAAGTCCTTAGATAATCAAGAAGAAGTCCATATTTGGGAATCCCACTTGCCCAAATATGTTGTTCCATTAACTCATCCATGCCAAGAAGTCATTAGGCTATGTCAACAGTATTATGTGCTTGAACAAAGAGCCATAGTAAATGCCAAAAAAGAAGTACTTCTCACCATTACTGCTGAATCCATTAACCAAATGCTACAACTTCAACCTGATCCTCAAGCAGTCCCTTTGTCGATAGAGGCCCTCACCAAGTTGTATATTGGCCTTGATTTTCCCAAGAGATTCATGATTTTCCAGACATTTATGCCTTTGCATGTAAAAATTCCTCAAATAAATCCCCCATATTCCACTTCCAGATTCCCAGAATGTTCAAGACATGTGATTTATATGCTTTCATTCATTCTAGGGTACTTTACTGATGAACACACAGATGAATCCATCTTGGGTTTCTTATCCACTTTTACCCCAGGACAACCCCCATCTGTAATCTTTGATTATGCTAGTTACATTGCAGACAATATTCATTATCAATTGATCAATTTTCCAATTGAAGGAGTGTTCAGATACACATCCTTCCTCTTCCACATGTTTTTATATTTTCAATCAGATAATTTTCCAGTTACTCTTCAAAAGTTTGACATAGAGGGAAATCCTCTTTCTGTCATTTTTTGGACTACTTTACTCAGGAAAGAGTGTGCAAATTTCACTTATGCAGAATTTTCAGAATTATTCATACATCCAGTGATAAAAATGTTAACAAAAATAGAACAAGCAAGGATAAATGAAGAAATGAAGAAGATATTACAGTTGTCAGAGCAGAATAAAGTTGGTGATTGGTACTTATATGAAAAATATACCGAGATTAGAGTTTTTGGGTCAAATTTGTTACCTTACAAGTTACCCAAACATGTTTCAATGAGGATATTTGCCTTGGAGTATATTAGGCAAATCATAAACTACGATTCTATAAATTTCATGGCATCAAAGAAGAAAACTCAGTTCAAATTAAAGAATCATATAGGGCCATTCATCTGCAATCATATGGATGCAGAGAAAGGAGCAGCTAAGTAGCTATTGGAATTCAGATTTGAAGAAAGCTTTCATTGGAATTATTATCCACAAGGGATCCTAAGTAAACTGAGGCTTAAATGTAAATTAACTCCCTTCATTCATGAAACAAATCTAGAGATAGAAAAATATGCAAATCAAACTGAGTGGACAGAGAATACCTTAATAGATGTAGTGAAGAAAAGTGATACTAGTCACACTTTAGAAACTACTGATCAAACAGAGAAATCCACTAAGAGAGTAAGAGAAGAAGGTACCTATGTTGCTGAAACTACTACTGAAACAAGGTTCAAAATTAGATACAATAAAAGGCTCAAAATAGATTCAGTAGGAAAAGATAAAGTAACCATTGATGAGGAAGAAACATATCTTATAGATACCAACACAGATGTCGCCACTGTCATCATCAATGAGCCAGTTACTAAGAATTAGAATGAAGAACAAGTTGACAATGGAAAAGCACAATTAATAGAAAAGCAACAGAGCATGGATGCTTCATCCTCACAGGCAGTCGAGGAGAAAGATCTAGATATTAAAGAAAAGTACAAAAAGATCAAGCTAAAGACTAAAGAGATCAAAAACAATATTTATTATCAATATCTCAAGCAAACACCAAGTGTGAAAAATAGAATTCTGTCTGCATTTGATTATTCAAACCAAAAGCTAATCATGTCAATGTTGCAACCAACAATAAAATCTCCAAAGATAGTGGCAGATTATAAGAAAATTGATGTAGAAATCCCAACAGAAAAATTTCATGCTCTTGATCAGATTGAATTCCATAGACAGACTTCAGAAATGTTGTAATCTACTGTTACAACTAAAGCCATGAGTGCTCAGAAACTCCAGAACACCATTTCCAATATGAAAGATCAGATGAAATTGGAAAAAGAATCTTTGTATGCTAAAGATGTTAGGATAAAATTTAGAAGAATTAGTTTTGTGGGTGGGATATGACCCTGCTAATGTCAAAGTAGCAGAGCTATTAATCAAGAAAAAAAATAAAGATATTTCAGCTTTGAGGAAACAACTTAAACTTCCTCAAAGTGAACATCCTCAAACCAAGGAAATAATATAAGGACAAAAATAAAAAGATGACATGATGAATTTGATTTTTTAGTTAACAACACAAATCAAGGAAATGGAGATTCGAATGGAAAAACTTGTCCACGAAAAAGAAACACCAATGATATCGGAAATTCCTACAGTTATTCCTATAATCACTACAGTTGTGCCTTCAACTTTAGCTAAAAAGTTGGCGCCCAAAGAATCACTGGCTACTGCAGTGCCAGTAACTTTATCCACAACTTCAGCTACATAATCATCTACAACAGCAATTCACCATAGAGATGAAGCTAGCAAATTAGTGAAGGCTATGGAAGAAATGTCTCTTAACACAAGTGAAATCAGCAGATTAAAACAGATGGTAGAAAATCTTGAGAATTCAATCAAATTGGCTCAAATAAATGCAAAAACACATGAGAAAAAGGCCATCAGATTAAAAGAAGAATTGAAGAAATTGTAAAAGGAATTGGCCTCGAAGGAACATATTTACTATGTTAAAATCATTTGTGGAACAATATCATAGAAGCCATCAATGATGTATGGCCTTTCATCCAAGTGATTTTTGAACAAAGAGACTTATTAAAAGCAACATTAGAAGAGATTCAAAAGACCAAAGAGGAACTGGGTAACAAAGCAGAACAAGCTCTAGAACTGATAAAGTTCCTCAACAACAAGAACATGCAAGAATTGGAAGAACTTGAAATTACTGATAGAACTGAAACTATCCTTGAGATAAAGAAGATTATAACCAAAAAGAACCTGATGAAGCAGTTAGAAGAAAAGTGTGAGAACATGAACATTTCCATAACCAGGTTTATGGTCAAATTTGAGAACTTGAGGCAAAGAAGTTTGCCTAATATTTTGGTCATCAATGACAAATTGATGCCTCAGGAGGATTATAACAAAAATATCAGAGAATATTCCAAGGAACAAGTTGAAAAATTAGGAAGTGGACAAGGCATTCCAATAGGAAAGTCCTACTTAGAAGTTTTGAGGACTTATTCTATTTACATCATGAAATTAAACACTTGTTTTTCATCAAACCAACTTTCTCCAGGTACACAGAAGCAGATGAAAATTTCAGAAAGCTGAAGAGAATATAAATTCCAAATGAAGAAGATTGGCAGTCATTATCATATTTACTGTAAAATGTAAAAAGATAGAAAGGAAATAGTGAAAACAGTTTGCTGAAATTTGCAGTCAAACATATTTTTACAGAAATAAAGATCTTTTACAGAGTTTAAAGAGTATCAGAGGTTAAAGAGAATCAATGAAAGAGTATCAGTTAAAGCAGATCAGATTTCTAAACAGACTTGAAATATCTAAAGCCAGCTATAAAGACAACAAGGCAGCCAGCTGTTTCTTATCCTCAATCAGTTTCTATTTCTTTTGGATAGATAGGACAACTTGCTGATTTGTTAAGTAGCTGTCTCTGTTATTGTTGTAAAGATATTTTGTTTCCCTTAGATAATTCCTAGAATCATTCTAGGATATTTTGTAAACAATTATGTATAAATACTTCATCTTTAGAAGTATTATTATGGAATAAATTGCTGAAGATTTCTATAGTCATTTTTGTGGACTTGAAGGCTTTTTGTGTTCAATTTTTGAGTAGAGACTGGATCATATCAACTAGCATCATATTTCAGGATTTGTGTGATGAGCTATTTGGAGTGAAGTATTTTCTAAATTTATCATTGTTATCTTTCTTTTTTACATGCAGTCCATTATGTGTTCTAAATTTGAATGAATGAATAGGAGGATTACTTCAGGATTTGTAAAAAACACACTGCCTTAACTATTTGTCATTTCTATGTTTTCATCTGAATTCTAGTGTAGGGAACCATTAATTGCTCCCTCTCTCGTTTGACCTTTGCCTACTACTTCCATTTTTCAGATCAAAGAAACCTTCATTTCTCTTTATCCCGATCTTATCACCTCACAAAACAACTTTCCAAGATCTCCAAGGGTTATCTATCTTGTCATGAAAACATTTTTCTTTTTGGCCTTGATCCTAGTTCTGTTTGCTTGAATTTTGACTCCTCAGCCCAATGGACAAATATATTTCCCACTATCCATCTCTTCCAGTGATTTTTTCCCACCAAACCAATCAAAACCAAAAAAAATTGCACAATCATAACTAGCCTAATATTAAAAAAAACAAAACAAAGTTAAATTTTATAGAGAGAGTCCTCTCTGAACCCTAGGAAGGCTAGATCCTAGATTTTAAAAGTAGTTCTCTGGTTACCTCTAGTTTTCTTAACTAAAAACCAAAAATATCACAACTAGAGAATCACTGGCGTGATAACATACTGGCGACCATACTGGGGATCTAACCAATCCTTAGTTGTTAAATAAACCTTAAAGGAAATAATTTCTTATCATCTTTTTGCCTTTAAGATTGTTAAACTAGTTGTGAGTATTAAAATTTGTAATTCTGGCTTCTAGGAAAGTTTATTATACCAGGTCTAATTTGGACCTTAAACCTGCTGTTATAGTAGACAACCCAGACCGAATAGGAAAAAAGAAAAAACAGAGAGAAGATTTAGATGCTAAAGTTTCATTAATAAGAGTCAATTCATTACCCCAAGAATTAGTAAGTTTGCAGGATATAGAGTTTGATTTAGAATTTGAACATTCTTTATTCAGGACGAAATATGAAAGTAATTTAAGTACTTCTGTTTTAGACCCTGTTTTTATTTCTTTTTTGGAATCAAAACAAAAAAGTATTTCAGAAAATTCTAAATTAAAGAAAATTATAAATCAAGACAAAGTTGAAGAAATTAATGCTACTATTCTTAAAGAAATTGATGAAGCCATAGAATTAGTTCAATTTCTAGCTTATACATCTAAACCTTCTATTCCTCATTTAGAAACCACTACATCATTTATAGTTTCTACTACCATTCATCCACAGATCCATTTAGTCCTAGATTATCCTTACAGCCTAGAAATTTATTCCCTTCATCCCCTACATCCACTTCATCCACTAGCTCCACCACTTCTTTTTCAAGCACATAATTTTCATTTCCTAGTAGTTCCATATATATTCCAGTTTCACTTCCTAGTACCTCAACTTCAGCCTTTAGTTCTTCAACTACTTTTTCTAGTTCAACACCTCATAATCCAGTTTCATCAGCCACTACTTTTAGTTTAGCTCCAAGTACCTCTACTTTGCCTCTTAGCCAAGCTAGAATTCAAGCTATGGCTGTTAGGTATGCTCCCCTTGTTCTTCCAATACAAATTCATGACATGCCCCAAGATTACCAAAGCAAAATACCACAGTTTGATGCTGCTACACATTATACTGCACAACAACACATAAGAAAAATGACTGATTTCTTTGAACTCCATGAGATAGATGAATCATATGTATAAATGAGGTTGTTTGCACAAACTTTAACAGGAGAAGTAAAGAAATGGTTTAAAGGTCTTAGGTAGTATAGCTGATTCAACTATTTTTCATAGATTATTTCTAAATAAATGGGAAAAGAAGAAAAACCCTCTGCAAATTTTGTCTGAATTTGATGCAATGAAAAGAGCTCCAAATGAATTTGTACAAGACTACTACACTAGATATAACAATGTTTATAATTCAATTCCTGCAAATCTAAAGCCCACTCCTAACTCTATCTTACTCAAATTCCCACATGGATTTGACACTGGCATGGCATATCAGTTAAGAGAAATAAATGCAGAAACATTAGAAAGAATGAAAACATATGTTGTAGGTGTAGAAGTAAACATTCTAGATAGAAAAGCAAGATTAAGAAATGAGAGGAGAGTGACCATGAAAGAAGAAGCCTCTAGTTCAGACACAAAAATAGATATGTTAGCTAAAACCTTAGAAAGGATGATGGGTAGGTTGGATAACATATAAAGAAGACCTCAATGGGATAATCAACAACAAATCAGAAATCCCAATTTTAGAAAAAACACAAATTCAGGAAAATCAAAAGACTCAGCTGCAGACCAAAAAATAAGACCTCATTTTCAGGATAACTATGCTGAGAGTTCTAAAAACAATGATGATGATGAGGATACCATAAATTTGATGGGAATAGACGATAATAACACTATATTTCTCACACAAGAAGATCAAGAGTTATTTGAACTTCAACAGCTCCAATTAGATTCAGGGGAATCTTTTGATTACAAACAGTGTTATGACTTTTCCATTAACGAAGTACATAGTCATTATAACCTAAGAAGTAAGAAAAACAACGAGTTTTCTACTAAGAAAACTTCTCAAACACCAAATAAGAAAACAATAGAAGCTCCCAAAAAAAAAGTTCTGCAAATTCTCCCTAGGGAAAATAAGCAAAGATCTGATTCTTCCCAAAGGGTTTCCAGCCCAAAGATTTCACCAAGCCCTAAGATTGTGGACATAACTGATGAAGTTGCTCAAGATGCAAAAGATTCACCAAAAGCTGCTGCTCCTAAAGCATCTAATTCTGATAAAACAAAAAGCTTAGAAATTGAGATGCTCAATGCTGATCCTAAATCAGTAGATCCAAAAGTGGCCACTACAAAAACAACTTTTGACAACTCTAAATCTGAACAAACATCTACTGCTTCACAAACCACTCCTAAGAAAATAAAAAGCAGTAAGACTCAAGACACTCAAGCTGAAATTGAAAAGGTAACTGTAGAAAGGCAAGATAAACAAACACAAACTACAGTTACCAAACAATAATTGATTCAAATAAGTAAACCATAACCTTCATTCAACATACAATCTGAAATTGCTAAGCTAAAAATACCAATTCCTCTAACAGAATTGGTAAAAAATGACTTGTATAAATCAACTATAACTAAAACATTAAACATAAATGATGGAGAAGTTTCCATAAATTTGAATGATGATTAGCCAGAGTTGATTTTTGGCCCATATGTGAATGGAAAGCATTTAGATGGATCCGTTCCTCCATTTTACATTAGTTTAACTATTCATGATCAGATCCTACACAATGCAATGCTAGATTCAAGAGATTCTTATAATTTAATGCCTAAAGCTATAATGGAAACTCTGAACTTAGACATCACAAGGCCCTATAAAGATTTATTTTCATTTGACTAAAGTAAAGTAAAATGGCTGGGTTTAATCAAATATCTGTGTGTAACTTTAGTTCAATATCCTGGTAAGAGTATATTAATAGACATTGTAGTAGCTGATATCTCACCTAAATATGGAATGCTACTATCTCGCTCATGGGGAGAAAAATTACAGGGATCTCTACAATTGGACATGTCTTATGCTACTATATCAGCTTTTGGTCAACCTAAGAAGTTATATAGGGAAACATTAATGAAATATATTGTAAGTAGTGCTGAAATGTCAATAAATTACCCAATTTATACCACACCTACTGATCTAGACTCTTTCATCCTATGTAATGCAGAAATTGATAATGAAATCAAGGCTGAACTAAGAGAAGAAAAGAAAACACCAGACAATGATAATATTTCTCATGAACCTTTATGGAATTTCGACTTTGATGGTTCAGTAAATAAATTAGGAGTAGGAGCAGAAGTATGGATAACTAATATAGAGAAAAATCATGCAGAAGGCCATGCTTTCAGAATAAATTTCAAATGCACAAACATTATGGCTGAGTATGAAGCCCTCATTCTAGGACTCCAAATAATCAAAAATTTAGGAGGTAAAATAATAGAAATAATGGGAGATTCAGAATTGATTGTTAAACAAATTAAAGGCGATTATTTTGTTTACAATCCTAGACTTGGCCGATATAGAGAAACTGTATTAGATTTGATTAATAATTTACTGGAATGTAATTTCTCTACAATACCAAGAAGGCAAAACTTATAAGCACATTCTTTAGCAACCTTTGCTAGTACTTGTAATTTACCTTTTCAGCCCAATCATATGTATACTACAGAAGTAAAACACAGACCAATAATTCCAGACAACCTGAAATATTGGCAAATTTTTTCACAGGACCAACAAATTTATCATTTTTTGAATAATGAAGGTGAATTTCAGAACTGTAAGATAGACACTAATTGTACCATAGATCAAGATTTAGATGCTGAAATTGATTTAAATAATGTAGATGTAAATAAAGTAAAGTTTGCTAAACCCACTAGATTTATTCAATCAGATATAGATAAATTAGAGAGAGTAGAAATTGATGAGATAATTGATGAAGAATCTGAAATATTAAATCTCAAAGATAATTTCTTACCAAAAGGTTTAACTCCTTTAGAAGATCTATTTGACTCCAATGATGTTACTAGAAAACCCAAAATGGAGCTAGTTAGATCTGATATTGAGGAATGCAATATTGGTACAGAACTAAAACCCAAAATGATCAAACTTTCAAAAGATTTACCTCAACAAGAAAATGAAAAATATATTGCTCTTTTTAAGGAATTCCAAGATGTTTTTTCTTGGAGTTATGAGGACCTTGAATCCTATGACCCCAACATAATTCAACACCAAATTCCTATAAAAGAAGATCAAAAACCCTTTAAACAAAATTTAAGAATAATCAACCCTATTTTGATGCCCTTAATAGAAAAAGAAGTGAAAATAATGTATGATGCACAGATCATTGCACCAATAAGGTATTCTGATTGGGTTTCTAACCTAGTTCCAACAAGAAAGAAAACATGAGAGATTAGATTATGTGTTGACTTTAGGAATCTAAACAAAGTATCCTTAAAAGATAATTACCCTTTACCAAAAATGGATCACATCTTACAAAGGGTAGTTGGTTCTTCTAGGATTTCATTGTTAGATGGTTTTTCAAGATACAACCAGATCTTAGTCCAACCATAGGATCAACCCAAAAAAACTTTTACTACTCTTTGGGGCACTTTTATGTATGTTAAAATGCCTTTTGGTTTAATTAATGCAGGGGCAACCTTTCAAAGGGCTATGGATATAGCCTTTGCAAAGGAAATTTGTGAATTCTTAGTAATTTACTTAGATGACATAATTTTATTTTATAAAACTGATTATGAACACTTGGATCATATTAGACAAGTTTTTATAAAATGCAGAAAGTTTGGCATCTCATTAAAACCTAAGAAAACCTTATTTGGATGAGAAGAAGGCAAGTTACTAGGAAACATAATATCAAAAGAAGGAATCAGAATAGATCCTGCTAGGATAGAAGCAATTCTTAACATCAGTCCACCAAGAAACATAAAAGAGTTACAAGTCTTTCTAGGTAAGATTAAATTTTTAAGAAGATTTATATCCAACTTAGCTGAGATAATTAGAGAATTAAATAACATGTTAAAAAAATATTCACTTCTTAAATGAACTATTGAGGCCAAATAGTCATTTGAATCTATCAAACAAGCCTTAACCAAAACTCCAGTCCTTATAAGTCCTGACTTTAAAAAGGATTTCATCATTTTTTCATTTTCTTCAGAACACACCATTGCTGCAGTTTTACTGCAGAAAAATGACTAGGGTTATGGAAAACCCATAGCTTTCTTTAGTAGAACACTTAGAGATGCATATTTGAAGTACAATATCATGGATAAACAAACCTTAGATTTGGTAAAAGCTATTAAAGACTTTAGAGTTTACATTCTCTATTCTCACATAATTGCCTATGTCCCAAATGCTGTAGTAAAAGACATTCTTACTCAAGATGGTCCTAATGGAAGAAGAGGTAAGTGGATTTCCACTATTTTAGAATATGACATAGAGATAAAACCCGCCAAGTTAATAAAAGGTCAAGGTTTAACCAAATTAATGGCTAAATCAAATTGTAATGCCCTAGACATAAATTTTATTGCCCAAGTAGATGATCAGGAAGAGATGGCGGCTCCAGAGATCAGTGTGGTCTTTTTAGACTCACCATGGTATGCATATATTATATTTGTATTACTAAACTTACATGCTCCTCTTGGTTTATCAAGAAAAAAAGCAAGATTTTTAAAGCTTAAGGAAGTAAGATTTTGTATTCTAGACAATGTACTTTTTTGGAGAGATCATAGTGGGATTTTATTAAATTGTTTGTTAAAAGAAGAAGCTGACAAAATACTAGAATAATTTCACACAGGTGATTGTGGAAGACATATTTACTAGAAGACTACTGCAGAAAATATTCTGAGAGCTAGTTTTTACTAGCCTACCTTGTTTGCTGATGTAAAAAGATATGTGACCTCCTGTCATAAGTACCAAATCTTTGAGGGTAAGAAAAAGCTGTTACCCCTACCCTTAAAACCCATCTCTACTGAAATTCCATTTCAAAAATGGGGTCTTGACTTAATTGGAGAAATTCACCCCCCATCATCAGCCCAACATAAGTGGATTATGACAACCACTAACTATTTTTCTAAGTGGATTGAAGCCATACCCTCTAGGAAAGCCACAGATACTGTCATTATCTCTTTCCTAGAAAGTAACATTCTTTCAAGATTTGGATGTCCCCAAAAGATAATTACTGACAATGCAGCAGCATTCAAATCCAAGAAAATGATTGAATTTTGCCACAAATACCATATTACCCTAGGCCATTCTACTACATATTACCCTTAGGGTAATTGTCTAGCTGAATCCTCAAACAAGAGCCTTGTAAACATCATCAAAAATTTACTTGAAGACAATAAAAAGACTTGGAATAAGAATTTAGTCAATGCCTTATGGGCAGATAGACTTACTACCAAAAAATCCATTGGTACCTTCCCTTACCAACTTGTCTATGGAATGGATGTTGTTTTTCCATCCTCTCTAGAAGTACCAGTGATGAAAATTATCCAAGAGTTACAATTTGAAACAAATGACATTCAAAGAAGGATTAATCAAACTATTCACTTGCAACAAACAAGGGAAGAAGTTTAGATCAAGTCTCAAGTCATCCAGGATAAGATCAAGAATTTTTTTGATAAAAAGAGTAAAGAAGATGATTTCTACATTGGAGATAAAGTATTAAAATGAGATTCAAGAAGGGAAGACAAAGGCAAACATGGAAAATTCGATTTTCTATGGAAATGACCTTATGTCATTTATGGTTACAGAGGTAACAATGCTTTCTACCTAAAAGAAATAGATGGGTCAGAGATGTCAGAAGGAGCAGTAAATGGTAGAATGTTGAAGCACTACTACTCTCTTGAGTTAAAAAATAGTTAGTTTTAAATTATTTTGATCATTGTACATATACATTGAAGATTCTAGATTGGATTGGATGTTTTCCTAACAAAGTTGAAGCCCAGAGAGAAGGCCCTAATTTTTGAGAGGTAAAATATCATAAGTATGAATAATTTCAGATATCAGAAGATACTTACAGGGTCATCACAGTCAAATTCCAAAGGCAACAGATCTCAAATTTCTTGACATTTCACCAGGAAATGCCATCCCCAAGTGGAGCCACTATTAGGGTCCTATAATAATAGGATTAATAATTTTTTTAATTGACTATGATAGTCTTGTAAATATGTACATACCTTGTGTTCTGCAAGTTGTTTTCCCATATTTTAAAAAAATGAAAAATAATAAAAAATGAAAAGAGGGTAAAAGTCCTAAAAGAAATATCAAAGGACTTAGAAAAATATAGACCCCAAAAGAAAAAAGAGATAAAAATAAGACATGAAAGTGAGCAAGTCAAAATACCACTACTATTTATTTTTACTACAAGAATAATGATTATGTGCAGATTGTCAATAAATTCCATAATCCATGATAAGTTAAACAGTTTAATCTTAACTTTTCATGCTTTGAATTTCATGTTTTAGATAGAGAATAAAGATATGTCAAATAGTATAAACTTGATAAATCAATAGATAGGTAGAGAATAAATGAGGAGCTCAATAGTTTAATCTGAGCCCTCGAATGAAATAAGGTTAGACTTAGATAGATTTATGCTTTGAAATAAAAATGACTTAGGGTTGCAAGCCTAAATGCACCCATGAAAATGAAGTAAAAAATGTTAGAAATAAATATGGGTAGGTAGAAAGCAGTTGTGAAAACATGTAATAAGGCATCATCAGGAAAAAATCACTAATTTCCCTTTCCCTACAAATATTCCGTATTCTAAACTATCAGTCAAAAAGGTTCAGAAAATTTCTCTGACTTATGTTGGGACCAGACCTAAGGTTCAATGAATGATTGGTTAAAAAATATGGAATTCCCACGCTAGACCCACATTCATCAACATTTACCCTTAATTCATAATCATAATCCATTTTTCCTAAGTAAAAACCCATTTTTACTTAGGAAAAGTAAAACCCCAAGTAACTAATTTCATTTTCCTTTCAAAACACTCAAAACCCATGAAATACATTTTATCCTAAGTTAAAAGTGTGAAAAACAAAAGAAACAAACAACACTTTATTTTGTCTATAATTTTTCACTTTACTTAGATTTAAAACATGTATTTTCATATCCCCTACACTTCACCCTTTATTTCATACTAACTACTAACTATAAATATTAATTACCTAAGTTACATCCTCCTGTATAATATTAAAATCCCTTTATATTAAATAAACCCACAAAAACCCTTTATTATTACTTCAAACCAATGTTTAAATACCCCATGTGCGCAATATTATCCCCGCCCATTAACCCATTGGTTTAAAATTATCAAAATAACAAATTATCCCCCACCCTATGGTAATAAAACACCTGTTAAAAAGTTTGGTTTGCTATATAATATACCCGTGCCCATGGTTAAAACATATTTTAATGTTTTAATTGAAAAACATAAAAAAATTTAACCCCCGCCTAATCATATAACATTACCCATCCCGCCGCATATACCAAACCCTGGATCCCACTCCAAATCCCAAACAGCTTTCACATTTGATCTGGGCCATTCGCAGTCTTACCCCAAGATCTGATGGTTAAAACGCATTATCGCAAATAAATTAGCGCGATCACCACCATTTTGTTTCTACGCGAAATGGGTGGTATTCCCATTTCCTCTCTCCTCCACGTGCTCCATTTTCATTGGATCACGTTCGATCACTGCAAAATAGCTTACCACCCAAATGCTATACGATAAACCGCCTGTGGTTTTCATCCTTCGAACCCAAAAACCACCATTCCCGCCCGATGTGACCATCATTCATTGCAGAGTTAATGTAACCAAAAATGCCTAATAAACATATGAAATGCATTCATTTCCTCTCCTATTGTGCATAAACTTTGTATAAATCCCCTCGACTGTAAAACAAGCATTTTACATCGTTTTCAAGCCAAAAATGTACAAATTTCAACATGTAGCCATTGAAGATCGCTGAGGAGCTTTGAATTGCTCCAGAAAATCAAAAGGAAGTTATTCAAACTGTTCAAAAACCCTCAGAAACCTCCTCGAAACCTTATACCTGAGTATAACAGGTATTTCTCTGAAATTTAGACCTATTTCAAATTTGAAAAGACCTTTAAAAGGACAATTTCAGTCAGAGCTTAAAAACCAGCCACTGAAATTTATTAAAAAGCCCAAAAAACAGGCGAAACCCTGTCAAATTTTATGTAAAAACCCTCTTGTTGCGCATTGTTTTAAAAATAAATTGTGAGTTTTTATAGTTTCTATAAACTATTTTAACTCCAAATTTAGCCAGAAATCCTTTGAAGGTATCCTAAAGCCTCTGTGCCCAATCTATAGGTGATTTTTAGCCCAATTTCTCAGTTAAAAAGCCCAAGAAACCCCTGTTTCTTGTGTCTAAACCAGTAAAAGCCTATAAATATTGTTGAGAATCCAAAATTAAAGAGAAAAACCTAAGAGAAGCCCATATTTTGCCCATTTTAATCCAAAAAACCTCTGCTAAAGTAAAATTACTTTTGCAAACTGTCTAAACCTGTAGAAGTAGCCAAAATGCCTAAAAAGCAGAGCTCTAGCAATCCTGAAGGTTCCAAATTGCCAAAATCAACTCTAGCCATGACTTCTAAGACTGCTATTGTTGTAAATCCTTTACAGCCCCCTGTCATAGACATTGAACACATTCCATAGTTGATATTGATTATAAAATAGCAGACCCAATTGTTGAGTTTAATCTGTTAGACATTCATAACTGGAGCTATGAGAAGTCCTTAGATAAACAAGAAGAAGTCCATATTTGGGAATCCCACTTGCCAAAATATGTTGTTCCATTAACTCATCCATGCCAAGAAGTCATTAGGTTATGTCAACAGTATTATGTTCCTAAACAAAGAGCCATAGTAAATGCCAACAAGTAAGTACTTATCACCATTACTGTTGAATCCATTAACCAAATGCTACAACTTCAACCTGATCCTCAAGCAGTCCCTTTGTCTAGAGAGGCCCTCACCAAGTTGTATATTGGCCTTGATTTTCCCAAGAGATTCATGATTTTCCAGACATTTATGCCTTTGCATGTAGAAATTCCTGAAATAAATCCCCCATATTCCACTTCCAGATTCCCAGAATGTTCAAGACATGTGATTTATATGCTTTCATTCATTCTAGGGTACTTTACTGATGAACACACAGATGAATCCATCTTGGATTTCTTATCCACTTTTACCGCAGGACAACCCCCATCTGTAATCCTTGATTATGCTAGTTACATTGCAGACAATATTCATTATCAATTGATCAATTTTCCAATTGAAGGAGTGTTCAGATACACATCCTTCCTCTTCCACAGGTTTTTATATTTTCAATCATATAATTTTCCAGTTACTCTTCAAAATATTGACATAGAGGGAAATCCTCTTTCTTTCATTTTATAGACTACTTTACTTAGGAAAGAGTGTGGAGATTTCACTTTTTCAGAATTTTCAGAATTATTCATATATCCAGTGATCAAAATGTTAACAAAAATAGAACAACCAAGGATAAATGAAGAAATGAAGAATATATTACAATTGTCAGAGCAGTTTAAAGTTGGTGATTGGTAATTATATGAAAAATATACTAAGATTAGAGTTTTTGGGTCAAATTTGTTACCTTACAAGTTACCCAAACATGTTTCAATGAGGATATTTGCCTTGGAGTATATCAGAAAAATTCTAAATTCTAATTCTATAAATTTCATGGCAACAAAGAAGAAAACTTAGTTCAAATTAAAGAATTAGATAGGGCCATTCATATGCAATCATAGGTATGAAGAGAAAGAAGCAACTAAGAAGCTATTGGAATTTAGAATTGAAGAAATATTTCCTTGGAATTATGATCCACAAGGGATCCTAAGTAAACCGAGGGTTAACTGTAAATTAACTCCCTTCATTCATGAAACAAAGCTAGAGATAGAAAAATATGCAAATCAGACTGAGTGGACAGAGAATACCTTAATAGATGCAGTGAAGAAAAGTGATACTAGTCACACTTTAGAAACTGCTGATCAAACATATAAATCCACTAAGAGAGTAAGAGAAGAAGGTACCTATGTTGCTGAAACTACTACTAAAACAAGGTTCAAAATTAGATACAATAAAAGGCTCAAAATAGATTCAGTAGGAAAAGATAAAGTAACCATTGATGAGGAAGAAACATATCTTATAGATACCAACACAGATGTTGCCATTGTCATCATCAATGAGCCAGTTACTAAGAATTAGAAAGAAGAAAAAGTTGACAATGGAAAAGCACAGTTAATAGAAAAGCAACAAAGCATGAAAGCTTCATCCTCACAGGTAGTTGAGGAGAAAGATCTAGATATCAAAGAAAAGTACAAACAGATCAAGCTAAAGAATGAAGAGATCAAAAACAATATTTATTCTCAATATCTCAAGCAAACACCAAGTGTGAAAAATAGGCTTCTGTCTGCATTTGATTATTCAAACCAAAAGCTAATCATGTCAATGTTGCAGCCAATAGTAAAATTTCCAAAGACAGTGGCAGATTATAAGAAAATTGATGTAGAAATCCCAACAGAAAAAATTCATGCTCTTGATCAGATGGAATTCCATAGAGAGACTTCAAAAATGTTGTACTACACTGTTACAACTAAATCCATGAGTGCTCAGAAACTCTAGAACACCATTTCCAATATGAAAGATCAGATGTAATTGGACAAAGAATCTTTGTATGCTAAAGATGCCAGGATAAAATCCTTGGAAGAACTAGTTTTGCAGGTGGGATATGACCCTGCTAATGTCAAAGCAGCAGCATTATTAGTCAAGAAGAAAAATGAAGATATTGCATCTTTGAGGAAACAACTTAAACTTTCTCAAAGTGAACATCCTCAAACCAAGGAAATAATATAAGGACAGAAAGAAAAATATGACATGATGAATTTGATTTTTCAGTTAACAGCCCAAATCAAGGAAATGGAGATTCAAATGGAAAAACTTGTCCAGGAAAAAGAAACACCAAAGATACTAGAAATTCCTACAGTTATTCCTATAATCACTATAACTGTGCCTTGAACTTTAGCTGAAAAGTTGGCACCCAAAGAATCACTGGCTACTGCAGTTCCAGTAACTTCATCCACAACCTCAGCTACATAATCATCTACAACAGCAGTTCACCATACAGATGAAGCCAAAAAATTAGTGAAGGCTATGGAAGAAATGTCTCTTAAGACAACTGAAATCAACAGATTAAAACAGATGGTAGAAAATCTTGAGAATTCAAACAAATTGGCTCAAATAAATGAAAAAACACATGAGCAAAAGGCCATCAGATTAAATGAAGAATTGAAGAAATTTCAGAAGGAATTGACATTGAAGGAACATATTTCATATGTGAAAAATCATTTGTGGAACAAAATCATAGAAGCCATCAATGATGTATGGCCTTCCATCCAAGTGATTTTTGAACAAAGAGACTTATTAAAAGTAGCATTAGAAGAGATCCAAAAGACCAAAGAGGAACTGGATAACAAACCAGAAAAATCTCTAGAACTGATAAAGTTCCTCAATAGCAAGAACAAGCAAGAATTGGAAGAACTTGAAATTACTGATAGAACTGAAACTATCCTTGAGATAAATAAGGTTATAACCAAAAAGAACCTGATGAAGCAGTTAGAAGAAAAGTGTGAGAACATGAAAATTTCCATAACCAGGTTTATGGTCAAATTTAAGAACTTGAGGCAAATAAGTTTGCCTAATATTTTGGTTATCAATGACAAATTGATGCCTCAGGAGGATTATAACAAAAAGATCAGAGAATATGCCAAGAAACAAGTTGAAAAATCAGGAAGTGGACAAATTATTCCAACAGGTAAAGTCCTACTTAGAAGTTTTGAGGACTTATTCTTTTTACATCATGAAATTAAAAACTTGTTTGTCACCAAACCAACTTTCTCTAGGTACACAGAAGCAGATGAACATTTTAGAAAGCTGAAGAAAATACAAATTCCAAATGAAGAACATTGGAAGTCATTAACAGATTTATTGTAAAAGGTAAAAAGGCAGAAAGGCAATAGTGAAAACAATTTTCTGAAATTCGCAGTCAAACAGATTTTTATAGCAGTAAAGATCTTTTATAGAGTTTAAAAAGTATCAGAGGTTAAAGAGAATCAATGAAAGATTATCAGTTAAAGCAGATCTGATTTTTAAACAGACTTGAAATATCTAAAGCCAACTAGAAAGACAATAAGGCAACCAACTGCTTCTTATCCTCAATCAGTTTCTATTTCTTTTGGATTGATAGGACAGATTGCTGATTTGTTAAGCAACTGTCTCTATTATTGTTGTAAAGATATTTTGTTTCCCTTATATAATTCCTAGAATAATTTTAGGATATTTTGTAAACAATTATGTATAAATACTTCATCTTTAGAAGTATTATTGTGGAATAAATTGTTGAATATTTCTATAGTCATTTTTGTGGACTTGAAGGCTTTTTGTGTTCAAATTTTGAGTAGCAGATTGCATCATATCAACTAGCATCATATTTAAGGATTCATGTGATGAGCTATTTAGAATGAAGTATTTTCTAAATTTGTCATTGTTATATTTCTATGTTACATGCGATCCATTATGTTTTTTAAATTTGAATGAATGAATAGGAGGATTACTTCAGGATTTGTTAAAAGCACCATGTCTTAACTATTTGTCATTTCTATGTTTTCATCTAATTTCCAGTATAGGGAACCCTTAATTTCTTCCTCTCTCGTTTGACCTCTGCTTAATACTTCCATTTTCCGAATCAAAGAACCCTTGATTGCTCTTTATCTCGATCTTATCACCTCACCAAACAACTTTCCAAGGATTCCAAGGGTTATCTATCTTGCCCTGAAAACATTTAACTTTTTGGCCTTGATACTAGTTCTGTCTGCTTGAATTTTGACTCCTCAACCCAATGGACAAATAGATTTCCCACTATCCATCTCTTCCAGTGATTTTTTCCCACCAAACAAATAAAAACCAAAAAAAATTGCACAATCATAACTAGCCTAATATTTAAAAAAACAAAACAAAGTTAAATTTTATAGAGAGAGCCCTCTTTGAACCCTAGGAAGGCTGGATCCTAGAGTTTAAAAGTAGGTCCATGGTTACCTCTAGTTTTGTCAACTAAAAACCAAAAATCTCCCAACTAGAGAATTACTAGAGTGATAACAGCTCCTATACTTTTCAGCATTTGTAACCCTAAGATAAGAACTTCATACTCTGCAATATTGTTTGTACATTGAAATTCCAGCTTGTAAGAGTGACCTTTATTAGTGTTGTGTATCCAAACACCTGCTCCTGAACTAGCTTTGCCACAAGAGCCATCAAAGCTCATGTTTTAAAGAGTTTCAAGTTCAGATTCACTATTATGATGTTGTTCATGGCTACTAGGGTTTTGGATGTCCTTTTCTTCATCTTGTGTTTGGTTTGACTGTTATGATAGGTCTTGCTCTTCCTCTTTCTCAGCTATTTGTTCACTAATGTCATCTTCATTGTACAAAATAAATGAATCAAGGTATGAATGTACAGAATAAATAGGGGTGTTATTTGGCCTATCTTGGCTATTTACCATGTATTTCATGTGAGATTCTCTGTATAGTCTTCTTGTTTGGTTAAATACTGGAATGGTAGCATACGTCGTGTCCATTTGGTGGGTTCCTTGGAGTTTGGCTCCCCATGATCTAGATAAGAGCATGCCATATTTTGGGGGAATGTCAGCTGTTAGGACCTCACTATGTATCATTTTTACTATATATTTTGACACCACCTTACCTTTATAACCATGTTTAAAAAGGATTCCATCATCATTTTTATTCACTTTATCCAAAGGTATATAAAATCCTCTTCTTTATTATATATTTAATCTGTTTACATATAATTCCATATTACTCTTATATTTCATCATTAATCGAAGTAGATTGTTGCTAACATAAGTCTAAAGATCGCAGATAAATTATGTGCTGTGCTGGAACAATCGGCCGTTGCTGAAACAGTCAAACTTCGTTGTTTGAATAACAATTCGCTGGTTGAAATAACACTCATATGAAACAGCCAGCAGACACGCAAATTCTGTCACTATCCGTAATTTTCGATTCTGGAAGAGTATTTTTTGGAACAATGGCAACAACATGAAGACGTGGTTACACGGATTATTCTGAAGATAGTATTCTTTTTGTATCTGTTGTAACAATATATTTTTATGGAAGAACATAATAGCCTGTTTTAAGAAAGAAGAACAGATTTGGGATAAACGTAGATTTTCTCTCATGTAATTGTAAGAGATGTCTCCTCTTTAAAAAGAGGAGACATCATCATTAGAAGGGGATTCGAGTTCGAAACTAGAGGAGAACATTGTGTTTTGAAAGAACTGGAGCTAGACTCCATTTGTAATGTATCATTTCTTTTGACAGATGAATAAAATTTCCTTTTGAGCGCTCCAATTTAATTCTTTCCCTGGGGAATCTCCTTCTCCTGGGAATCTTGTGAAGGAAAGGGCCCCCTTCCCTCACAAGATTCAATCACACTGCCTCGTAGTTTGTTTAATTTCTTGCGCTATTCTGTGACTTTTACTTTAATTCGCTTGTTTGAGGACACCAGCTAAGTTTCGTAGTTCATTGAGTATTCTGTTTCCTTAACGCTGCATGTGTTTAGTACATTCATTCTTAAGAAGTTGAGAGATCTATTTCTGTCATTTGCTTGAATGTATGATGCTGGGAAGCAGGTGCTGAAGGTTCCTGTACAAAGGAATAGGGTCCTGTTTCCATTGATTGTCTTTCTTTTCCTGCAGTGTGATTAGAAACAGGAGACAGGTGCTGAAGGTTCCTGTTCATGGGAATAGGGTCCTGTTCTCTTGAGTTATCTTTTCTACAGAGTGATTAGTGTCAGGAAGCAGGTGCTGAAGTTCCTATTTAAAGGAATAGGGTCCCGTTCCTGTTATGGTTGATTGGTTTCCTTTCCTGCAGATTGATTTCCCTTTGTTTGGATTCTAAACTGCAATATAGGAATTAATTATGCTATAACATAAGTAACTTCAGCTTTGATTAAACAGGGTGTGAATAATTAGATTTGTATGATTGATAATTGTGTGGCTTTTTACTACAACATTGTTTTTGCTTTTGAAATTGAGCATATCCAGTGCGTGATTGTCTTTGGAATAAACAGACTTCCTCGGGTTGACAATTTATGTGGAGCTTGAATTGTGAAAACAATTAAAGCTACCAACATTTTGGCGCCGTTGCCGGGGAAGGCAATTATAAATTTCAAAAGCATTAATATTTTCTTTCTAAATGTGCAGATTGTATGAGAGGATGCGGAAACCAGAAGAAAAATAACCCCACAGGTGGCAAAGTCAAAGGAAGGGGAGGAAGAAAGACTTTTATTGACGAGATTGTATCAAAGGCTGAATCATCACAGAGATTAAGTTCTCGAAGACCAAAACTTCAGCACTCCCCTCAATCAGATTACAAAACAGAGGAAGTTGTGGGTCCTAAAAATATAGCGGAGCCAGTGATTAAAGAACCAGCAGTCAGTGCTGGAGAGTCAGAAGAAAGTGTTAGCAAATCAGCAGAGCACATTGAGGAAATAATAGAGAGTGTTGGACGACCAGTGGAAAACATTGAAGAGCCAGTAGAAGATCTTGACGACCGAGCAAGTGCAGTAGGAGAACCGACAATGGAAGGAAACAATGAAGGCTTCTTTGGTGGAGGACATGTAGATCCTGAAGGAGAAGGAAAGGATGAAAATTCTCTCTCTACCTTGGGATTTCCTATCAGTGATCTCCCTATAGGAACAACTCCTATGAAAAACATTCCATTGTCAGCTTTACCTAACTTTCATGGTTTATCCTCTGAAGATCCGGATGAATTTATTTTTGAATTTGATATATTATGCAGAAGTTATGATTATGTTACTAATGCTCAAAAATTGAAACTGTTTCCAGCAACATTAAAAGGAAATGCTTTATGATGGTTCATGAGCCTTGGGAGTCAGGTAATCACAACATGGGAATAGATGAAACATAAATTTCTGCTTAAATATCAAGACTACTGCCGGACGAGGGAAAAGAAGGATGAACTAATATGGCACAAAAGCCGGACGAGAATCTGGAGGACTACGTAGAAAGGCTGCAGTACAATATACAGAGATCTGATCATCCGAATATAAGTAAGGAAATTCGCAAAACAATATTACTTAGAGGTTTAAGGGATGATTGTTTAGACATGTTAAATATGCTTGGCAAGGGAGATATATCTAAAGAATCATATGATGAGATTTTTGAACTTTCTAAGAGGTGTTCAAGGGGAGCTGCAAGGAACAGAGTAAGTAATAGAGATCCCACCTATTCAAGAGTGCAGAAATCAGCCAGTGGGGGAGCAACAAGAGCTAAAATAGGTAATTTACTTGAAGAATTTAAAACTGAGATGTTAAGTTCTTTTGCTTCACAAATTGACACTTTGCAGGTTAAGAAGAAGCAGGCTGAAGCAGAAGCAACTCTGGCTGTCTTTTGCCCGAAGTGCAGAGACAAACATCCACTAAGGGAATGCCCATTGGAAAAAATACCAATCTGCACCCTTTGTGAGAAAGATCATGAAACAAAAAAATGTCCATCTCTACCAGGAATAAAGGCAGCATTGCAGCCAACGGAAGAAGAAGCCGAAGTAGTTTACCTGCTAACTCAAAGAAGACAATGGCAACCAAAAGGACAAGGTATGAACTCTAGTATGCCGTTTAATCGTTGGAACAATTATTCTGCTTTCGGTCAAACAAATTACCCTCCCTTTAATCAAATGCAATACCCACCCTTTAATCAAATGAATTTCCCACCCATGCAACAATCAAACCCTCCCTTTGTTGATCCTACAATGTGGACTCCTTGGCCTCCACAGCAGCCATCTTCTTTTAACCCTTGGAATTCAAATTGGAGAATCCAACAAACCCCGTATCCAAATCAATTTCCTCAATTTCAACAACCACTTCCTCTGCCATCAAATGCTCCGCCAAATAACCAAATGAGACCCCAGCTACCTGTGCAACCAAATCCTAACCCCAATAATAAAGTTGTGCAAGTCATTGATATTCAGAATCAATCTATATTTTCTACTATGCAATGTAATGATATTCATTTAAGATCTGGGAAAATAGTAGAGCCTATTATTGATGACATAACTTCTTCTGATTCTGATAAAGAGGAAACTGAGAAACATAAGAAAGCACAACCACCTTCTAACAAGAGTGTTGAAATAATAGAACCACCATTCCCCGAGCGTTTGGTTTTAACTAGAACGCCTGAAACACCTGCTTTTAATCTTTTAGGGGAATTGCAAAATTTGTATGTTAAAATTCCACTTTTACAAGCATTAAGAGATGTACCAATTTATGCCAGAACAATAAGGGATATTTGTGTTAAGAAACTTGGTAGGAAAACTAAAGATCCCCTTACAGTACATGTGATGGGTGATTTATCTGCATTAATGTCCAGAAAAACCCCTCCTGTGAAATATGGTGACCCCGGCCATCCTACCGTGACAGTTCAAATTGGTAAAACAATGATTCCTCAAGTTCTGGTAGATTTAGGTGCTGCAATAAACATAATGACTCTTGAAACTTCACAATTGTTACAGCTGAATAACACAATCAGAGATACTCCTACCATTCTAGAGTTGGCTGACCGTTCTACAATTAAACCTGAAGGAGTTGTTGAAGATCTACTTATCTCAGTTGAATCCTGGAATTACCCAGCTGATTTTGTTGTATTGTAGACTAAAACAAAGCTGGGGGGACATCCCTTAATTCTAGGGAGGCCATGGCTGGCCACAGCTGATGCCTTTATCAGTTGCAGATCTGGTTCAATGAAAATTTCTAATGGTTATGAAACTAAACAGCTTACTCTTTATCCTCATGCTACACCCATAATTAATAATGAAGATTCTATGTGGATGGATTATGATGATAATGTTGTTCAGCCTATTTTAACTATTGGGCAAGCTTTAACTCTTAAAGACAATACAGAGGATGAAATAATTAATAATTTTATTTGTGAACCTTCTTATGTAATTGCTGAAACACACAATCAATTGACTGCAATTTTTGAAACATATACCCAAGAAAATATTGAATCTGAAGACTCATCTCAGACATTAACCACCATCTCATCTAAAAGCATAACAGTTGAAATTGAACCTGGCAAGACATTAAACATAAATCCTGATCTAACAGTTGCTGAAACACATCAGTTAATGAAGTTATTGCATGAATATAAGGCAACATTTGCATGGGATTACACAGATATGAAAGGGATCTCTTCTGAACTATGTACTCACTGAATTTATATTAAAGAGGGATGCCGACCAGTCTGTCAACCCCAAAGATGAATGAACCCTAATTTACGAGAAATTGTTAAAGAAGAACTTCATAAATTGCTTAATGCAAGATTTATATACCCCATATCTGACAGTGAATGGGTTTCCCCATTGGTAATTGTCCCTAAGAAAAACGGGAAATGGAGAGTATGTGTTGACTACAGAGCCTTGAACAAAGCTACTCAAAAGGATCACTTTCCTTTACCTTTCATTGATCAGGTGTTGGATAGTCTATCAGGGAAGGAATTCTTTTATTTTCTAGATGGATTCAGTGGGTATAATCAAATTAGAATTGCACCCCAAGACCAGGACAAGACCACTTTCACTAGCCCTTGGGGAACTTTTGCTTATAGAGTTCTTCCATTTGGGCTATGTAATGCACCAGCAACTTTTCAAAGAGCTGTTATAGGAATATTTTCTGATATGCTGAATGATTCTATGGAAATATTTATGGATGATTTTACTCCTTATGGTGTGTCTTTTGAAGATGCATTACAAAATCTTGAGAAGGTACTTAAAAGATGTATACAAGCTCACCTCTCCCTAAGTACTGAAAAATGTCATATGATGATGAGTGAAAGAGTAGTGCTTGGACATTTTATTTCATCTCAAGGTATTCAGGTAGATCCATCTAAAATATTGGTCATTCAGAATCTTTCTATTCCTAAAACACAAATTGATGTGAGAAGTTTTCTAGGACATGCTGGATACTACAGAAGATTTATTAAAGATTTTTCTAAGATAGCTTCTCCATTATTTGTGTTGCTTATGAAAAATGCTGAATTTAAGTGGACTAATTCTTGTCAGAAAGCTTTTAAAGAACTCAAGCATCAGTTATCTACTGCTCCTATTTTGAGGGGGCCTGATTGGGCCCTCCCTTTTCATATATCTTCTGATGCTTCAGACACTGCAATTGGAGATGTCTTGGGACAAGAGGAAAATCATCTTCCTTATGCTATCTACTTTATTAGTAAGAATATGACCCCTGCTGAGCTTAATTATACAGTTACCGAAAAGGAGTTTCTTGCAGTAATTTATGCCATTAATAAATTTCGACACTATATCACTGGTTATTCTACTTTTGTGCACACTGACCACTCAGCTATCAAGTATTTAATGAAAAAATTTGTTACAAATGCTAGAGTTACCAGATGGCTATTATTACTGCAGGAATTTGATATCACAATTGTAGATCGGCCCGGTAAAGAAAATGTGGTGGCTGATTTCCTTTCACGGTTAAACACTGACAATGATATTCCAGTAGATGATTCTTTTCCTGATGAGTATTTGTTTGCAGTTTCTGCTTACTCTCCATGGTATGCAGATATTGCTAATTATTTGGTTGCAGGAAAATTACCATCACACCTGTCATACAGAGAAAAGAGAAGAATTGTTCAACAAAGTGCCAGGTATAGCTGGATAAGTGGGTGTCTTTTCTACACTGGGCTTGATCAGGAAATCCGAAGATGCATTAGGGAAGATGAAGTGTATGACATACTGAAAGCTTGTCATGATGGCCCTTGTGGAGGGAATTTTGTTGATAAAAGAACAACACACAAAATTTTGAGGATGGGTTACTATTGGCCCTCATTATTTAAGGATGCAAAGAAATATGTGAGGGCTTGTGACAGCTGCCAGAGAATGGGTCAACCCAATCATAGAGATCAAATTCCATTAAACCCCCAGGTAGTTTCTGAACCATTTGAAAGATGGGCCTTGGATTTCATAGGACCCATTAATCCTCCATCCAATCAAAGAAATTATATATTATTCTGTACAGACTATATGACTAAATGGGTGGAGGCCAAAGCACTTATTAGAGCCAATGAAGAGGTTGTCCTAGCTTTCTTATTTGAAGAAATCTTCACTAGATTTGGAATTTCTAGAGAGCTAGTTACAGATGGAGGACCTCCATTCAATTCTCATGGTTTTAAGTCTACCCTTCAGAAATATCATATTCATCATAGAATGACTACACCATACCACCTCCATGCCAATGGGCAGGTGGAAAGCACAAATAAAGTATTAGAAGCCATTCTAACTAAAACAGTGAAGGACAACCGGAAGGATTGGTCTCAAAGGCTCCCCGAAGCATTATGGGCTTACAGAACTACTTGGAGAAACACTACAGGTTTTTCTCCCTATGAATTGGTTTATGGTAAAAATGTTGTTTTTCCTGTGGAATTTGAAATCAAAACTCTAAGAACTGCTTTAGCTGTTAATCTTGATTTGACTGATGTGCAGACAGCTAGGTTGCAGCAGCTTCCTGAATTGGATGAAAAGAGATTAGATGCCATTCATCAAACAACCATGATTCAACAACAGAGAATGAAGTGGCATGATAAAATTATCAAACATAAGCAGTTCCAAAAAGGTAATTGGGCCTTGTTGTATGACTCTCGGTTTGAAAATTTTCAGGGTAAGCTACGTACACGTTGGCTTGGACCATATGAAGTAGATGCTGTTTTTTCTAATGGAACAGTAAGACTTCTCACAATTGATGATTCTAAAACACCTCTTCTAGTCAATGGTCATAGGCTTCGTTTATACCAGCGCCCTGTTTCTAAAGAGGATTTCAAGACTGCTTGCATGACTGATATACATTGTCTTTTTCTAGGGGAGTCTTATGCTCCTCACAACATTTAATTTTCTGCACTGAATTTTTTTTAGTATTAGATTAGATTTAAGACTAATAATCCCTGTCAAGGGTTGGCATATTACAATTGAATTTTGCAGATTCTGGAAAAGCTTATTAAGGAGGATAGATTCATCATAAGAAGATCTGAAGCTTCAATCACAGAAGCTTGTTCCCTTCATTTTACCCCATTTCCTAGCAATATCCCTTCATCCCATTTCTACATTATTTCCCTTTTTCCATTTTTCCCACTTCTACCATTCCTGAAATATCATCCTTCAGCTAGTATTTCCCATCCCTTACTGCTGAAATTATCCCTTATCAAACACTTCCCCCACTTGTTTTAAACCCAAGTCATTATATCCCATTTTCCTGATTTTTCCCGTTGCTGAAACACCAGTTTCAGCAACATGTCGTTCATTTTTCCGTTGCTGAAACACCAGTTTCAACAACCTGTCATCATTAAAACATCATTTCTTTCCTCTGCTATACAAGCTTTTCAGTTCTCCACTTTTACTCCTCAGATCCTTTGGGTGAAAATTACTCAGTACTGAGCAGATCCTGATATGCTCCTGTTCTACATCTCAGAGAAATCTACAGATTCTTCCATTAATATCAAGCCATTATGAAGCACTCTATACTTCGCATTTTCAAAACCAAAGGTAAAAATATAAGGTATGTGGTTTTAATGTAATGCAGTTAAATAATATTCTAAAGAGAGGATCTCGCTCATAATGATTGCAATCTCCACACGCTCAAACATCATTGCACCATACGTAGGGGGGGGGGGAATTTCGAAAACTGAATAATCATTTCACATCACCCAATCCTCCGTCATTCTTCATATCCATTTCCGCCATCATTGAGACTCCACATCCTCTGTTGCAACAATTAGCTTGACCAAAGCCTGTGTTTCTGTCTTCTGTGCCTCTGCATGTGACTCAAGCTAGTAGCCATGGGAGGGTCGGCTATCAGACACGAGCCTGGTTCGATAACTCTTCTTCAATTGTTCCCGGAAGCCTATCAAATCTTTCAACAAGCAGGATGGACAACATACTTCGAAAGGTTGGGAGAATTTGATCAGCAGCAAGTTTTAGAGTTCGCATAGAATCTTCAGGGGAATTATTCAGTGGTTCAAGGGGTCCGCATTTCAGTTACAGAGGAGGACATAACTCAAGTTTCAGGTTTTCCGGTTATAGGGACTCGCTGGTTCAGTAGGAAGCAAGTGATTTTAAATGCACATCAAGATTTTCTTCTTCCAAATGAACCGGTTGAACTTAAAGGCCGCAGAATAAGTCTGCATTCACTTCCTCGACCATGGCCAACAGTAGCAGAATTCATCAAGCATTACTTGACATGCGAAGGGCGTTACCAGGTAGTCTACCAACACGACTTCGTTTTGATGAATCATTTAAGGAATGGTTGATTAGTTAATATTCCCTATTATCTGCTTGGTTGTATCAAAAACATGTCACATTATTGTAGACGGGTTAAATTCCCATTGTTATCCCTTACCCATCACCGTTTATGCCAATTATTAATTCAGAGGGGTTTTTCTCAGCAAAACCCCCCTCTGAATAATCCACTCCTCATTCCCCAGCAGGCAAAAATTCCCCAGCAGGCCGAAATCCCCCAACAAGCCGAAAGTTCCCAAGAAACTCCTGAGAATCCTTATGAAGGGAAACTGGACGATATCCCAGACTCCCCAGTAATTCCGTCCTTAGAACCAGTTGACCTACCCCCAAGTTCGTCCCACTTAGTAGAGTCACCCCTTCCTACTATTCCTATCCCTAGCGATGACTCTCCAACACCCCCATCCCCACCTACTCATAAAAGGAAGAGAAGAACCCCAACAGTCTCTGTCTCAAAACGACGAACAAGGGCCACATTCCAAATTTTCACTTCTTCCGAAAGCCCTTCCCCCAGAAAAGAATCTTCCCCTACAAAGAAAAGGAAAGACAATGACTTCTCTGCTTTCCTACCAAAAAGGAAAATGAAAATGACTGTTGAAACAGGAGTTACTCCCATTTCCCCTGACCCCGCCACTATTCTGTTAAAACTTCAATCCTCACCCCCATTTCAAATTCCCCAACCTGTCTCGTCCGGTGGCACTGCCACACAAGAACCAGTGCCCCGGGATAATATGACATCGTTTATGGCTCAAACAGTGACTGCCACACAAGAACCAGTCACTTACCCAGAGGCTGAAACACAAGAACCAGCCACTGTGGTACAAGAATCATACACCAAGCATGATAATACAGGGAAACCAGCTGTAGCTGCTCCACAAGAACCATCTACAGCTGTGGACCAGCAGGCAACCCCAGCAGAATCAACCAGCACACAGGGTTCACACACTATGGCATCTTTATTGGAGGAAAATGAGTTTTTGAAGTCTGAACTAGAAGCCTACAAGAATGAATTAATCATGGCACGAGAAGCCTTTGATAGAGAATTGAATCTCTACATGCTAGCACACACAGAATCAACACAAAATAAGGATCCATGCAGAGAATACATGTGCCATGAGTGTGGTAATATTTACCAGCAGGCAGGGTACAAAGTAGTCAAAATTCAGGTATCTGAGGCATCTACATCAGCTGCAATTAAAGAAGAACGCCCTACTGCTCCACAAGAACCAGTAGGGATCTCAAAAATTTTGGAAAAAGAAACTAAACCACAGATATCTCGCCCTGTGCTAGTCAGCTCAGCCACTCAGACAGTACCCCAACCACAGATATCTTGCCCTGAGCTAGTCAGCTCAGCCACTCAAACAATGCCCCAACCACAAATATCTAGCTCTGAGTTAGTCAGTTCAGCCACTCAGACAATGCCCCAACCCAGTACTTCTAATGCCGGGACACAGACCCTGCCATGGAACCAATTAGAACTTATGAACAAATGGAAGAAACAATATGCTGTAGATCAAGATAAAATATTACAGCAGCATAAGTTATCATGGCAGAATCACATGTATGCCAACTGGGATATTTGGGAACAGACATTGCAACAGCTCAGGGATTCCAAGAAGGAAGTCAAGGAATCAAAGGAAAATATGGTTTTGATGTTTTCATTAGTGCAAAAGTTGATGGCTACCCGAAAACCCTCTGTGAATTACTCTCTCTTCCTTTCTAAACGTTTGGTTTATTTTCAATTGAAGGCAATAAAGGATGGCAGACCTCATGAATTGCTTACTACGGAACAATTTGTTAAGACTTTTGCAGAGGCCCCTGAAAGTGACCAGCATTTGTTGTGTGAACTTTATCTCCACAACGAGGCCATACCTGAAAATAGAAGAATCAATATCACTCCAATTGTAGGTGATGTACAAATAAGGGCATTTGTTTCATTCCTGGCCAATCAGCTCACCTGGAAAACTGCGTTTATTGCAAGTAGTCATAATGAGGAGAATAGGCTCCTTTGGATTAGACCGGAACCTTTAAGTCCGGCCATGTTTGTAGCACAATATCACCAATTATTGCGGAAGCCAGGAATGCATAGGTACATACAAAAACTACAGGCTTCAACACTTTTAAAGTGTCAACAGAAAATCAGAGTAAAGGAGGCTGCTGCATTGAAGGCCAACACTATGTTTTGGCAGCAGTCATGTAAGGAAAGACAAGAATATCACCCTTTCAGCCCTGATAATCTTCAAGCTGCACTTTCCAGGGTACCTAATTATATCAGATGTATTCGGCACTGTGGAGAAAACTGGATTGGCTACCATTTTCATTTTCCAATTCTATGGATGTCTTTAGAGAAATATCAGTGTCACTATCAATTGGTTGACAGAGATGAAGCTGTAGCATGGCAGCAATTGCAGAACAATCAAGGATTCCGAGCTCCGACTGAAGTCACCTTCTCCAGCTACTGCTTGAGCAATTTGCATGCACAGAGTCAGTACTCAGACTCTGACTCAGACTAGGAGTTGCCTGAGGACATGCAACACTTTCAGCTGGGGGGGATGTTAGGACCTCACTATGTATCATTTTTACTATATATTTTGACACCACCTTACCTTTATAACCATGTTTAAAAAGGATTCCATTATCATTTTCGTTCACTTTATCCAAAGGTATATAAAATCCTCTTCTTTACTATATGTTTAATCTGTTTACATATAATTCCATATTAATCTTATATTTTATCATTAATCGAAGTAGATTGTTGCTAACATAAGTCTAAAAGATCGTAGATAAGTTATGTGTCAGGCCGAACAGTCATTACATTAACAATGCTAAACTAAATATTAAACAATGACTTGGCTGTCTAAACAAGCTGATCTTGTCGAACATCTAATAGACACGAATCTAATAATTATTCAGAATTACATTCTGGAAGAGCATTTTGTGGAACAATGGCAACAACATGAAGACGTGGTTACACGGATTATTCTGAAGATAGTACTCTTTTGGTATCTGTTGTAACAATATCTTTTTATGGAAGAACAAAATAGCCTGTTTTAAGAAAGAAGAACATATTCGGGATAAACGTAGATTTTCTCTCATGTAATTGTAAGAGATGTCTCCTCTTTAAAAAGAGGAGACATCATCATTAGAAGGGAGTTCGAGTTTGAAAGCTACAGGAGAACATTGTGTTTGAGAGACTGGAGCTAGGCTCCACTTGTAATGTATCATTTCTTTTGACAGATGAATAAAATTTCCTTTTGAGCGCTCCAATTTAATTCTTTCCCTGGGGAATCTTGTGAGAGGGAAAGGGCCCGCCTTCCTCACAAGATTCACCCGACTGTCCCTGTAGTTTGTTTAATTTCTTTATGCTATTCGCACTTTACTTAATTCCGTTTGCTGAAACACCAGTTACACAGTTCTGTAGTTCATTGAGTATTTTGTTTCCTTAACGCTGCATGTGTTTAGTACATTCATTCTTAAGAAGTTGAGAGATCTATTTCTGTCATTTGCTTGAATGTATGATGCTGGGAAGCAGGTGCTGAAGGTTCCTGTACAAAGGAATAGGGTCCTGTTTCCATTGATTGTCTTTCTTTTCCTGCAGTGTGATTAGAAACAGGAGACAGGTGCTGAAGGTTCCTGTTCATGGGAATAGGGTCCTGTTCTCTTGAGTTATCTTTTCTACAGAGTGATTAGTGTCAGGAAGCAGGTGCTGAAGTTCCTATTTAAAGGAATAGGGTCCCGTTCCTGTTATGGTTGATTGGTTTCCTTTCCTACAGATTGATTTCCCTTTGTTTGGATTCTAAACTGCAATATAGGAATTACTTATGCTATAACATAAGTAACTTCAACTTTGATTAAACAGGGTGTGAATAATTAGATTTGTATGATTGATAATTGTGTGGCTTTTTACTACAACATTGTTTTTGCTTTTGAAATTGAGCATATCCAGTGCGTGATTGTCTTTGGAATAAACAGACTTCCTCGGGTTGACAATTTATGTGGAGCTTGAATTGTGAAAACAATTAAAGCGACCAAAATCAGCCACTATAATATCCATGACTAGGCTCTTGGCTGGTATTTGTGCCAGGTTAACACATAAACCTTTGATTAGGCCCAAACATTTAACTCTACTTGAATCAAATGAGTACAAGTCTTTGTATGGTATGGTTATTTCGAGGCCTAATATTTCCATCACTACCTTTGGCATGAGGTTATGTGAAGCACCAAAGTCTAGCATGGCATTGTGTAGGATTTTGTCATGGATGTTCAAACTGACATAGAGTGGAGGCACAACTCCTTCTTGAAAATTTCCTTCTACCTCTGGTCCAAACAACAATTCTGGCTTGTCATCAGTCAGATTTAGAGTATCGGTGTCATTTCCTATGTTTAAGGCCTTCAACACTTGGGATCTATTTACATCTTGAGTCACTAGTTCAGTAAGGGGTATGGCTATTTTTATCTTGGAAATTTCTCCCTCGATACTGAATGGTGTCTGTGTTCTTGGCAGAGTTAGATCAGTTTTATCATACATGGTCTTTTCAACAACTTTAACTTGCTGATTTTTATTTGGAATCTCAGTTAAAGTAGTTTTTTCAAGGCCACTAGTTGATGTACCAGGGCAGATTTGATCACCATCATGTTGGCCAATTTTGCTTTTGTTTTGATAAAGATTATTAGCCATCATGTTTTTATTTTTTGTTGTCTTTTTAGGAGTGTTTTTAGGGGTCTTCCTAGCATCAATTTCTAGTTTGTTCCTCTTGGGGATATCTTGGGTTTTCCTAATTTTGAGGTCATACTGCCTATGAACCTCCATGATAGCATTTTAAAACCCTAGTTTGTATTCTTCAGAATCCTCATATGTTCTTTCAGTTTGGTTTGAGGAAAAGATACCTTGTTCTTCTTCTGTGAGAAAAACAATATCCTCACTATCAGAGCCTATTAAATTCACATGGTTTTCTTCTGGCTTTTCAGTCTCTCTTTCTTCTTCATCTAGATAGTTTTCTTGGAAAGGAGGTCTGATTTGCTGGTAATTTTCTCTTTGTATTATTTGAGGAGGATTTCTTCTGAAGTTTTTATGATTTTTTTGGTTTTCCCTAGGGGGTGATCTTTCATTTAAGTTGATTCAATCCATCATCATTTCCATTGTCCTAACTAGGATGTTAATTTTGGCATCAGATGTGGAGGCCATAGGTTCCTCTTTGTATGTAACCCTCTTCTCTATTCTAATTCTAGCCCTTTTATCAATTAGGTTGGCTTCTAAACTTACTGCTCCCCTTTGCATGTCTTCTAGGGTAAGGGGATCTCTTTCTCTCAATTGGTAAGCCATTTCCGGATCAAAGCCATCTGGAAATTTTACTAGGGCTAGGCCTTGTGGAGGTTTCATGTGCGGAGGGAGTGTGTTGTATACACTATTGAACCTAGTGTTGTGGTCTTGAACACTTTCCCCAACATTTGTTTTAAGGTTATCATACTTTGATAATATTTTAAGAGGAATTTTCTTAGTCTCCCACTTGTTTATGAATGTTTGATAAAGGGAAGGGAGATCATGAATTCTATTAGGGGTTAAGTTCTTGAATCATTTCTTTACTTCTCCCCCTAATATTTGGGCAAACATTCTCATCTGTATGGTTTCATATTCTATATATTGGTAGTCAAAAGAATAATTCATCTTGTCTACATGCTGTTTGGAAGTTGTAGAATCAGTTTCATTAAAGTGAGGGATTCTAGATTGATAGTCTTGAGACATAGGCAGTAAAGGTTGTGGTAGTACCAGAGGGGCATACCATGCTTCCATGATAGGAGGTAATGGAACCCAAGGAGGATTTACAAGAGGAGGGTTTATGAGTGGAGGTGGAGGATGAAATGGTGTGGTTTGCACAGTGGATGTATGAGTGGGGGTAGCAGATATACTTGGACCAACTAGATGATATTGAGCCGATTTGGAGCGAAAGGAGTAAAAGTGTTGGAGAAGCTGAAAATCAGGAGAAGTGGAAGGAGAGGCTTCTCTACTAGGACTCTGCTGTAAGCTTGTAGACTCAAGGTCTGCTTGGTCTATCCAACTTTGAGACTTAGTTCTGAATAGGTTTATTTTATGATGTAAGTAAAATTGGGTATCTTGCAAGGATGTAAGGTTTTCACGAAAAGAACTTGCCTTGTGAATTGGTCTAATAATAGTTGAATCTTCAGTCCTAGAAGTTTTTCTTAAGATTCTTTCTGGGTCATCAAATATAGCAGGAGGGTTTGGGTCAGGGTGAGATCTGGTGCTGATTCTTTGTGAAGCCAGATTTCAGACCCACAACACAGAGAGGCTGAAAGCTTATGAGTCTTGAAAAGCATACCTATCTGAAAGATTACTGAATTCACACAGTATGTGGCTGGGTTTTATACTATTAGGATTGATTAATGCATTCCCAGAGGAGTCTATGAAGACCAGTGGAGTCAGTAGGCCTACTGAAAGCTAGTGGAGTCACCAAGTAAATGATTCTAACTATTTTGAGGATTTGTTTGTTGTCCACCATTAACGATTGGATACCAATCTTGAGATATTTTTGGGTTTGCTGAGTTCTTTATATAACACTAAGATTTTTAATGAGTGTCCCTAGCGGAGTTGCCATTATGTTAGGTCCCTGTAATTTTTCAGATTGGCAAGACCAAATAGACAAGGGTAACATCAAACCAAATTTGGAGTCCTAGGACCTAGCCTTCCTGGACTCAGAGAGGGCTCTCTCTATAATTGTGTAAAAGATATAACTTGTTTGATTTAAGATGCTGATTTTAGGCTAGTTAAAATGATAGGGTTTGTTTGTTTTGTTTTGTTTGGTTGGGTTTCTTGTCAAGAAGAACAGATAGAGTAAGAGAAATTCAAACCATTGGGCTATGGGGTCGGTGAAAGGCTTGAAAAGTACAAAAATAAATCAAGGGTGTTTCATAGGGAAAGTTAACAAAGCCAAATGGATCTTAATAGCTTATGTGGGAGTGAAATGAACATCAAGTTGTGAATATAGTAGGTTTAAATGGCAATTAAGAATCCTTTACCATATAATATAAAAAGAAGGGCCTTCAAGATCACTATGCTTAAGAAATAACCAAAGGAGAGGGCACAACATAAAATTCTCTGGTCAAACTTCACCAAGTAAACTTTAAGACAACAATCTAGCAAACCCTAGAGAGTAGGGAACTCCTAAATTCTCTAGCTATTTACCTTTAGGGAAAGGAAGCATTTAAGATGACATATAAGTGACGATTAAAGAGCAGGGAACTCCTCAATTCTTCAATCAGACTCTAAAATGCCTTCAAAGTGACTATTCAAGATGGACTAAAGGATAGGGCAAACCATAAATTTTTTTGGCCAAACCCTAATCAGTAAAATTCAAAGAAAAGCCTTAAAAAAATGTTTCAAGATACACCAAAAGACAGGGCACACCATAAAATTATTTGGCTTGAATCCATTAAATTATTTTCAAGACAACAAGCTAAGTGGAACCAAAGAGAAACTAAGAATTCTCCAATTAGACCTAGCAGAGGAAAACATCTAAACAACATAAAGTAGACATAATTAAGGTGCCTCTCAACAACATATGTTAATCTAAATTTTCTACTTTGTGTAAAATCAGAACAACATCACCATTTAAACAAGTTCATGAATCCTATGAATATGCTTGCTCCATTGATGTTCAGTCCAAAACAGTCACAAACTCCAAAGCCAACTTCTTCACAACTCAAAATATATATCATATTGAGCTAAAGAATCAACCAACAACCAATTATGAAGCATACCTGCTGTATTTAACTGCAAAATGAGGAGGTGGAACCCTAGCTAGGGTTTTAGAATTCATTTATTTCATAGTAAATGTATTTGACCTTTGAGACCATGCAAGGCCCAAGGCAAAATATCTAAAACTCATTAATTGAAAAAATAACTTCTAACATAAATATTTTGAGCTAATTTTGGCAAAAGTTTGACTTTAAGGCTCCAAAATATATTTTTCAATAATTTCTGGTAAGGGCGCAGCTCCAAGGTATAGGGGCGCAGCATTAGTGCAAACGTGCGACGCCAAGACTGGGAAAATTTCCTGTTTTGCAGCTGACTTTTGAAGGCATTCTCGGTGTCCAAATGAGCTCCATGATAGCTCATTGGAAAGAATGTCCTGTCTAGTTTCCAGATATTCCTTCAGTTTTAAAAATGGTGCCAATTTGATTTGTCAGAAATTACTTCTCCCAAGACTGCTAAAAGCGCAACACTAGTGCTGAAAAGAGGACAGAAAGGTGATTTTTTGGTAGTTTTTGGCCATTTTGAGGGACCAGTTTTGCTCCAAATGGTCTAAAATTTTCTGAGGATGATTTACTTGGCATGAGTAACATGAATATGTTGACCTTTTCCCATTTTAGTACCCCAAAAAATAGCGCAACACCAGTGGCACTGCGCATTTGGTTCATTTTTCTGCAAGCCAAACTGTCAAAAATTTCAAAATTTACAAAAAAGATGCAAAAAATGGAATTTAGCTTGCTGATCATGGTTAGGAGGATTGGAGAGACACATCAGCAAGAATTTTCAGTTTTTCCTTCTGTTTTGCCTCATTTTGAGCTTGAATATTTGCAAGGGCTCGTTTGAGCTTGGCCCTTGCAATCCTGTTTCTCATGGCATAATGTCTTGCCATCTTCCTTTGCATGTATGTGTCTCTCTTGGCCTTCTCTAGATGAACCTCTAGGTCAAATTTTGCTCTCTCTGGCCAAGACTCCCTATCTCCATCAATTTCTATGGCAAGCAGCTCGCTTGGAGTGAGCTGCACTGCCAATTCTGCCTGTTTCTCTCTTTCCCGGGCTAAAGCCTTCTTCAACCCAATTGTCCTTTGTGTCTTCCTAGGAAGCTGTTCTTCCTCATCCTCACTATCATCAAAAGTTCCCAAGGTCTCATCTAGAAAATCCTTGACCTTTCTGGCCTCTTTCTGAGCTTTGATTTCCCTGACCTCACTGATGGCCTTCTTTGCCTCTAACTGTTGATTCTCTGGCTCATAAAAGCTGATTAAATTCTTTGCCCTACCAAGATTAGCTTGAAGCTCACTAATATTGGCATCCTTGATTTTGAGAAACATATTTTTAATACTCTCCTCATCCTCATCATCTAGGTCAATCAATTGAAACTCTTGCTCAGTTTCATGTTTATCATCATCTTCAACCATGACATGCTCTGCAACCTTTTCCTTACCCTTATCAAGTTTTTTTGTTGATGAAGAAGGAATAGCCCCTTGCACCTCAAGTGCAACAAACACATGCCTGTATCCCCTCTGGTAGGTCAAAGAAAATAGCTCAATGTCACTCATTTTAGTGCCATCTGTCTCAATGTTCTCATCACTGCTTGATGCTTTGTCATCATGATATGAGGGTGAAGGGTTGTGGAAAGGTGATGTGGAAGGGTCATCATGGGGTGAAGGGATGTGAGTGGGTGGAGATGTATGAACAACAAGAAGTGATGGAGAAGTGGATATGGGAGGATGAGAAGATGAAGGAATATCTTGCTGATGATGGCCACGTGGAGTAGCGAAAACCTCATGGGAAATGAAGGTATCCCATGGAATGTACTTCTGCTGGAGTTAGTGCATAGCCACCATCTTGATAAGAGAATGATGAAAAAGGCTTTGCATTTTCGGATTGTATTCTCTCTTTTGCACTATGTAGGCCATTTTATCAATGCTTCGGAAAAGATAATATGGTATACGAAACATCCTAACTCTAGTGAAATGCATAAGAAGGTGGATGTGGTATGAGTAAAGGAGGGAAAAACTTCCCTCACAAGTGAAATACTTCATTATTATCCTCATCATGGGTGCATATCTATCAAGAAGATGAGAAAAATGGAAGATGGACTTGTGATGATATTTATACCTAGGTTTGCTTCAAAATAACTCATGTCTAGGTTTGCTTGCTTGAACCACTTTTATCCCACACTTGGTATCCCTGTAGCATCTGCAATGGCATTGGTAGACAACTCAAAGGTGACCCCGAAAAGATTAACTTGTTTTTCATGAAAATTGATAATGAATAGTCTTGTTAGCTTTGGGTGGTTTTGGAATTGTTGTACGCTTTCACAAAATTCAAAGAAGCCTACATGCTTGAAGCAGGAAATAGTAAGAGGATATGCCATGAGTTCCCCTGTATTGAGGGGTTCAAAGATTTTTATCTTCCCTCCCTTGGGATCATGTCTCCTTGGAATTTGTGCCTCATACAACTTTTCACCCTCATAAATTTTAAACTCTGTTTTGGAAACCCTAGAGATGATGTGAAATGAATGAGGGGAAGTAATGAAATGATAGATTTGCAAATGAAGGGAATGAGTGAATGAGTATAGGTGTAGTAAATGAGTGTTGTGACAAAAAAGATGAATGGGAGCCCTCAAGCAATGTAATTTCCCTTGTTATGATTGTTTTTCTTCAAGGAGGATGAAATAGGAATGAAACAGGGTTTTCAAGTTAAATCTTAGGGTTTGATTAGGGTTTTACTTCCATTGATTAAATGATGATAAAAATAGCTTCAAAGTGGGTTAGGGCATGCACTTACCACTTATCAGTGCCTTGGATGACCTTGGAGTAAATTTGAAATCATTTTGAAGTGATTTGAATGGTTGGAAAGCTCAGAAACCCTCTCTGTCTAAGGGCGCAACGCGAAGGGCTGAGGGTGCAATGCCAAGAGAATTTAGCAGGGTCCTGTCGGGCAAGAGCGCAACACCACTCCAAGTGCGTAGCGCCACCTCCAAGGCATGCAACGCTAACTCCCAGGGGCGCAGCGCCAAGCCAAATGCTCAGCACCAAACAAATTTTCCCGATTTTGCTCAGAAAACTCACAAATTCTTCTCCTATTGAAACTTCTGAAGCTTTGAAAGGCAATAATGGTTATTTTGAAGTGCTTGATTGGCTTTTATAAGCTTGAGAATTTAATTAAACTTTGAAAACCCACTTTCTAATGTTTGAAACCCTTTTTCCTTTTCTCACTGATATTCTTTTACACTTTTTTCTTGCAGGTTTGTTGAAGTCATGAAGTTAAATTTTAATTTTCTCCTTGAGGCATGACAAGTTCACTTTGATAACTTTGGGGTTTAATCACATAGTAGCATCTTCAAAATCTTCTGTATTTTCCACCATAAGGTTCAACTTAACTCTTTTCCACCTTCTCTGGCCACTTTTCAAAAATCCTAAGTGTTTGCAATCTTTGCAGCAATCACCAGTGTTGTCTTCCAAGTTCTCTATAGTCCTTTCAAGTTCATTCATTTCTGTCTAGTTCACCTCACCTTTTTCCATATTCCATCAATATTTTCTAATAACCTTTCTTCATGTTTGGCCTTGTGTGCTTCCTCCATGTCATTTTCTGCAAGTGATCACTACTTTGGCACTCAAATGGACTAACAAGTGTATAAACCCTAATCATCTATAAGACAAAGTTTTTCCTCTTTCCCTTGTTGTAATTTGTTTTGATGCAGGGGAATTAGACACTAGCCAACAATGTAGGAGGTTTTTTCCACATGTTGTGGCTAGGAGGGTTCGAAAACATTTAAAGTGTAACAGCTAGGTGTCAATACCTCAGCTGACTGTTTCATTTAGAATAGTTAGATTTGTAGAAGTCGAATAGTTAGATTCGATCCATCTGTCATGTTTCAGTTAGTTGAATTGTTGTAATTAGACTTTTGATTTTCTAAACGGTCCTCACAGAGGAACTGAAGAGACACATTGTAATGTATATAAATTTTATCCCTCGGATGTATTTAAAAAAAAGAAGAGGAAGGGAGGGAGATATTTCTGCAATAAAATCTGTGTGTTAACAATTTCTTCCAGTTAAATAATTTCAGTGCTCATTGGCCATCGAATTGTCTCGAATCCTTATTTGTGAAGAAATTGTTTAATTGTGAGGCGATTGAACACTGGTTTGTGTGAAATCGTTGAGTAGAGTTGTTGCATAAATTCCACTTTTCTCTGGTCATCGTTTCCTCGTGAATTATCCAAACAAACCTTGTTGAATTAATCCCACCCGCAGGCGAGGTCTATGTAGAGAAACCGTGGTCGTGAACTCTGTTTAAATGATAGTAGAATTCTCGCTTAATAAAGAGATAAATTTGACCTGATTTAACTGAATAAGAAGGATAGCATAACCCGGCTTGAACCATGGTCAACACTATTTCAAAACCGTGAGTGGATTAGAAAATCCGGATTGCCCATATCGCACCGCTTTTGTGGAGCAAGTGGTATTCTCCAATTGCGAGTGATTCCATAGAGTATTCGACACGTGGAAAAGGTGGACCCACGAAAACCGCTATCATTGCGCGCCATCGCATGTTAATGTTTGAATAAGGAGGCCGCGAGATATTGTTGAGCGCCGTTGATCTGGATGGGAGCCATCAGATGGTGGTCGTATGAGGAAGATGCGCGAAGGTTAACCAAGGTACGTCGCGTGAATTTGATTGGACTATTGATCATAGATGTGGGGCCCAGAACCAAAAGTTTATTACAAAGCCATTTGTTTAAAAAGCGTCGGGTATTAATATAAAGGTCAAAGATATAATTTAATTTCAAGGTTTGCATAGTATTTGTTTATTTGTCAATTTCTTCGAAATTGATAAATAAAATTCCGAGAAAGAGAAAGAAGACCACGTGGAGGAGGAGAACAGGGTTTTACAGAGAAATGCTGACAGAGCCACAAAAATAACAAACCAGCTCTCCTTTGGGCCGACTTTCAGTTTTGTTTCCGTCATGTTTTCATTCAGGAGTAGACAATCTACATCATCAGTACTTTCTGCTGATAAATCTTCCAACACCTCTGCAAAAGTGCTAGACATTGTCCATTTTCTCATTTGTAGGTTTTGAACTGATAAGACAATCCTCCTTGGAAATTTTAGGTCCTTCTTCAATAACCATGTCTTGACATTATATTACACATGATCTAGATTCTAGCAAATGAAAAGTAGTGCCTGAAACATCCAAGGATGTCCTTAAACAATGTAAAACCTTAATGACCTAGTGGGAGTGTCCTTTGACCTGATTTTGACTAAAATTTGACTTGGATATTTTCAAGTGAAAACAGAGTATTGTTATAGGTTATTATGCCCAAAGGGACATATGAATGAGTTAGCAACAAGAAACCCTAGAGGGAGGGTGGAGTTTATTGACAGGGGAAAATAGGGCAATGAAGTCTCAGGTAGGTAAGAAGGATGAAAATGAGAAGTATAAGCCCATAAGGAGTCTTTTGAGAGAAACAGGGTGACTTTGAGAAGACCAACTGAGGAAAAGTGAAAATAGGTTTATAAGTATAATGAAGGAAGTGAGATTTCTAAAACTCAATATATTCAAGGTATATTATTTTCAGAAAGCTATAACCATTCTATAGTCATCTAAATATAGTGAAAAATACTGATGACTAACAATATCCACTGAATTGAAAAACACGACTAAGATTCTAATACTCAAAATATAACAAGGAACTAAAAAAAAACCAATCTCAATTACATGCACACATAATATTTCTACCCTTCAAATATACGGTTTCATTAACTAAAGTATACAACATACAAGGGTTCCCTTTTTGGGATAATGACATTCTAAGGAAAAATAAAAATGCAAAAATAAACCTGGAAATGATAAAGTTGATCAAATATAATTCAAATTATATCATTGTATTATTTTTCATCTATCTCGATGCTTTCAGGGTGGAAAAAATGGAGCAATCATCTCACATGACCATTTTTACTGGTGGGACCTAGTTTGGAAAATTGGGGCTTGAAACCTTTCGGGATCATTTTGAGGCATAAAATACTGTCTTTTGGGGGTAAGTCCTAATTCATCAATAAAATATATACTAATGTGTGACACCTTTTTCTCCCATTATACACACAAATAACTTTCCAACGATACGAGAATCACCTTAATCAGAGTCTATATGCAAATGTTATGCACCTCAGAAGTTTACCTTTCTATTTTCTCCACCATAATTTGAGAGAGTGCCATGTAAACCCCATTACTCATGGAAAAATGGGCTAGCCATGTGATCATGGTGGAGACTCTAGAAAATTCCATATTGTAACTCTAGTTAAGAGTTGAAGGAGTTAAAACTAACTTAGTAGGATATTGGACCGTGTTATAACCGAGCCATATAAAACGGTTGTGTACTCACAACCATTTTCTATTCGGAGAAAGAGGGGAGATCATGCTCACCTTCCAACTGGGTTTTTCTCCCAAAAGGGTTTCTCAAGATATATCTTGTGTCATCATGTTTGGTTGGTTTTTATTTTTCTATTCTTAATTTTTTTTCATAATTATAGTTTACACACATACACAATAAACAATAATTTACAGATCCAAATATCTAAAGTGAAAATAAATCCTCATAGTGTATATTTTGGATTTTCAAGTATAATTTATCATATTTATTGTGACGAACTATCCATTTGAATATACATGGAAATTTATGGATCATAATGGTACAAGAGTATGTTTTTTTGGGTATATTGTGGATATTTTTAGGGGATCTAGATCAAATAAGCCAAACTTCATAAAACCCTAGTCACTGTCAATGAATCTGTGAATAACCATCTCATAGAGAATAGGTTTTCATGGCTAGAAGAAAAAATTGTAGATATAAGCCATAATGTGAATCTCCTCACAGAGGCCCAAACCAATAAACTTGGGTTATTAAGAGAATATGAAGACTCTAACACAAAGGTTCAATAAGAGGGGAGATCGGGATATCAAAAAGAAATAAAGAATAGTTGAAGAAAGGACCCAAAAAATATCAACCCAATTCGAGCGTCGTGAACTATTCATAATCCCTATTCAAAATGAAAACATAGGCTGATATCAAGCCATACCAAGGTGATATCGACATTCTAAAGCTAAATCAATGGTTGCGACAATTATAATTTGTTTCAATGTTCACCATATAAAGGAAGAACATAAGCACTACACGATGACCTTGAGTTTCAAGGGAAATCCTCTAGTGATTAAGTGGGAGGAATGTAAAACCATCATAAAGTCACAATTTTTCTTTATTGGCTATATAAAGGACTAATGGATCCGGTGGCACTAATTTAGGTAGAATGTAGGGAAAATTGTACATGAGTACACCACAAAGTTCAAAAAGATAACCATATTGCTGGGTATCTTCCCAAAGAACCCATATGTGTTGATATTTACATGGTCTTATATACTAAATAATTATCTTTGATGAGTATTATCATTTGAATTCTTATCGATTAGTTCTATCATTCTATAATAACACAAAAGACATCAACCATAAATAATGAGACCTTAAAATCATAACTAGACAATCTACACAAAGAACACATAGATTTTCCTTGGGAAAAACCTCATGGGGAAAAAACCAACAATCTTTTTCAATAGAAAATTATTCAATTCAATAGAGACACATCTAAGTAAAAAACTAGGTAAAACCTGGTCCTTGGTCCATATACTTAGTCAAGTCAATTTGGCCGAAAAAAATACTCTGTTCTTTCCTCTTCAGCCTCAGAAGGCATCCTTCTTTTCTTTGCAAACCTTTGAGAAAAATTATTTTTTGTAGGTCATAGAACACAAAATGACAAATTTATGTAGCTCGTAGACCTTAAATAAAGAGAGACTTTCTATAGCTCGCAGATCATAGAATGTCAATTTTATGTAGGTCACAGACCTTAAATAAAGAGTGACTTTCTGTAGCTTTCAGATCATACAACGATGACTTTTCGTAGATCGCATACCATAAAACGATGACTTTTGGTAGTTCGCAAATCACAAACTTCCTATAGCTCGCAAATCACAAAATTTCTGTAGCTCGCAGATCGCATGAGGAAAAATTTCTATAGCTTGCATAACAAAAAATGATGAATTTCTGTAGCTCACAGATCATAGGTGTTTTGTAGCTCGCAGACCATAAATTTTTTGCCTTAGACCATTTAAAGTTATCTCAGAAGATGCGAGCTAATTCTTGGACACAATGGAGGAACACATTGACCATTTAAATAGTTTCTCCTTAGGTCGAATGGACTTGTATTTTCATGGAGATGAATTGAATTCTTTGATGGGACAAATTTATTAGGAGAATGAATTTATATTTTGGAGCCAAATTTTAATTTTAAAAATTTCAATTTTCTTCCTTTGAAAGTTACAATGGGACTTTTACTCAAAATAATTTTTATTTTGACTACTAGCATTTAAATATTCTTTAGAGATTTACAATGGCTCAAACATACATTATGAAGACTGACCATAGTTACAAAAATTAACACTCCCTCTTAGCTAGGGAGCTATTCATAATGATTATCCAGATGTTCTCATGTTGACAAAATTTCTCAATCAAAATGTTATAACAAATCATCATCAACCTTGAAAACATATCTGACATCATCAACATTATCTTTTCCATCAATTAATAGTTGAAATCTCTCACTTACTATGTTGGGTCCTTCGTTTTGAGAGTTAAGTGGTGACAAATTTTTAAGATTGAACATATTTTGACCAGAGGCATCCGTTGGAGGACGCGGAGAAGGCAACTAGAGAAGGATAAGGGGCCCACGAAATACTAGCAGTTGTGGAGATCTGTACAAAGAAATAAGGACTTAGGTAGTCACAATCGAGCTGAAAGTAATGCTCGCAACCGAGGATGCATACACAACTAAGAAACAAAGGAATATGAAAGAAGGGAAAGGCAGAGTATCCGAGGGAGAGGTAGGAGCAGGCACATGGTTTAAGAAGGCCGAGGAGTAAATCCAAAAGGAGGAGAAGAAGTTAGGAATGAACCGAAATGCTATCGCGGAACCTACTGAGCCCGCGATGTTCCGTCTCATCTTGCTATTATATTATCTTCTTATTAACTTTCGGTTCTATCATCAAGGCATTCGAGCCTAATGTATTGATGTACTACTATTGAATTTAATGAAAGGAGGAGCTATAAGGTTATCTGAGAATCTGAGTGTGTTCTTTGTTGTAGCCTTTTAAATTTTTTTATTATGACTGCACATGTACAACCTTATTTATTCTTGAATGCTTGAGACGAATTAATTGTACCTTTATTGTTCTAGTTTTGGTTTTATTGAGCATTGATAGCCTTCATGGGGTTTTTCCTGATACCAGATTCCAGCCCTAAGTAAGGTTGCGACATGCCTCAATTGAGACGCCCTATTCCTACAAATAGGGTTAAAATTCTGGCGTTGCACTAGACTATGACGAAGCCTTTGTTGGCCCCTGCGAATGAACCCAGGGTCTCAACTCATTAATCATTTTTCCGCCAAAAAATGATTCCATTTCCGAGACATAATAATTTCCAAAGTAATATGGAATATGGTGTTGAAAATATTTAATAAGAAGCTGCAAGATTGGTGGCAGAAGCAAGTAGACCAATTTGTTTCTCAACACGATCAACTCCGTTGTCGAAGTGCAAAGTGGCTGAAGGAAGAAATACTGTATGCGGAACCTACAAGCGATCAATGCGAGATATTCTGGTGCAAGTTCCTAGAATAGACCTACAATTGGTTGCGGAGATTGAAAAGAAAATAAAATACTAGTGGACGTTTCAAATCTCCTCGTACCTAGACTTAAGAAGATCTTGTTGCACTACATTTGCTTAACACATATCTGACATGAGCTATTGATTTATGGGTGCATACCACATTAGAAGATTGTTGGCTTGCAAACTTACAACCAAACACCCATTGGAGTGCCCATGATACTTGCGCAGTCAAGGCAGACAAGAATTCCTATCTTTTAGGGTTCTTTACCATCAGGGATTGCGCAAGCAAGGAAGGCTGTCTGGAGGCTGAGAATTGGCTATGTGTTGGTCAGTTTTGCATATGACAGTGTGAGAAAATTAGTAGAGTACTGGAGGGATCTTGTGAGAAGATTTTTGTATGTAATTGTTTCATGATCCATGCTTAATATAAAATAGAAGATAGTGGGGTTTTTAGCTGTAAGATTTCCCCGGGAAATTATATGTGTTATGTGTGATTGATCTTTCTTCATGTTCATGTGATTAGATATTGTGTATTTAATTCCACAAAAGATTTGTAGAAGCGATTAAATATTTAACTTTAGTACATTGTTAGATCAGGTGAATCCAAGATATACATGCTTGTTGTATACTTTCTACATGGTATTAGAGCACAGGAAATTGCAGAAGTGAAACATGAGCTGAGTTTGTGACTGGATAGAATTCAAATTTGCAGAAAGATTTTCTTGGTGCTAAAGCTAATTCAAGATCGAAATGGATTTCAATGGATTGAGGTTTGAGTATGCACTCAAGGGTAGCTCGAACTACATTGCTTGGAAGGAAAGGACAGAGGTAGTACTCAAAGACAATGGGTTGAAGGAATTCATTGAAAAAGATGTTCCTAAAACCTATGCTGGAGATGTAACAGATCTTGATTCGTGGCAAAGGCGAGGAGGATCTTGTTGGATGGAGTACGAGATCACATTGTCTCAAGCCTCCATGTGAAAGCCACACCATATGAAATGTGGAAGGCTTTGATGGATCTATTCCAAAGTAATGACGACCATAGGAAATTGGAGCTCAAAGATAAACTAAGAAAGATCAAGGTGGAAAAGGGCAACACGATTCCAAAATATCTAACAAAGTTTTTCCAATGTCGGGATGAACTGGGGAGCATTGGAATAATAGTTGCTGATGATGATTTGGTGAGCTTGGCTCTCTTAGGACTTCCCAAGAGTTGGCACAGTGATCAAGACACTGCAAATGGAAGGGAAAAATTTCCAGATTGGGAACGATTGTGGTTAGTTTTGGTGTAGGAGGAGTTCAGACGAAACACCAGAGATGGATCTTCATTTAAGAATGAGGATGAAGAGGATTGTTCTTTGGCTTCCAAGGAAAGGAAGGGGAAGGGGAAGAAATTCCATTCTAAATCCGAGTCCAAGAATGGAAATAAGCAAGACATGTCCAAGGTGAAGTGTTTTCACTGTCACGAGCATGGGAAGTTTGCTACTAACTGTCCATAAAAGAAGAAGAACAAGAAGGCTGGAGGATCTGTAGCTGGTGAGGCCCTTGCCTCACAATTTGATCTTTAATTCTTATTGATCGCATGCATGGTGTCTAGTGCATTGGGATATATGTGGTATTTGGATAGTGACACTTCATTTCACATGACGGTAGATAAGGAACTTTTTAGTGACTTGGAGGAGAAAGATCTCTAGATGCATATTGAAATGGGTGACGACGGACGGTAGAGTGCTACCGGGATTGGTACCATTACCTTTCAGAGGGAGTCAGGTAAACCATTTTAATTAAAATATGTGATGCATGTACCAGGTCTGAAGAAAAATCTGGTCTTAGTCGCAATGTTGGAGGATAGAGGCTATGACGTTGTTTTTAGTGATGGAACAACTTTCCTGCGACATAAAACAACAGGTCAAGCCAAGAGGATAGGGATTTGAGTTAAGAATATCTACAAGCTAGAGGTAGATGGCTGCGCATCAATGATGGGCAAGGCAGATCAAGTGGTGAGCCGGGATGAGGGCGAATTATGGCACACACTATTAGGCCATCTTCACCATGGAGCCTTGAAAGTCATGCAACATATTTCTACTGGTCTTCCCGGGGGTACACTTGTGCAGTCAGACACATGCAAGGGATATAATATGGTAAAATATGTAAAGGCCACCTTTCATGAGAAGGAAAACCGAGCTTCAGGGATCTTTGAGAGAGTTCACACAAACGTGTGTGGTACTTTCTCGGTTGCTTCAAAAAAAAAACATAAGTACTATGTAATATTTGTTGATGAATTAAGTGCTGGATCTTATTCATGTAGAAGAAAGATCAAACATTCTCAAAGTTATGTGAGATTAAGGCACTGGTGGAGAAAGAGTCAGGGAAGCAAGTGAAGGCTCTTAAGAGCTATAATGGTGGAGAATACATCTCTAACAAATTCAAGAACTTCTGCAACAAAGAAGGAATATGAAGAGAACTCATAGCACCTCATAACCCACAGTAGAATGGGGTCACGGAGAGGAAGAACATAACTATTGTGGGTGCAACACGAGCGATGTTGCATGACCAAGGGCTACCGATGCATCTGTGGGTGGAAGTATGCAATACAACGGTACATGTGCAAAAATGTTGTCCTCATAGAGTACTTGGCATGAGTACACCCGAAGAGGCTTTCACTGGTAAGAAACCTTATGTTTCACACTTTAAGGTTTTTGGCTCATCTGTTTATGTGCATGTGACCAAGGATGCCAAGAAGAAGCTGGAACCGACTGTTGAGGTTGGGATTTTTGTGGGGTACACTGAAACACCCCATAATTATCATGTGTATTTTCCAAACAACAAAATGATTGTTATGCGACGAGATATCAAATTTGATGAGGAGAAATCCATGCAGTTGTCCCTTGAGAGGGATCTGGACTTGCATGTAGAGGAGGAATTGTTGGTTCCCAAGGATGAGTCTCAAGATGTGGATCAACCACATGAGGAGGTTCATGGAGTGGAGGAAAACACCGCCATCCATGAGAAATGGCATAAGGCGCACAACGAAAGCTAATAGGCTGAGACTTGATGCTGCACAGATTGTAGGAGCCCCTACTTCATAGCGTAGACAAAGAAAATCTCCTGAACGATTTACTTGATACATGGCTCTTATGAGAAAATATATTGTGATTGAACCATCTTCCTTTCAGGAAGCAGCGTAGTAGCCTACTTGGGTTGGTGCAATGGTGGAGGAGTATGAATCCATTGTCAAGAAAAATGCATGGGAGGTAGTCCCAAGACCGGTCGAAAAATCAGTGGTTGGATCGAGATGGATCTACAAGGTAAAGAAAGATGCTGATGGGAGTGTGGAGAAATAAAAGGTCAGATTTGTGGCCTGGGGATTCTCACAGATCGAGGGGATAGATTATGATGAGAATTTTTCACTTGTTGCAAAGTAATCTTCCATAAGATCCATCCTTGCACTCTCAGCACAAATGGGCTGGTGCATTCATCAGATGGATGTGAAAACTGCGCTTCTCAATGGGATCATTGAGGAAGACGTGTAAATAGAGTAGCCTGAAGGTTTCAAGATATTCAATAGTGAGTCACATGTGTGCAGACTCAAAAGAGCGATGTATGGGTTGAAGCAAGCACCCCGTGCTTGGTACCCTTAGATAGACAACTATTTGACTGGAATGGGCTTCACCAAAAATGAAGCAGATGCAAACCTATACCAGATTGTGGTTGAGGGTAAGCTATTGATCATTGTTCTTTATGTTGATGATTTAATTTTGACTGGTGATGAGCAGCTAATACACTCATTCAAGGAGGATCTTGCAAGGGAGTTCGAAATGAAGGACATGGGACTCCTTCATTATTTCCTTGGATTGGAAATATGGCAGCGGGATGGTGAAATTTTTGTGTCTCAAGGCAAGTATGTAAAGGAGATATTAGGTAAATTTAACATGGAGAGCTGCAAACCCATGGATACTCTTCTTCCAGGAATTTGGAAGAAAGAGGATGATCCTTCTTGAGACGTAGTGGATGCTACTGCCTATCGACATTTAGTGGGTTCGCTAATGTATTTGATGAACATGAGACCAAAAATTTTCTAAGTAGTTAACCAGCTGAGTCAAGCTATGGTTAAGCCTATCAGGATATTTTGGAAGGCGGGGAAGCATGTCCTAACATACCTAAGGGGCACATCAAATTATGGTCTATGGTACAAATGGATGGATGGAGTGAAGACACATGGCTTCACAGATGCAGATTAGGCTGGAATTCCACTGAACATAAAGACATTAGGGGGGATATTTAGCATTGGATCAACAAAAATTTCCTGGTACAGTAGGAAACAATGATCCGTGGCACTCAGTTCAGTTGAAGTGGAATACATGGCAGCAAGTCAAGCTGCATGTGAGGCTATCTGGATGAGAAAGATCTTGCTTGGTTTGTTTTGTTCTCAGATGGATCCGACAGTGATTCATTGTGATAATCAAAGTTGCATTAAAATATAGATTAATCTTGCGTTTCATGATATGTCCAAGCATATAGATATCTGGTACCATCATCTCAATGATTGTGTGTAGACAAGGATCATGTTTCTACAGTACATTCCCACGGAAGATCAGGATGCAAATATTCTGACGAAGGCACTCACTAGGGGAAAATTCGAATACCATAGAGATAGGATCGGGGTGAAGGATAATCCTTTTCTTGTTGAGAGGGAATGTTGAGATTCAACAAGAATATTCAGCACCCACGCCTAGTTCATTAAGCACCTGATTGCATTCAACACCTGGTTGCATTAAGCACCTAGACTAGGGTGGGGCCCACAATGCTATTTTTGGGTGCATGTATATTTTGGTTATCCCTTAGTTAAGATGGAAATTAAACTGTAATCTATTCTCAATGTGGACTTGAATGAGTTAACTGAAAGTGATAAATTCAGTTAGCTAGTGGATTTCGAGTTAGAGGTTGTTGGTGAGGCATGCAAAGTAATTCTAGTTGTAATAGAGTTTGAAGTGCAGTGGTGCATGAGTTGGTGCAAGTTGTAAATCAGTTTAACTCAGTTAAGTGAGTTAAACTCAGTTGTGTTAGTTGAAACTAAATATACACTAGTGAGAGATCCAGTGAATTAAATATTAATTAATTCACAATCAATGATCTCACATGCAACTGAGGATTTACTATTATTAGCTGCATGCATGTCAGATCCAATGGAGACCTAGTTGATTTCTAAGTGAAAGGGAAGTTGACTATCAGTTGTAGGATTATTGGCTTGCACACTTGCAACCAAACACCCATTGGAGTGCCCATGATACTTGCGAAGTCAAGGAAGGAAATAATTCCTATCTTGTAGGGATATTTACCATCAGGGATTGCGCAAGCAAGGAAGGCTATCTGGAGGCTGAGAATTGGCTATGTGTTGGTCAGTTTTTCATATGAAAGTGTGAGACAATTAGCAGAGTACTGGAGGGATCTTGTGAGAAGAGTTTTGTATGTAATTGTTTCATGATCCATGCTTAATATACAATAGAAGATACTGGGGTTTTTAGCTGTAATATTTCCCTGAGAAATTATCTGTGTTGTGTGTGATTGATATTTCTTCATGTTCATGTGATTAGCGATTGTGTTTTTAATTCCGCAAAATATTTGTATAAGAGATTCAGTATTTAACTTTAGTACATTGTTAGATCGGGTGAATCCAAGATATATATGCTTGTTGTATAATTTATACATTATAAGAATATTGAATGAATGGATGTAGATGTCTTCCAGAAGGACATATATTTGAGGGCACAAAGGACAGCATGGATAGATGAAGAATGGAGGAAGAGAACTCTAAGGAGATTGACAGAAGACAAAGAGAGCTACACCAAGCAGAAGCGATGTTAGGGTGTCCAGAGGAACGAGAGAGAGAAAGAAGTTGATTGAAATCGCAGAGCGGTGGAGATAAATCTAGAGTGGAAGCTGGTCCACTAGGAGAGGCCAAGATAGATGTAGAAACAAAGGGTCAAGGAAGTGGTGAAGGCTCGACCCCAACAGAGATGGGATTTCTAGACGGAATGGGCTTCGTAGGTCCCGAGGAAGGCCCAGATGATGAAATACACTTCACCATGAGAAGGTTTTTTTTTGAGAATGATGTGTCCCCCATGAGTAACAGTTTGTTGCCTAGAAGCTTAGGTGGTACCTCCCCCAACCTTCCCCTATTAATTTATCACAACTGTGACTAATTTTTATTCAAGTTAATCAAAGTCATAAAGGTTCAAAACGTACACATTACCTATAAATATGGTATTATTAGTAATATAAATAGTAACAATAGTACAGACCTACAAGGATCATCACACCTCGGCTCATGAGGATTTATACTCCTTTCACAAGGTCAACCAAACATGGCGAGATCCTTCACCAAATATACCGAGTTCTATGGTAGGGGGAATGAGGACATAAAGCAACATTGGTACCTGTGTGAAGCCATCTAGAGAGCTCGCCAGACTCCAGATGCTATAGAGATGATTGAATTCCAAACCATCCTTCGGGAGAGAGCATTGAGATGGTTTATCAAGTGGTATGAATTGCAACAGAATCCACCAATGGACGAGGTCAAACAAGAGTTGTTTAGGAATTTAAGCTTCCCTCGACCAACCAACAAGGGTTGACTGAGTTATGGGAAATCAAGCAATGGGAAGGTGAAACTTCCTGGGAGCTAATGCAAAGGTTTAAGGATGTGATTGGTAAGATGAGCTACACAATTGACCCCTATCATCAACGAGACTGGTTCATTAAAGCATTGTTGCCACTTACCCGCATACTTTTGACTTAAAAATATTGATACTCTGCAAGATGCTCTGGAGCAGCAACTCAAATTGAGGCTATGGATGGATACCAACATGAGTACCGAGGGAGGGGGGAAGCCTCACATGACCCCTTTATCCTAGGACTGCAAAAACATATCATGGATCTAATAAATAAGCTGAGGGATCTACAATTGACACAACCTACATGACCACATATCTGGTGTACCAACTACCATATCGAGGGGCATCGCACAATGGAGTGCCAAAGATAGTGGGGCCCACATTAGGGGAATTTTTAGGTCTAAAATGGGCCTCTTAAGAAAATTGTACAACCAAAATAAAATTTATGAGAACCAATAGGATTCAAGATGATGATGTCAACTATGGGGGATGATTCACTATTTTTGGAGTAAAAATGTAAAAAGATTAAAAAATAATAAAATAATAAAACTACTTTTTCAACTCATATTCTCAACTTATCTCCCTAAGGGTTTACTCAAATTTCGAGCGAGATTACTTTTTGGATGAAAAATGTAATTCCTCATCCAAGGAGTACCCATGCATATTTTTGATGGACCCCTCTACATGAAAAATGAGAAATACATGAAAAAACGTGATTCCAATCACGTTTTTCATGTATTTCTCATTTTTCATGTAGCAGAGTCCATCAAAAGTATGAAACATGGGTAATCCTTGGATGGGAAATTAAATTTTGCATCCAAGAGTATTCTTGCTCAAAATTTGAGTAAAACCTTAGGGAGATAAATTCAAAATATGAGTTGAAAAGTAGTTTTTTCTTTTTTCCCTCTAAAATTTGATGATGTAATCAAATCTTATTTTATTATTTCCACTATTATTTTATAATTTCCTTTGGAGGCCCATTTTAGACCTCAAAATTCCCCTAATGAACAATCCCTCCATGCTGGCAGGACCTTCCACATATTTACCCACTGTTGGAGTTGTGTAGATTGGTACGCAATGTACATGCACAGGGCGCACTCAGTTCCATGCATTTCCGAACCAACAGAGTGCAACACAAATCGAGTAATGCGATATATGTAGAACATACAGACACCTCCCTCGCCTCTATCCAATTCTTCGTAAATATTCCAATTTTCTAAACAACACTTTTTGTGAATTCTATGTCTCTCCAACTCACCATAATGATTAATTAGAGTGCTAGATGCCCTAGATGATCTACTGGATCGATATGCTTATCGGATCAATGAGCCTCCTCAAGGATAAGGAGCAGAGGAACAAGCAATAGGGGAATTTTGAGGTCTAAAATAGGTCTTCTAAGGAAATAATAAAATAATAGCTAAACCAATAAAATAATATTTATGAATTTTCAATTCACTTTTTGCACAACAATCCATGTAACCATAGTTAAATTCAATTCAAAAGTTGTACCAAAATAAAATTAATAAAAAAATTGTATTGATGTGACTATAAATAAGAATGAACTTTTCAAGAAAAAATCATTATCATTGAACAACTAATGCATTTGTCCTTTGTACTTAAATAACTTAAAATAAAATATAAATATAAATTTATAAATTTATAATTATATTATATGCTATTAATTAAAATTTATATTATTTAAATTGTATAATAACATTTAATTAATATACTATATAAAAATAAAATAATATAATATAATATAATAAATGTATAGGGATATGCATTGTTTCTTTCAAGAGATATGAAATGACAATAATATATTTTTATTCAAAAAGTGTGAAATGACATTTATTATGAGTACTTTACTTTGAATGTAAAAGTACTTAGAGCACTATCATGGTTAACCATGGGTTTTTATCCACCATTGAGAATTTGACAAGTAAGTACCTTTAACTCAAGAAATGGCACCTCAATCATTAGGGATGATGTCATACCCTAAAATGTGGTTGGTTATCATAACGTGAATTTTGATTGTACATTTTCCTTAGGAGGCCCATTTTAGACCTCAAAATTCCCCTAATGGGGGAGGAGAACAGGAGTTAGAGGTACGATTCATTGCTACAATTGTGATCAAGAGGGGCATGTCGCAAAAGAATACTTGTTGCATAGAAGACCTTGGTTCTCTCAGTGCAGGGTTAAAGCACATGTGACAGAAGGTTGTCCAAAGCTGATTTCCAGATGGGAAGAGCACAACCACCAAAGGGGAGAAAATTTAATCAATGCTGACGAAGGGTACCTGAGAAAATCCCCTCTTAAACATTAATATAGTCACTTGAGGAGGGAAGAAGACCGAAGCTGACTTTGGAGCTGTTGAACAACCAAGAATAATAAAACCGGCCTCACCAAAATGCTCATACGACTCTGAAAAACAGAAGCAATACTAAAAAGAAGCCGAATATATTTTTAAAAAATTGAATCTAAGTGGCGAGCCTCAAGGAGAAAAACCATGGTTTCCAAAAGCTAGGAGCTCGAACATATCACAAATCAAGACTCAGTCCATAACAGAGTGGTTCAAGTTTTTTTTGCAAGTTGTGAATGATGTTTATATGCTTGAAGAATTGCGAGAAAGTCTTAAAACTACTGTCAAGGATGGGGTGGCCGAGGAAGGACTCATCTCTACCAACTTACCTGAAATACACTCTAGGAGGGTGCACAAGAACAAGATGAGAACATGGAGGGAGTTTCGGACTGATGCTCAGATTGTAGGGTTTCAAATCAAGGATACAATGTTAAACTTAGGCTTAGATGTGAATATCCCGCAGAGGAAAACCTAGGAAGCCTTGGCAAGGATGAAGTTGGTGTTCTCACCAATTCAGCTACGCATGGTAAATCAATATTGTATACTACCATTTGGAAAGCTAGAAGATGTAGAAGTTGACATAGCAAGGGTTATAACTCATGTCGATGTTGAAGTAATAGATATTATGGGGGACAAAGAACCCTATCTGGCATTACTTGGAATAGACTGGGATTTTTAGAACTATGTAGTAATTGATCTAAAGAAGGATTTCATGACCTTTGAAGTGGAGGGAGTTATAGTGATCCAACCTCTAGACCCATACAAAGGACCAAAGTTCACTGAGCTTAAAGATGACAAGGAAGAAATTGAGTTGTTGAAGTTAGGTCCCTGTAATTTGTTAGATTGGAAAGACAAAATGTACAGGGGTCACATCAAACCAGTCTTTGGAGTCCTAGGACCTAGCCTTCCTGGACTGAGAGAGGGCTCTTTATATGTTTGTGTAAAGGATGTAAATTGTATGATTTTAGGGTTTTGATTTTAGGCTAGTTATAAGGATTAGGGTTTATTTGTTTGTTTGGTTGGGTAGGTTGTAAATCAGAATAGATAGAGTGAGATAGGTTTAAACCATTAGGCTATGGAGTCTACAAAAGGTCTCAAGAAGTACAACAATAGGTCAAGGGTATATCACAGGGAAAGTCTAACAAAGACAAATGGATCTAAAAGCTTATGTGAGTGAGGTGAACATTAAATTGTGAAAATATTAGGTGCAAAAGGGCAGTTAAGAATCCTTCAAAAAATACGCTAACAAGAATGGCCTTTAAGATTACTAAGCATAAATAAATAACCAAAGACAGGGTATGCCAATAACTTCTTTGACCAAACCCTAGCAAGTAAGCACTAAGACAATAATCCAGTGAATCATAGAAAGCAAGAAACTTGTAAGTCTTCTAGTGATTTCACCTTCAAGCAAAGAAAACATCTAAGACACACATATAGTAATGATCAAAGAAAGGGAAATCCTAAAATTCCTTAATCATACCACAAAGACCTCCAAAGAAACCATTTAAGATGAACAAAAGGGCGTGGCAAATCATAAACCTCTTCAGCTAACCTAATCAACAATACTTCAAAGAAAAGACCTTAAAAACAATGTTTAAGTTACAACAAAGAGCAGGGCTAACCATGAACTACTTTGACATTGGCTTCATCAAATAATATTTAAGATAAAAAAGCATAAGTGGAACTAGAGAGCATTCAAGAATTCTCTAATCTGACCTAACAGAGGAAAACATACAAGCAGTAGAGCGCAGATAGAGCTAAGCTTCCTTTAAACAACATTTCTTAGCCTAAAATTTCTGTCCTACTGCATGAGAAAGATGAAACAAAATGATAACATAAGAAAACAAACACTAAATAAGAAACACATCACCATTAATTATGTTCATGAATCCTGCAAGTGAGCTTGCTCCATAGTTATGCACATCAAGACATCCACAAAATCCAAAGCAAATTTCTCTCCAATCTTCAAGTCTATGATATTCTTCTCAATAATCATCAAACATGTACAAGGAGGCCTCAATTCTGTATTTAACCAGCAAGGAGGACCAAAACCCTAACTAGGGTTTCCAAAATGTCATTAATAGATCATAAATGCCATTTTTGTCCAAAGAGACCATGCAAGGCCCAAGGCACAAAAAATATAATTTAATAAATGAAAAATAACTTCAAACATAAATTCTGATATAACTAGGAGTGATTTGCCTAAAAATTCCTCAAAAATATATTTTTCAATAAATTTCTGTTTTTTTTTGACTTTGCAGGTAAGGGTGTATCGCCAAGGTCCAAGGGTGCAATGCCTGCACTAGAAAAATTGCCTGTTTTGTGACCAAGATTTGGAGGCCTTCCAGGTGTCAAAATGAGCTCCATGATAGCTCATTGGAAAGCTTGTCCTATCTAGTTTCCAAATATACCTTTGGTTTTCCATTTGGCATCCATTTTCCTTCCCAAAAATTCATTCTCCCAAGACTTCTCAGGGCGCAGCGCCAACTCTGAAAATAGGGCAGAAAGTTGATTGTTTGCATGTTTTTGGCACTTTTGGAGGACCAGTTTTGCTCCAAATGAGCTGAAATTTTCTATGAGTTATGTTATTGAACTGATGAACATGATAATGAAAACCATTTCTTCATTGAGTGCCCCAAAAAAGAGCACTGTGCTAGCACTGGGAAAAATTGCCTGTTTTATAACTGAGATTTGAGGCCTTCCCGATGTCCAAATGAGCTCCATGATATCTCATTGGAAAGCTTGTCCAGTCTAGTTTCCAAAAATACCTATATATTTCATAATGGAATCCATTTAACTACTCAAAAACTTATTCTTCTAAGACTGCTCAGGGCGCAGCGCCAAGCTTGAAAAGAGGGTAGAATGGTGAATATTTGCTTGTTTGTGGCACTTTTGGAGGACCAGTTTTGCTCCAAATGAGCTGAAATTTTTTGTGGGTGATGTAATTTACCTGATGAAAATGAAAATATAAACCATTTCTTCATTGATTTCCCCAAAAAAGAGCGGCCCTTGGCCCTTCAAAACAAGAAAAAACCAAAAACTCAAAAAGATGCCAAAATTTGGATTTGATTGTTAAGAACTCCTCTAATATGATTTGTCTCTTTTATTTTCATCTATGCATTTGGATTTATCTTTAATCTCTTTGGATTTGTGCATTTGAAACTGATTTTCCCTCTAACCTCTGTTTTAATCCTGTAAGCCTGATTTTCCTTTACTGTTTGCTTCATCCCTGAGTGAATTTGAACTTGGAATAATTATAAGGTAGTGAAATTTTCCTCCACATGGATTTAGACTCATCATTTTCATCCTTAACAGTTTTACTCTGCATGTCTCTCGACCTCATTTTTCTATCTTACTACTATTTGAACCATGTAATTATCTTCACTGTCATCATGGCTTTTTGACCCACTGCTATGTTCCTCACTGCTCTCTTCTTTACTGCTAGGTGCCTCACTACTATTTGACCCACTGTCATCATCTTATATTCTATGTGCTTCATAATTATTTGCCTCACTGATATCTTGGCTTACTGACCTATTTCCATCATCATTGCTGCTCTCTGCCTTATCACTGCCAACATCATCACTGCTGATCTCTGCCTCATTTCCTTCTTCTTCATTGCTTGATTCATTATTTCCCTCTCGCTCATTTAAATTTGATTTTTCATTATCACCTTCCTCATAGTTTTCTTCATTATTGGAATTTGCCTCATCGAAATTTTCCTTATCCTCCATTACCATTGTCTTCCTCTCTTAACATTTTTAACTCTGCCTTTGAGAAACCCTAGGACTGCAAATGGAAATGGAATGAAGAGAAGGTGATGGAAAAGACAGTTGTGTAAGTGAATGAGATGAGTAAACAAGGGTATAGGTGTATGAGAGTGAGTGAGGGGTTAAAAATCAATGACAACCCTCTATTGATATGATTAAACCTTGTTTTGAAACACTAGAGGTTGATGTGCAATTGAGGTAAATGAGGGCAATGGAATGTCAACATTTATTGCAAGTGAAGGGACTGAGTTTTATGTCAATATTGGATAGATGAAAAAACTTGAACCAATGCAAACACCCCTATTCTGACTGATACTCTTTATAAGCATATGAAGTAGTGATAAAATGAGGGATTTCAAGTCCAAGCCTAGGTTTTCTTCTTATGGTTCAACTTCTTTCAATTACAAATCATCAAAATGCTTAGAGATGAGTGTATAACATGTAATTATCCCTTGATTATGCTTAGAATACCCATGGAAATTATTTGAAGGTGATCAGAGGTGTTTTGAGTGGTTAAATCACTTAGAGGACCCTCTTAGCCAAGGGCACAGCGCTAGTGCGAAGGGCACATCGCTCAATCCCAGGCATGTTGTAGAGGGAATTTGGAGGCCTTCCCAGTGTCCAAATTGGGCCCATGATGGCTCGTTGGAGAGCTTATCCTGTTTAATTTCCAAATATACCTTTTTTTGGCCAATTGGAGTTGATTAGACCTGTCAAACGTTGATTCTCCCAAGACTGGTAAAAAAGTGCTGAATGATGGTGCATAAATGCAGAGTGCTGGTGCAAACAATTTCTGGAGGCCTTCTGCAACTCCAAATTGAGCGCATGATAGATCATTGGAAATATCTTCTAGTATAGTTATCATCTGACTCATCAATAAAGTCATTTGGACACTCCAGCTATGAGATAACTAGATTTTCCCAAGGTCATTCTAGAAGTGCAACAATTCTCCCGTGACACCTGTAATTTTGACATTACTCTAAAACCATAAAACCTGTGTAAAATATGAACGAGGTTTTTATTCTTGGACCTATTATGGAAATTTTTTTTTCTCACTTTTGTCAAATTCATCTATGTTTGGTCAGAAACATAGTTTGAAGCAAAATTGACCCTATGAGTGTCAAATGGCTTGGCTCTTGGAATGAATTCCTGGAAAATGATGGAGGCATGATGTTTATGAGTTGGTATGGCTTCATTATTGTTGATATGACCTACCATATGGATATTTTTCTCCTATGCCTATTTTCCATGGAAAAACCTAGCATAGTGGAAGAGAAAAATAGGGTTTAGTGCTTCCTCCATGTTATTTTTTGCAAGGGGTTAGTGTTTTGGCATTCAGCTGGGCCATCAAATGCAACACCCTAGTTTTCCTTAAGACCAAGTTTTCCTCCTTTCCCTGCTGCAAGTTGTCTTCATTCAGGATCAAACCATCTACCTTACAAATACTTTCTGCTGATGGAAACTTAAACACTCTTGCAGAAGTGTTAAAATCTTTGCATTTACCTCTTGCAGACTTTAAGCTGATAGGGTAGTCTTCTTTGGAAAATTTCAGGTATTTCTTGAATAATCATGTGATGAGTTTCTATTACATCTGAGCCAGCTTCTAGCAAAGAAAAACAATGTATGAAACATCAATGATGAACTTGGACCATATGAAACCCTAATTGACCTAGTGGGAAGGTTCTTTGACCTAGTCTTTGACTCAAAATTGGCTTGGAGTCTTCAAGTGTAAAAATAGAGTATTGACAAAGTGGTGTATTGAAGATCCAAAATCCAATGTACTTGAGTTATCTAAAGAGCCTATAGAGATATTTTTGAGACCATCAATGCTTGAGAAACTTGGTGAACATGGAAAGGAATAGGCTTATATGTAACCCTAGATGTAAAGTGGAGTTATGGGCAAGGGAAAAACAGAGTGATGAGGTCATATGTAGGAAAAAATGTTGGATATGAGTAGCAGAAGCCCATAAGGAGTCTTTTAGGAGTGGCAGGGTGACCATGAAATGGCAAGGTTGATAGAATAGTGAATAATTTCCTATAAGTATAATGAAGGCAGTGATATTTCTAAAACTCACAATATTCAGGGAATTTTGTTTTTATAAATCTAGAACCAATCTATAGTCATCTACTAATAGTGAAAAATACTGATGACTAACAGTGGCTCCACTTGTGGAGGGCAACTCCTTTTCAGGAGGTGTCCAGGACCTCAGAGTTCAGATCTCTGAGTTTTGAAGATCAGTACCTTACTTGTACTTGGAAGATCTCCCTTCCTTCATTTGCTGATGCTCTCTTGAAGCTATGATCTCAAAAATATGGAAAGACATGATTGCTTCAATATAAATTCTACCTACTCATCATATTTTGCCTAACATTTTTCTTCTTCTGGGTGCACTTGGACTGGCAAACCCTTGAAATTCTTTTCTTTTGAAAGTATTAAAAAAAAAACTATCTACTTGTACCCTTATCACTTCCAGGAGTTCAAATTAGGCTGATGAACTCTTTTATTCTCTACCTACTCTACTTATCTATCAAGATTAAGCTGTTTGAAATATTTCCATTCTCTATCCTATTGACATGAAATTCAAAATATGACCAAACCAAGATTAAGAAATCTGATTTGCCATGGACCGTGGCATTTGGAAAAGCTGCACACAGAGTTTATTTTTTTGTACGAACAAAACTACAAACTTGAGGGCTGTGATTCAGAATTGGTTATGCATCCCTCTCATTTTTCTTTAGTTCAGATTTATGATTTGGGAACCAACATCTTTTCCTAATCCAATCTACTGACAAGCCAAGTTTACATGGTTTGGAAAGTCTTCTTTCACTAACCTATCAGCATAAATTTAAAACATGTCCAATAATGATTAGACTAGATGACTAAAAAAGACTTTCTTTCTCAAGTAGTGGCATTTAGACTTGCACACTTTCAACAATATTCCTTTTTTGGTATGGGGCTGTACCTCTTCTTTTTATCTGCCCTGTTTTCCTTTTTTTTTCTATGTTTTTGTCTTTTTGTCAAAATAATTTGAAACTAAAAAATAGAAGACACCCATAGTGCTTAGCTTATTTTCATACCTATCTATCCTAATTTGATGATATTTCTGCTTCCCTAAATGATGCAATAATGCCAGTGCAGCCAGTTGAGTAGCAGTAAAAATGGGTGAATAACTTGACTTCTTGTCAGAGGGAGCAACAACATACCTTGATCATGTATCTTTACAACCAAAGTTATCATATGTAGTGGCAACTTCTGATGTATTTGATTCTTGTAAAGAATCCATGTCTGGAAACTCGAGCCAATCAGGACCTTTATGTAATCTGCTATAGGATCAACAAAAGCATGAGGTAAAATTTTTTCTTTTAGGCCTTTCATGACTAGTTGGTCATCTGTATCCAAAATATTAACTCTACCTCATCTTCAGTCTGGCTCTTGAAAGCACAATCATCCTCAGCCTCTTCTTCATGATAATCTGATTTGGAAGCCTCATAATGTTATGCTATGTTGTTCTCCAGTATTCCTGATATGCCTTGGCTGAGTGAAATGGATTCTGCTTGCAGGCCTTTGTTAGGGGCATTCTATGGTAATAGGTCCTCTTGAGGAGGTAGCTCAGCCTCAACATCAATATATTCTATAGTTTCTGTATGAGAAAAATCATTAGTAGATAGGTCAGTAGTAGAAAAAATATAAATTTTTTCTTTATACAAAATTTTAGAGGTTGGCTACATGTTTAGGGTCTAATTGATTTCTTCCTCAGTTAGAGGAGGAGGCATTTTCCCTTTTCCTTGGATAGAAACACAGTTGTTTACTTTCTCTTGTGAAGGCTGTTCATAAGGTTGAAGGTCTTATTTGTTGTTCATAACAATACCCAAAGACTGCTGATTTTTGAGTAAAGGTAAAGACCCTTCCCTTTCCCCCAAATTTTCTACACTTTATTCTTCACTCTCATAGCTAATTTGTATTTGCTGATCACTATATTGGAGCTGCTGAAAATGATTGTCTCTGTCCCACAAACTAGTTACTGATTTTTCTGTAGTGTTAGTTTGAGTCTGGAGAACATAATCATCATCATATTGATCATACTTGGGTAGCTCATTCACAGAAGGAATTTCATCCAATACGCACACTAGATCAGCAGATTTATCCACCATATGTTGACCCATAAGTTTATTTTATGATATACGGTAGTTGGGATTAAAAGGAGAGTGTTTATGGCCAATATATTCTTTTTTAGCAACCTGAAATGAATCAAATCACAAGGGTAGAGACTCAAAAAGTGCTGGCTCATCCTCCATTTATAGTTCTGTAATCCCAGCAGCCACACCAAGATGACTCAAGGGGAGAACTTCTGGATTTGAAAAAGGGTTTGTATCATCCATTTCTTCCCTGAATGATTCTTTAGGGAATTCCTCCTTGTTTCTATTTGCAATTTTCTTGTAATGCTCTCAAAATAGTGAAGCAAAAGATGTAGGAAGGCATATAGTACTTACTTGACAATTTTCTGCATTTTCTTCTTTGCAACCTTGCTCAGCCAGTATGTTTTGATAGTTATCTTTGCATTGAAATGACTGATTTTGTTCTTCCCAAGAAAATATTACTAGCTATTTTGAATAATCAGTTTCAAACTCAACCTTGTACTCTTCCTCTTTCTTGCTAATCAGATACATTATTTTGCTGACTGTATTTGTTAATATCTCTAGCTTTTTCTTCGAAGATATTAGTTTCTCTTTATCTACTTCGACCTCCTTTATTGATTTTAACTTTGCCTCTCTGTTCAGAATTTTTTATTCTACATCAACTTCCATATTTTTCATTTCTTCCAAGTTTTTAGGGTCCCTTTCTCTTAACTGGAGTGCCATATTTGGGTTAAAGGAATTTGGGTAGTGCAAGAGAGCCCATCCTGGGGGTGGATTTATCTTAGTAGGAATGGAATGGTATACCTTATTGAACCTAGAAGAAAAGTGTTGCACTGCCTCCCTTGACTGTCTTTTTAAACGGTTTTATTCCTCTATGATGAGAAAAGCATTTCCCATGACCACCCACTTATCTAGGAAGACTTGAGTAAATTGATGAAATTTTTTGATGCTTGCAGCTGGAAGGTCTTTAAACCAACTCTTAACTTTTCCTTGTAATGATAAGGAAAACATTCTAATATGCACATCATCTTCACCTACTTCAAATAGGTCAAGTAACCTCAAGATTTTGAATGTGTTTTTCAGCGGTGATCTTTGTATTTTCTCCATCAAAACCAGGCAGCTTATTTGCAAGATTTGCAGGGAGGGCTTGGAGGATGGGAGGTAAAACTAGAGGCTTGTATCTTTCTGGGACATTTGTGGGTATAGGTAGTGCAAAAGGAGATTTATGACTCACTAGGAAAGGTTTCAGCAAGAGTAGGAAAGGTAGCATAAGGTTCATGTTTCACTAGGTCTTCCACATATGTATCTGGGGTATGCACAAGGGTAGAAGTATGTACATGGTCTGCAATTTGAGGCTTGAGAAGTTTATAATGATCAATGTAGACCTCATTAGTGTATTCTTGATAAGGTTTAAAGTAGGACAGAACATAGTTATAGATAAAAACAATAATTTCCTGAATCCAATTTAGGCTTGGATACTCTCTCTTTCTAGGATGATTGGTCATGTTTCAGGTTCGTCCTTCAGTGGAGTCTTTAGGCTTATTGAGAGTTGTGGAGTCACCAGGTGGATGATCCTAACTTTTTTGAGGATTTATTTTTTGTCCACCATCAACAACTAAATACCAATCTAAGGATGTTTTTGGGTTTCTGAGGTCTTAAGGAATACTTAGGATGTCACTGACTCAAAAGTCCCACCGTGATCACCATTATGTCAGGTCCCCGTAATTTGTTAGATTGGTAAGACCAAATGTACAGGGGTAACATCAAACCAGTCTTTGGAGTCCTAGGACCTAGACTTCCTGGACTCATAGAGGGCTCTCTCTATGTTTTTGTAAAGGATGTAACTTGTATGATTTTAGGCTAGTTATAAGGATTAGGGTTTGTTTGTTTGTTTGGTTGGGTAGGTTGTCAAGAAGAATAGATTGAGTGAGAGAGGTTTAAACCATTGGGCTATGAAGTCTGCAAACTTTCTCCAGAAGTACAACAATAGGTCAAGGTTATATCACAAGGAAAGTCTAACAAAGCCAAATGGATCTAAAAGCTTATGTGAGTGAGGTGAACATTAAATTGTGAACATAGTAGGTGCAAAAGGGCAGTTAAGAATCCTTTAACAAATACTTTAACAAGAATGGCCTTTAATATTACTAAGCATAAATAAATAACCAAAGACAGGGCATACCAATAACTTCTTTGACAAAACCCTAGAAAGTAAGCACTAAGACAACAATCCAGTGAATCATAGAAAACAAGAAATTTGTAAGTCATCTAGTGATTTCACCATCAAGCAAAGAAAACATCTAAGACACACATATAGTAATGATCAAATAAAGGGAACTCCTAAAATTTCTTGATCATACCACAAACACCTCCAAAGCAACCATTTAAGATGAACAAAAGGGCGTGGCAAGTCATAAACCTCTTCAGCTAACCTAATTAGAAATACTTCAAATCAAAGACCTTAAAAAACAATGTTTAAGTTACATCAAAGAGCAGGGCTAACCATGAAATACTTTGAAATTGGCTTCATCAAATCATCTTTAATATAAACAAGCATAAGTGGAACTAGAAAGCATTCAAGAATTCTCTAATCTGAACTAGCAGAGGAAAACATACAAGTAGTAGAGAGCAGACAGAGCTAAGGTGCCTCTAAACAACATTTCTTAGCCTAAACTTTCTGTCCTACTGCATGAGAAAGATGAAACAAAATGATAACATAAGAAAAGAAGCACTAAATAATAAACACATCACCATTAACTATGTTCATGAATCCTGCAAGTGAGCTTGCTCCATAGTCATGCACATCAAGACATCCACAAAATCTAAAGCCAATTTCTCTCCAATCTTCAAGTCTATGATATTATTCTCAATAATCATCCAACATGTACAATGAGGCCTCAATGATGTATTTAACCAGAAAGGAGGACCAAAACCATAAATAGGGTTTCCAAAATGTCATTAATACATCATAAATGCCATTTTTGTCCAAAGAGACCAAGCAAGGCCCAAGGCACAAAATATGTAAGTTAATAAATGCAAAATAACTTCAAACATAAATTCTGAGCTAACAAGGAGTGATTTTCCTAAAAATTTCTCAAAAATATATTTTTCAATGAATTTTTGTCTTTTGTTGACTTTGTAGGCAAGGGTGCAGTGCCAATGTCCAAGGGCGCAACGCTTGCACTAGAAAAATTGCCTGTTTTGTGACCAAGATTTGGAGGCCTTATAGGTGTCCAAATGAGCTCCATGATAGCTCATTGGAAAGACTGTCCTCTATAGTTTCCAAATATACCTTTGTTTTTCCATTTGGTGTCCATTTTCCTGCCAAAAATATCATTCTTCCAAGACTCTTGAGGGTGCAGCGCCAGCTCTGAAAATAGGGCAGAAAGTTGATTTTTTACATGTTTTTGGCACTTTTGGAGGACCCGCTTTGCTCCAAATGAGTTGAAATTTTCCATGAGTGATGTACTTGACCCGATGAACATGAAAATTTAAACCATTTCTTCATTGAGTGCCCCAAAAAAGAGCGTAGCGCTAGCACTGGGAAAAATTGCCTGTTTTGTAGTTGAGATTTGGAGGCCTTCTTGGTGTCCAAATGAGCTCCATAATAGCTCATTGGAAAGCGTGTCAAGTCTAGGTAAAAAAAACACCTTTATTTTTCAGAATGGACTCCACTTACCTGATAAAAAATGCGTTCTCCTGAGACTGCTCAGGGCACAGCGCCAAGCCTGAAAAGGGGGCAGAATGGTGAATTTTTGCTTGTTTGTGGCACTTTTGGAGGACTAGTTTTGCTCCAAATGAGTTGAAAGGTTTTGTGGGTGATTTACTTGACCTGATGAACATGAAAATGTAAACCATTTCTTCATTGAGTTCCCCAAAAAATAGCACAACGCTAATGGCGCTGCGCCCTTGGCCCTTCAAAACAGTCAAAAACCAAAAACTCAAAAAGATGTCAAAATTTGGATTTGCTTGTTAAGAACTCCTCTAATTTGCTTTGTCTCTTTTATTTTCATCTCTGAATTTGTTTTTTTCTTTAATATCTTTGGGTTTTTTTCTTTGAAATTTATTTTCCCTCTAACCTCTGTTTTAAGCCTCTAAGCCTGATTTTCCGTTACTGTTTGCTTCATCCCTGAGTGAATTTGATCTTGGAATACTTATAAGGTAGTGAAATTTGCCTCCACATGGATTTAGAATCATCATTTTCATCCTTAAAAATTTTACTCTGCATGTCTCTCTACCTCATTTCTCTTTTTCTTACTGCTATTTGACCCATGTTATTATCTTCATTGTCATCATGGCTTTTTGACCCACTGCTATGTTCCTCACTGCTCTCTTCTTTACTGCTAGGTGCCTCAATTCTATTTGACCCATTGTCATCATATTATCTCCTATGTGCTTCATCATTATTTTCCTCACTGATATCTTGGCTTACTAACCTATTGCCATCATCATTGATGCTCTCTGCCTTATCACTGGCAACATCATCACTACTAATCTCTGCCTCATTTCCTTCTTCTTCATTGCTTGATTCATTATTTCCCTCTCCCTCATTTAAATTTGATTTTTCATTGTCACATTCCTCACGGTTTTATTCATTATTGGCATCTGCCTCATTGACATTTTCCTTCTCCTCCACTACCACTATCTTCCTCTCTTGACATTTTTAACTCTGCCTTTGAGAAACCCTAGGACTGCAAATGGAAATGGAATGAAGAGAAGGTGATGAAAAAGGCATCTATGCAAGTGAATGAGATGAGTGAATGACGATATAGGTGTAAAAGAGTGAGTGATGGGTTAAAACTCAATGAAAACCCTCTTCTGATATGATTAAACTCTATTTTGAAACACTAGAGGTTGATGTGCAATTGAGGTAAATGAGGGCATTGGAATGCCAACCTTTCTTGCAAGTGAAGGGACTGAGTTTTATGTCAAATTTGGATGGATGAAAAAATTTGAACCAATGCAAACACTTTTGTTCTGACTGATACACTTTATAAGCAAATGAAGTAGTGATAAAATCAGGGATTTAAAGTCCAAGCCTAGGTTTTCTTCTTATGGTTCAACTTCTTTCAATTACAAATAATCACAATGCTTAGAGATGAGTGCATAACATTTACTTACCCCTTGATTTTTCTTAGAAGAACCTTGGATATTATTTGAAGGTGATCATAGGTGTTTTGAGTGGTCAAATCACTTAGAGGATCCTCCAGGCCAAGGGTGCAACTCTCAATCCTAGACGCGTATCACATTTTTGAAGAGAGAATTTGGAGGCCTTCCTAGTGTCCAAATTGGGCCCATGATAGCTTGTTGGAAATATTATCTTGTATAATTTCCAAATATAGCTTTTTTTTTTTTTTCTGATTGGAGTTTATTTGACCTGTCAAAATTTGATTCTCCCAAGACTGGTCAAAAAGTGCTGAATGATGGTGCATAAATGCAGAGTTCTTGTGCAGAAAAATTTTGGAGGCCTTCCTCAACTCCAAATTGAGCGCATGATAGCTCATTGGAAATATATTCCAGTATAGTTATCATTTGACTCATCAAGCAAGTAATTTTTACACTCCAACTATGAGAAAACCTGATTTTCCCAAGGTCACTCCAGAAGTGTAGCAATTCTCCCATGACACCTATATTTTTGACATTGCTCTAAAAGCATGAAGCTTGTGTAAAATTTGAAGGATTGTTTTATTCTTAGACCTATGGTGGAAAAAAACCTCTCTCAATTTTGTTAAATTCATCTATGTTTGGTCAGAAACATAGTTTGAAGCAAAACCGGCCCTATGAGTGATAAATGGCTTGGATCTTGGAATGAATTCTTGGAAAATCATGGAGGCATGATGTTTATGAGTTGGTATGGCTTCATGATTTCTGATATGACCTACCATATGGATATTTTTCTCACGTGCCTCTTTTCCATGGCAAACCATAGTAGATTGGAAGAGAAAAATAGGGTTTAGTGCTTCCTCCATGTCATTTTTTGCAAGGGGTCAGGGTTTTGGCTTTCAAATGGGCCATCAAGTGCAAAACCCTAGTTTTCATTAAGACCAAGTTTTCCTCCTTTCCCTGCTACAAGTTGTCTTTATTCAGGAGCAAACCATCTACCTTACAAATACCTTCTGCTGATGGAAACTTCAACACTCCTGCAGAAGTGTTCAACTCTTTGTGTTTACCTATTGCAGAATTTAAGCTGATAGAGTAGTCTTCTTTGGAAACTTTTAGGTCTTTCTTGAATAATCATGTGCTGACTTTCTATTACATCTAAGCCAACTTCTAACAAAGGAAAACAATGTGTGAAACATAAATGATGACCTTGGACCATATGAAACCCTAATTGACCTAGTGAGAGGGTTCTTTGACCTAGTCTTTGATTAAAATTGTCTTGGAGTCTTCAAGTGTAAAAAAAAAGTATTGAAAAAGTGGTGTATTGAAGATCCAAAATCCAATGTACTTGAGTTATCTAAAGAGCCTATAGAGATAGTTTTGAGACCATCAATGCTTGAGAAACTTGGTGAACATGGGAAGGAATAGGATTATAGGTAACCCTCGATGTAAAGTGGAGTTATGAGCAAGGGAAAAATAGAGTGATGAGGTCATATGTAGGAAAAAAGGATGGAGATAAGTGGCACAAGCCCATAAGGAGTCTTTTAGGAGTGGCAGGGTGACCATGAAATGGCAAGGTTGATAGAATAGTGAAAAATTTCCTATAAGTATAATGAAGGTAGTTAGGTTTCTAAAACTCACAATATTCAAGGAATTTTGTTTTTATAAATCTAGAACCAATCTATAGTCATCTACTAATAGTGAAAAATACTGATGACTAATAGTTGGATCAACTATACCGACTGAAGGAGGTAGAAGGGAAGACTACATTAATTCGACGACAGAAGGATCGATCAGATGGATGAGAATTCAGAGCTCAAAGGTTGGTTCTGAGGCTACATGGGATAACTAGAAGCATGGAAAACATGAGATCAACACCAGAATTTGTGCCACAATCTATCGCATCAACTGGGTTGGTACTGAGGTACGAGAATTCCCTATTTTCAATGGCATGGGCTATGTTAATGATTTTGTTAATGAAATTGATACGACAATCTGTAAAGAACAAGAAGTTACCTTACTGGATATTTCCTTACAAGCAATGCTAGCAAGGTGGTGGGGATATCACCACAACCATCTTAGAGAATGGTAGGAGTTTAAGACAACAATGAGAGTCATATTTGGGTATTCATAGGACTACCCACAATACTTTATTAAGTACCTGGGAATATCTGACCCCCGGAAACACCTGCAAGATTGTAAGAAAATATGAATTAGGGAAGGACTTCCAGAGGACTTGTGGATGCACAAATTTTTACACCCCCTGGGGAAATTTTCGAAGGAATGGTACCTGAAATAAGAGATAAGAAGACAGACCAGTGATTGGGAATGTTTGGTAGATCAATTCATCAATGAATTTTACTTGAAGGGCAGTGATGAAAGGGTAAAAAATGCTTTGAATGATGTTAAAAGATTTTTTCTCACAATAGGGAAGTTGATAGAGGGATGTATAGATCAAAACACTTTGGAGCATATATATTAATTCGGATTCCACAAAGCCATATCTTGTGGGAAGATAAACCGTTAGCTTGATGAAGATGATCTGGAGGGGTTGAGACATTTGACATTCAAGGAAACTAAGGGGGAGTGGAGTGTTCAAGATGGGCCTATGACCGATGGTCTGCAGATAATACCTCTGAATTTGCGGAAACACAACATTGGTATTGATGAAAATACGATGTAAGCCTCAATTGGATAATACTGGGATGAGAAAAATACTAAGGAAATATCTGATATCCTAAGATAATATGAAGACTTGTTCCCTTCATCTATTGCAGAGCTTAAGGGGATTAAGGGAGAGTTTGGGGAGAGTTATTGGAGATGAATATTGTGCCTAAACCAGATGAAAAGCCAATGAAACATTGACCATACCAGTTAAATCTGAGAGTTAAAGAGGAGGTGGAGAAGGAAATATACAAGATGTTGGAAGCAGGGCTTATCTTCCTAGTTGATGAAGCAGAGTGGGTTAGTCCAATTTTTGTACATAATAAAAAGGATGCTGACAAAATTCGGGTCTCTGTGGACTACCAAAGTCTAAACAGTGCTTGCGTCATGATATTTTCCCCACCCCTTTTAGAGATGAAGTTCTAGACAATGTCATAGGAAATGAAGCTTACTATTTTACAGATGGATTATATGGTTATCATCAAGTACGAATTGAAGAAGAAGATAAGAAGACAACCACATTCACCATGGAATGAGGATCCTATATATGTGTACCATGTCATGCTGTTTGAAATCAATAATGCACCAATAATATACTCAAGAATTTTAATCGATGCCTTCAAGGATTATATTCATAGGTTTCTAGAAGTTTACATGAATGACTGGGCCATCTATAGTCTACTAAGGAAACATTCCAGTTTTCTTTGAGGGATGTTTGACCATTGCAGACAACTGCATATCTCCCTAAACCTGAAAAAGTGCTTATTCACTGTCCCTTTCGGAACACTTTTGGGCCATATAGTTTTCAAAGAGGGAGTATGTATAGATCTTTCTAAGGTCGCAGTCATCCTGAATATTGCCCCACCAAAAAGAGTTAAACAACTAATATCCACCCTTTGCCACACATGATATTACAGGAGGTTCATTCGCAACTATGCCTCAATCACTGGACCACTGAAGAAGCTATTAAAGAAGGCTGAATGGTTCGTGTGATCAGATGAATGTAAAGATGCTTTCAATGTGCTGAAGGAGAAATTGGCAAGTGCACCAATCCTGGTTTATCTAGATTTGAACAAGCAGTTTCAAGTTCATATTGATGCATCAGGTATCACCTTGGGAGCCATATTGGCCCAACCCGAACATGGAAATATTGATCACCCCATCTACTCTTCTACAAAATTTTTTTCCACAACAAAAAATAATTATACCACAACTAAGCGCAAAGCGTTTGCGATTGTATATTCACTACAAAAGTTTCAACACTACGTTATGGGGGTTCCATTCAAATTATTCACTGAAGTACTTTGTGAAAAAGCCTATGCTTGAAGGAAGGATCTGTAGATGGATTTTTATAATCCTGGAATTCAAATTTGAAGTCATTGTCAAGTGAGGAATACTAAACATGGGTCCTGATCATCTATCCAAGTTGGAGTCAGGCGAAGCCATAGGGTCAATAGACGATCAATTTCCAGATGCTGAACTGTTTTGGGTCGAAGGCATACCAGACTACTTGGAAGATATTTCAATATTTATTGCCATAGGTAAATGCCTAAAGGAGTACACAACAACACAATGAAGGAACATGGTGGTTCACGCTACAAATTATCAGTTTATCACAGGACAACTCTACAAGTTGGGCCTTGATTAAATATTGCGAAGATATGTTGTTGATCTTGAGATACTAGATGTATTGTGGGAATGTTATCCAAGAGTTGTGGGTGGGAATGTTGATTGGAAGGCCATCACGAGGAAAGTTTTACAGGCTGGACTTTGGTGGCCAACACATTTCCACAACACAAAGGAGGATGTCAAGGGATGTGATGTTTGTCAAAGGATTGGAAAGACATCACACCAGGATGAAATTAATTTTTAACCAATACGAGCACTCTAGGCCTTTGAGAAATGGGCACTTGAATTTGTGGGTCCTATTAACCAACCATATTTCCACTCACATTGTAGATATATTATTACTGCTAGAAAGTACCTTACCAGATGGGCTGAAGCTGCACTAGTCAAAGATTGAACTGCAAAAAATTCCTCTAGGTTCATCTTCGAGAATATTATCACTCGATTTGGGTTGCCCCAAAGCCTCACTAGTGACTAGGGGACCCATTTCATTAATGCAACGGTCTCTTCATTGCTACAAAACTTTATCACACAACACCATAAGAGAAACCCGTATCACCCTCAAGCGAATGATACTGTGTAGGATTTTAACAAAATCTTAAAGAAGGGACTCACTAAGATATGCTTGGATAATAGACACAATTGGCATGAACGGGTGCCAACTACATTATGAGCTTATCGTACTACCGTCAAGCATATACAAAAGTACACACCCTTCTAGCTAATGTATGGATGTGAGGTTGTAGTACCTGCCAAGTTTACCATCCCCAAACTTTTTATTGCGTAGGCCACTTTCATGACAGAGGATGAATCAATTCCAAAATAGTTGGAAGATCTCTGGGAGCTGGATGAAGCTTGGTTTCTGGCAATATTTCAACTAGACTTTTGAAAAGAAGAGGAAGAAAGCATGGCATGACAAACACATCAAGAAGAAATATCTCACAGTTGGAGGACATGTTTTCTATATGACAATAAGTTCTTAAAGTTTCTTGGGAAGTTGGAAATTCATTGGTTAGGAACATTCATTGTTGTAGAACTGAAATAATCATGAGCTATCAAGCTCGCACGATTGGATGGATTCCTAGTTCTTAGATGGGTGAACGACGAACACCTGAAACATTTCCATGGCTTAACTAGATTTATATCAAAGTGATTTGATCTCTAGAATGGGATTGTAGGTAGGTCTAGGTAGAGTCAGTTAGTTCTTTTATATTTTTTTTTAATGTTAGTCAGTTAGTCGTTCTAATCAATTTCAGCCATGAATAAATTTCTGCTAGTTCTTTCAGTTGCAGAAGTTGCTTCACCCCTCCGCAACCATTTGTGGTCAAGTATTCGCATGTGTTAGTCATCATATCCATAATGATTAGTAATAATTCCCCGTTTCAGTTTAAATTTGGGCTAAATTCCTCCCATAATACCCACAACATGATCCAATCATCAAATCCTAGGTTTCTGACATTATATCACCATAATTACCCATCATTCCCACCCTCCTTTTCCATTTTTTGCGTCATCTGAGTCAGGTATGGCTAGTCATCATTATCGCTGTCACAGTTGGGATCAACTGGGGAAATATACCGTATTAATTGGTAAAGTGGTAAAATCGGAAACATTGTGTCGAGCATTTCTATTTGATTTTAATGACAATGATAAGCTTCTAAGTATCAAAAGCTGAGGTGGTCGAGTTGCCAAGTCTGGAGTCTGTATCAAATTTCCCCTATTCCTACCCTAAGTTCAAGCCTCCAGTATTCTTTGTGTGTCACCGTCACACTACAACCATGATGAAGACCATGATATATGTTCCAAATATTGAACCAAACTCAAGAAATACAAAAAATGAGCTTCTCTATGGAAATTACGATAAGGTTGTGCTGGTAGACAATCATCTCTCCAAATCGTTTCATTTTCCAGCACTCAAATGGGAAGTCTACACAGAAGTTGTCACCATACCAAATGGAAGCCAGTCGATGAAATTTTGAGACAATTTCAGAGGATTACAAATGATTACAAAGGATTACATAGGTCAAGTACTTCAGAGGATTACAGAGGTCAACAAGATGGATGGAGGATCTCTTTATCTTGATAAGGAATACCCAATCCATGAAATCTACATTCACCGACTTACAGGACTGTCTACTGCTGGGGCTGCAGTATCAACCACATTCCAAAATACTTCCAAGTGGGGGAAGAGGACGTGGGATAACAATTACTACACCAGTAGGAAACCCAGTGTGGGGTAAAAGGTGCCCTTATAGAGCCAATCAACAAGCCCAACGTAAAATTCACCTGTTACATGATTACTGGGAAACTCATGTGGAATTTCTCAAGAGGTGAATGCACATTGGATACAATATTAGTTGTAGAAGCTTGTGTGCAAGGCACACAATTGAATTGGTGTAGTTTTCTGTTAACTAAACCCTTCGATGCTTGTGAGGACGTATATAAGCAAACAACTTATTTTATATGTGGGTATCTCGTTGTCGCCTTAGTTATGTGGAAATGGTGCCCACCATAGGGGAGAGAGACGTCGATGGTTACTGAATACCATCCACTTGCACTTCAGTATTTACCATGGTGAACCTTCGAGGACCCCAACAACAAGGAAATAAATGAAGTTTCTTTTGTCGGCTGGTACAAGAAAATTCTAGACATCACCAGGGCTAGACCTAGAATTCCAAAGTCGCTCCTTGATGAATAATTGCAGGATATCTCGTTTGGTGTGAGTCATGGAAACAATTGGGTGTGTCCCAAATGCATCAAATCTGACATATTCTAGATGTAGGCCCAAAATTTAATGCTATCAGAAGAATCCTATAATTTTGAAGTCTCTTCCTGGCTTGGGATTGTGGGATAAGTTTGGGAGGGGAAGCACATATACCTGTTCGGAGGAATGGTGCCTTAACCATTACCTAGAGAAAACCATTCAACCTCAAGGAAGTGACTGGATGAGGAAACAATGACCCTAGTCATCAAGAAGCTTGAAACACACATGTAGTCCATACATGCCACTCTTGAGAATATTGGTGCATCAGTAAGTCTATTTCCTATCTTTTCTGAATTTCACAATTCAAGTCTCTTCATTTTTGTGACATGTAGCCATGTTATTTCTTCAATTCCTTTAGTGGGCCCTCACTCTCATCTTGAATGAAAAATTTCGAATATCTGACCTCTTACCACTAAACCACCCTCGGTCCTTAGGAAAAGGATAAAAACCACCTCTACCCAAGTTGTTGACCTGACCGATGAAGAGCCCTAATCGCACATCTCAATGCTTGTCACCATAGAGAATCCACCTTCCACTTTTACCACATCCCCAAGGTTGTGAAATCCCTCATCTTGCACAACCTCCACTTCTTCCACCATCTCAGGCATACTTCCTTCTGGAGCTCTGCTTAATACTGAAATAGAAATGGAGGTAGAATTCGTTATCCACTTAGTTACTGAACATACGAATGAGGCACTTACACATCATCCTTCAAGCACAAAATCTGTTCATACATCTATGTTCTATTTATTATTTGAATCTGCCCCCCTAACGATTATCGGTTAAATTATTGGCCCTAAGACTCTGAATATAGGAACAATCCACTCAGTGCCCCTACTCGTTGATACATCCCCCTCATACCACCACACTCCACCCTAGTCCATGTTAGTTCTCACACTGCTAAGCCTTCATAGAAAAAAGCAACACCCCATGGGAAATATGAGAAATCAGTTGCCAATGGACAACCATTGCAGATTTGAGTCCCTCATTCGTTGACTATGACCCCTGATGAATTCCAGGGTTGGCCCTCAGTTTAATTTCTTAATTTCATTCAACTTTCCGCACGCCAAGAGGAGACGTTGCACAACGTTTTTTCATATGCACATGCATAACAACAACAATATATTATTTCCATTGATGTATAACAAGATAAGATCCTCCAGGAGAATCAAAATCTGTAGAATCAGGTTAATAAAATTACTACAAAGTTCCAGGAACTATGGCCCTCGGGGTCAGATATAGTTGCAGATGCCCCAGAATAATTCTCGGCCTGCACTCCCTTGGAATGTTGTGACCACGACAAAGTAGCATGCACTGATATTGTTTCGAATAATAGAGATATCAAACAAAGTATTTCTGCCACTCATAAGGCTCTACTAGATGTTGCTTCCCAGTATACCAATGAGATTGAAGAGAAAAATATAGAAGTGGCTTGCCTGAAATCCTCTATCCTTCAGGCTACAGAGGAAGCCAAGGGAATATTATAACAATTCAACGACTGGTCAGGCTAACTTGCATGAAGAAATCAACCAATTTATCCCCTGTGTAAACATGCTAATAAATTTTTCATCGAAGCCATGACATCCATGGACAAGGCCCAATAGACAGATCTTTTAGCATAGGTGGATTACCTCGCCATCCAAATCCAAGAAATTGAAGATGATTCCAGCAAGGCCAAGGCCCTGCTCCATCACCTTAAGACACCAACATAGGCTCTATTGGGGGCGCTACAATAGATCAATGATTACATAGAAGCTCAATGGAATACCCTCCTGATGACCCACCATGCCCATCCTACTGCCAAAATCACAGTGCAGTTCCTCGATCATGTGAGCACGCTCACAGGCTCACAGAAGACAACTCTCGATGATTTCACAAGATTAAAAAATGCAACCAATGAGTTAGTCCCAGAGTTGGGTCCTTCGTTTGAAGGAACTAGTTAAGGAGGATCAACACAAGAAGAATCATTGCAGCAATAGGAAGCAACTACAACACCAACAACACCACTAGCGTCGATAAATGATTGACTTAGGGACAACTCAATGGACTCTGGTCAGGGCCTGTTGGGTCCTTCATTTTGATAGTTAAGTGATGACACTGGACACATTTTGAATATTGGCCATATTTTTACCAAAGGAAGCCATTGGAGAATGCAGAGAAGACAACCAGAGAAGGAGAATGGGCCCGAAAAAGTCTAGCAGTTGCAAAGATCCGACTAGAGAAATTAGGACTTAGGTAGTTGTAGCTGAGTTGAAAGGAACCTGACAGCTGAGGATGTAAACACAACCAAGAAACAAAGGCATCCTAAAGAAGGGAAAGGCCGAGTATCCAAGGAAGAGCTACCAACATGCGTAGGGTTTAAGAAGGCTGATGAGAAAATCCAGAAGGAGGAGAAGAAGCTAGGAATGCACCGAAATACTGTAGTGGAACCTACCGAGCCTGTGTTTTTCCATTTCAACTTGCTCATATATAATATTTATATTTTTAATTTGAATTCAATCATTAATAACTTTGAGCCCAATGTATTGATGTAATACTGTTGAATTTAATGAAAGAAAAAGCTACATGGTTATATGAGAATCTATGCGTGTGTTTTGTTGTAGCCTTTTAAATTTTTGATTATGACTGCACATGTACAACATACTTTTTTCTTGATTTCACCTTTGATGTTCTAGTTATGGGTTTATTGGGAATTGATAGCCTTCATGGGGTTTTTCTCGATACTATATTCCAACCCTAACTAAGTAAGGTTGCGATACACCTTGGGTGAGATGCCCTATTCCTTTGAATAGGGTGAAAATTATTGATTTGCACTAGACTATTACGAAGCCTTTGTTGGCCCCTATGCCTGAACACAAAGTCTCAGTCTGTTCATCATTTTTCCGTCAACATACTGTCATCATCAACTAGTATGCATTTTTTACATCAACATTATCATCACCATCAGCATTTTCAAGTGACCATATCCGGGGTGGTACCAAACCCATGGAAATGTCATCAACGTATTAGGACTCACTCCTTTAGAGTGATCGATCGTCAAGTCCCATGGTATTTTCCTAGGTAAAAATGCTAAGACCCTCACGTTAGAGAAATATTGAGGTCTAAAATGGTCCTCAAAACAAAAATGTACAACTAAAATTAAATTTATAATTACCAATAGGATTCAATATAATGATGTCATCTATGGAGGATGATTCACCATTTTTGGAGGAAAAAAGTAAAAAGATTAAAAAATAAAAAAACTGCTTTCTCAACTCATATTTTCAACTTATCTGCCTATGGTTTTACTCAAATTTCAAGCAGGAGCACTTTTTGGGTGTAGAATTTAATTCCTCATCCAAGGAGTACCCATGTTGCATTGTTTCGATGGACCCTGCTACACGAAAAATGAGAAATACATGAAAAAAATGATTTCATGTATTTCTCATTTTTTGTTTAGCAAGATCTATCGAAAGTATGCAACATGGGTACTCCTTGGATGAGGAATTAAATTATGCATCCAACGAGTGCTCCCACTCGAAATTTGAGTAAATTTGTAGGGAGATAATTTAAAAATATCTGCACCTGATTAACCAATCTTGCACGCTACAATCATACTACTTCATAAATCACCTTTCAAGCTACAACATAGTCAATATTTGAGTGCAACAAATGTCTACTTCCTGATCATCCATGAGATTAGAGCCCAACCATAAGCGATACAGAAAATCTCTATTTTCAACATTGGTATCCAAATTTGAATTTTTGATGTTGTATTTCTTATGCTGGTACTTCAACACATGTTGAGATATATTCCTTGGATTAACCATAAAATGATCTGCTTCCATTTCTTGATCCATCATCTTGACTTGGTATTATTCCTGAAATAGATCCTTCCAAATCAGTATTGACTTTCTCCCTTTTTTCATAGGTACTATTAACTACCTAATCAAGATAATTCATTTGAGGTTAACTCACTCTTAAGTTGAGCAAGGGTTCCTCGAGAGACCTCTTCCTCTAGAGCATATCTTCTAATCAATGCAACTCCATCTTACATATGATATTGTATGATTCCGTCAAAAAATCATGTAGGATCAATCACCAATTCAAGTGCATCAAATCATAGGAGCCTATACAAAGCCTCCTTTCTACTTACAAGTGTAGGAATTCTTCATCTACTCACCACATTTAGGTATGCTTATGATTATAGAAGACGATCTTGGTATCCATTAGATAAAAAATCATATATACAATAAAATTTCAGCAAAAGTGTACTTGAAAATACACTCCTTCATAGTATTTTCCCTCTTATTGAGGTAATCCTTAGCTTTTTACTTTATTCCATCCAATCATTCTTTGTTTTGACATAAATAAAAGGAATTATGCTCCCTCTGAGTCCATATATTGTCCAATACATTATCTCTCAACATAGAAAGTATTTTTGTCACCACTTTTCTTTGTTCTTCCATCTGTTGCCAAGGCTTTGGCAACCTTCATTATGTACTTGTAATCCTCTTTAGGAATCCAAGGAAGAACAATGACAACAAAGAAAATAATTTAAGAACAAGAGACTAACTACGAGTACAATCAACAATACTAGTGAAAAAGCGATATAAAATACTTATCTTTATAAGAGGAGTTAGCTAATTCTTAATCATAGAATTCTTGCAACTTCACCATCCTCATATTAAGCATTAGGCTAATGTCATACCTATCTTGTATAAGCTTGGGCTTCTCCTTTTAGCGAAAGTGTTTACTCCTAGGGTTTTTTCTACAAACCCTAGAATCTTCTTGTTCAAATCCTCACTAGGATTTACAAACCTTATACCTTTCAAAACCCTAGAATTTATATCAATAATTCATTATTTGTCACCATAATAAGCTAGCTCATGAAATTTTCAACACACTGGTACACATATATCATCCATATCCATTTTTATTTAGCTATTTAAGATCGTAGACGAGTTATCATGAACTTCGCAAAATCTTATACTGTCCAATATCCCTTAATGTTCTTCATATGACCATTCACATCATTTTGCAAAAAACCTATTTGTCTTAAAGACAGTGAGCAAAACTTCTTTAGAGATGACTCAACATCTTTCCAGGACCTACTTCTAAACACAATGTAACATCTCACAAATAGGTCAACTATAAACATAGATTATGATGTCATACTCAGGGACTTCTTCAATTACTATCATTGTCCTTAAAGGATACTTTAACATCACTTGACTAATTTCAAGGAGAGCCTTCAATACAAGTCTTACACCAGACCCTTTTAATTATACTCATACCTTTCAAACTTCATTGGAATCCAAATCTCTGGCTTCCCGGTCCTAGTACAATTTTGATCATCATTCATATGGAGGACAAATTCATTTAGGTAAGAAAAAAAATTCACAATTATCAATAAAAAAGAGAGAACTATAACCTCAAAATGAGAACTCTAACAAGAAAACCCCCGAAAAACATGAAAAAACAACCTTAAAACGAAAAGTGCATATGCTGGAATGATGTTTTTTTTAAAGGGTAATTTTCAACATTTTTTTTAAATAGTAGTAAAAACCATTTTTTTGTGTGCAAAAGACATGAAAAAACACCCTGAAAATGAAAAGTGTTGATGCTGGAACAACGATTTGTTTTTCCTTTTCCTTGGGGGGGGGGGGTAAATTTTCAACATTTTTTAGCAATGGCGTTGAAGATGAAATATAAAACATTAAAATTCCAACAATTTCAGGCATGGCATTAAACATAAAATATCACGTCTCTGAAAATTCTTAAATTTATGATATTTTTCAGTGATGACGTTAAACATAAAATATCATGACTCGAAAAACCCTAAAATTAAAACAATTTTCAATCATAATACTAAAGATAAAATATCATGACTCAAAAAAGCCTTAAGTTTTCAAAATATTTCAACTATGACATTATGGACAAATTATGACTTAAAAAAACTTGAAAAATGAACACCTGAATTAAATAATCATTATACCGAGAGTAATTTATTTTTTAAATGCTAAAGGTATAACTATTTTAAAATCTTAGCCTTAGACAACTTGACACATTACGATGCAAATATAAAATCAATCATCAAATTGACATGCAAAAAAAACAAGCTCAACCCATTGCAATGAAAACTTAAAAATCAACCATAATTGACAAACTGTGGGGGTGGACTTGATCCATTATAGCAAAAAATTTAAAATCAACTATCAAATTGACACTTAGTGGGATTGGGTTGTGTTGGAATGAGGTTCCCTAACATGCGTTTTTGGTACAATTTTGTTAAAGTCGGTCCTGTGTAGGGGTTTTGGGGTGGGTCAAAGCCCCTAATGTGTTGTAATGGGTTAAAGGGTAGCTCTACGGTCCACAAACCACGGTTTGTGGACCATAGGATAAAGAAGGCTATGATATTATAAATAGATAGATAGTTGGGTCTAGAAAAGTAGTAAGTCGATAGATTGATGCTACGTGTGAACTTTTAAAATCTGTTTAGGTTGTTTTTGGGTAAGGACTCCTGCTCGCTGTGTGCGCGAGCTGTGTTGGGTTGCAAGTGGATTTTTGATATTAATGAATGCGAAGTATATATGAAGTATCTGTGTGTTATCTGAATTGGTTATGTTTACTACTGAAGCACATCTATGATATTTATTTAAGTTGTGAATGTATCTGTATTTTGGAATTGGCATGAGTATATCTGTGATCTTAGTGCTCTGTGATGGTATTTTTCAATACACACGTGGATGCGAATGTACTGATTAGATCTAATAGCTTTGTTATGGTTATATGCTAATTACACTGTTAAAAGAGTTGCGAATAGACTCCTTCTGTGCGAACCTAATAAGAAGCGACCTAGATCTACCTCGAATTACCTACTCACTCTCAGGGTGCGGAAACTTGGTTCCGACACCCTCCCATATTGCTTCGGGTGAGACCTTGGCATGCACAAGTAGGTCATTGCTGAAAGGGATAGTAGTATAGGGGTTTTTTAGCAAACCTTAACCTCCGAACCTGGGTCAGGATCCCTCAAGCCAACAAATGGTTCCGTTTCCAGGACCGAGATAATTTTGAGAGAGAGATTGGGTAATTCCACGAAGTCCTTAGAGACTTGAGAGGGTGGAAATTGAAGATTGTTTTGAAAGACAGATTCATGAATTTTCTGTAAAGGAGAATCGCAGTGTGAAGCTGACAACTAAGAAGTGGAAGAACAAGTACATCTTCACCGAAGTTTATGAAATTTTCTTTGTAACCTTTACGCATGAGCTTCAGGAGTGGTTGGGAAGGCTCGTAGAATTCAAAACGTGCTAGAAGGATGATCATGTTACGCAGTGGGCACCAGATTGATTCAACAATTGGAAAGGATTGGCAATACGATCACCCGTACAGTATATCACTGGGTAGATAGCATGCTGGGAGGATTCATGACAGAATTCACAGTCGATCAGTTCATGTTGTACTCTGAGGCAGAGTGGAGGTTCTTCAAGGGTTTCCTCGGTAAGTTCTGGAAAACATCTCCTTTGTTAATCAAAATTTTACTGTGCAAAAAGGGTGTTCTGTGCAGCCACACTAAGTGAATGACCTCTGATCTGTGCAAGAGTACAACATGGAGTGGTAAGTACTAATGAACTAATCAAGAAGGAGATAGATCCATCTACAGTCCATTAAGGGAATCTATTGCGCATAGTCCTCCAGCTACACCACCTTCAAGTCAGCATAAGGGTAAGAACTCACCCACACCTCCACCACCACCAGAAGATGATATGGCCATGCACATGAAGCTACCTACCTTCAAGGGTGTAGGAGATGAAGATATGGACCAATTTTGGTTTGTAGCAGAATCGGTATGGACTGTGCAGAATGTGGCTACTAATGCTGTAAAGAAAGCGCAACTATCCCTCGCCTTTGAAAGACAAGCCTTGGATTGGTATATGGGATATGTAGGGAAGCATGTGGATCCATCTATTCAAGAGATTAAGACAACTTTAAAACAACAGTTCCGAAAGCCTAAGTCCTACTCGGAGCTGGTAATCGACTTAAAACACTTTAGACAAGGACCCACCGAGTCTGTATGGGAAGCTGATAAGTGGTTAAAAAAGGTTATCAGAGATGGAGAATTCCTGTATGATGATAGACAACATAAGGAGTGGTTTATCGCTATGCTGCTACCTCACCTGCACGGACCTATGGGTCAGCAGGCTATTGAAACACAAGAGAAAGCCTTGGAAATTGCTATGAAACTAGAGGCTGCGCCAAGAGACGATGCCCAGTTTGGAGTGCAATAGATCCAGGGACAACTGGAGGTGATGCACCTTAAAATACAAAATCTATGAAAAGAACGAGGGAAAGAGGCTAGTCCAGACATATGGTGCATAAGATGCAGGGTGTCTGGTCATACCAAGGATCAGTGTCCTCTACTGACAGATTACATGCAGGCAGGGGGACCCTTCCCATTGCGCCCTAAGGAGGCTGCGGGGCCAAGTGGCCCAGCATTATGGTGCGCTGATTGTCATGTTGCTGGGATACATGATACTAAGCACTATCCCCATCTTGGTGCTTATGTCCCAGAGTTGAAGCAACAATGGTGTCGATTCTGCTCCTCTGTGGGGCATGACGAGCATAATTGCTGGACCTATGACTTGATGATAGATTGAGGAAACCTATACAGGGTACAGGCTGACCCTTATTCACTACTATTTCCCTCAAGCAGAGGAGGCTCCCTAGCTGGGGGCAGGGGAGGGGGAAGGGGTGGAGGCGCAGGTTGGGGAAGAAGAAAATTGATCTGTTACAACTGTGGGGAGATAGGGCACTTTGTGAGGGAATGTCTGAACCCTACGCGAAAATATTGCTGTTACTGTCGACAATTGGACCATGTGATTGAAGACTGTCCAGTCCTAATAGAAAAAATGCAGGAAAAACAACAAACACCTACGCAGAATGTGCAGAGGGTTAAGGCGAAACCGCGTGATGAAGGACCAAGTATTAATGTCATAACACGCAACAGCATGGCTACTGGAGGAACTGAGGAGAAAGTTGAAGTTGAACCTCTTATCAGGAAAGCAGCTATCAAACAGGAAAGTTTGGACCTATAGAAGGAAAAGGAAACTTTCGTCGCAGCTCGCAAAGACTTTACTAAGGATGAGACACCTATTTCAAAATCTCCAACAAACTTAAGAACAAACGACGAAGTTAAACCATTTCTACAAGCATGTATGAAGCTGGTACGCAACCAAAAGGTAGTAGAAAATATACAAGCACTAATAGACAGCTACGCAGAGAGAACTAACCCTCCCCCGGAAGTGAAGGATGTGCACAAACTTTACAAGCATAAGAAATGCATTAGTCGGGAAATGCGGCTAACAATGCAGATTGGTGACTATGAAATGGATTAGGTTATTTTGGACCTGGGGTCAAATGCGAACGTACTACCCAAGCAAACTTGGTAGTGGATGGGAGAGCCTAAGTTGGAATGGTCTATTATCCAGCTGCGCATGACCAACCAGCAGAAAATCATACCATTAGGGAGGCTGTCAAATATTATGGTAGAAATCGCAGGAGTTAAGGTCCACGCCGATTTTGAGGTAATTAATATTGTGGAAGATGCGGACCCCTATCCCACGCTTCTAGGATTGGATTGGGAAATAGACATGGGAGGCATTATCAACATAAAGAAAAGGAGCATGATGTTTGAGAATGAGGGTACGATGGTGATAGTCCCACTGGACCCTACGGAAGGAGAACGGTATACAAAACCAGTGCGCGAAGAAGAGGATGTCGATAAAATCTATAAATTAACCACTCGGGACAAAGATTGGATCAATCCTATGACTGATGGTGTGCTCTGATAGGAGAAGGACAAAAAATGCTTCTCTGACTCCGATGGGGAGATAGAAAATTGGTAGAATCGGTTACATGATGTATTTGCTCTACGATGTCTTAAAATCACAAAGAACATCTTATGTATCTCCTCAGAGGTAAGAGAACTGCCCTAATTTGATGGTTCTGGTAGTATTAGGGAGTTTTTGTGAACATTTGAAGTTGAATTCCCATGGGAGCGAAGGCTATGGGCCGTTAATCTAGCCATGCGTGCAACCCCTGTGAGGTGGTGGGACACGCATAAGGGGATGTTTCAGGATTAGGACGAGTGTCGCGAAATGATGGTCTTACGATTCGAACCTCCAGTTCAGCTGCGTGTAAATAATTTCCTGGGGCCAGGGGACCCACGCGAGAACTTGTCCGCATGGATGGAAGAATGGTGTGAAAGAACTACAGAGGAATGGGTCCACCTATTCATTCATGGCTTGGGGCCAATCCCAACCACATGGTATTTAGATGCAGAATTACACCAGCGCACCCGCCACTTGGAAACCCTGAAGGACGAGTTTTTAGGGAAATTTGGTTTGATAAAAGGAACAGAGGAACTCGATGAAGCTCTACAAGATATAGATGCCTTAGTATTTGATGAATCACGCCCTTGTGCAACACATGGGGCACCAACGTGGGATACGCAGATGCATGATATTTTCAACTGTCGTAATCTATCAATGGAGGAATGTGATGAAGACCTGCGAAATATCTCTATCCCGGAGTCGGAGGGAGAGCGTGCAGTTGCTGGACCACCACTGTAGACCGTCGATGTCACTAAGCCTCTAAAACTGTGAGAATTCAACATTGGAATGGAGGAGCAACCTAAGCTAGCTAAAATTTGGGACTACTGGGATGATGATACTGTGGGAAAAGTTGCAGAACTCCTCACGGAGTACCAGGACTTGTTTCCTACAAAATTATTTGAACTCAAAGGAATTACAGGGGACCTAGGGGTCATGTGCATCACTTTAAAACCATATGCGCGCCCTGTGAAGCAGCTCCCTTATAAGTTAAACCCCAAGTGCAAACAAAAAGTCAAGGAAGAAATTGACAAAATGCTCGCCGTAGGTATCATCGAACTAGTCGAACAGTTAGATTGGGTAAGTACTATGGTGGTTCAAGAGAAAAATAATAAGGGAGAGATATGGATCTATGTCGACCTATGCAAATTTAATGATGCCTACGTACATGATCCCTTTCCTACACCATTCTCAGATGGAATGCTCGATAGCGTGGGGGGGCAGGAAGCGTACTCGTTCATAGACGGGTTCTCGAGCTACCATCGGATCATGATCGCACCTAAAGATCACAACAAAACCATGTTCTCCACTGAATGGGAATCTTTCTAGTACATTGTCATGCCATTTGGGCTCAAGAATGCCCCGACCATCTTTTCACGGGTGGGGTCGCATTATTCAAGGAGTTCATCCACAAGTTTTTGGATGTATATTTTGATGACTAGACCGTCTTCGGGTTGGTAAAGAAGCATGTCTAAAACTTGTGCATGATGTTGGATGCCTGTCGAAAGCACCAGATTTCCCTGAATATCAAGAAGTGCATATTTTGGCGTACCGTTCAAGATCTTGCTAGGTCACATAATCTGTTGACAAGGATTGATAGTTGACCCTGCCAAAATAATAGTTATCATAAACTTGGCAGTACCTACAACTAAGAAACAACTGCGTTCTATCCTCGGACACACATGCTACTACAGGAAGTTCATTCAATGGTATGCGCTGATCACAACACCTATGGAAAAGTTGCTAAATAAGGACGTTTCATTTTTTTGGGATGAGGAGTGTCAGAAGAGCTTCGAGCTACTCAAGGAGAAGATGGTCTATGTGTCTATTCTCATATTCCTGACTGGAAAAAGGTTTTCCATGTTCACGTAGATGTGTTGGGGATCACCCTAGGAGTTATCCTTATGTAGCCTAGAGATGGTGACATTGACCATTTGGTTGCATTTTCTAGTAGGAAAATTTCTGGTGCGGAGTGCAACTACTCCACTACTAAGCAAGAGGGGTTGGCCATGGTATACGCTTTGCAAAAATACAGGCATTATCTGTTAGGAGGGAACTTCAATATCTTTATTGATCACTCGAATTTGAAGTACCTAGTGAATAATCCTGTGATGGGGGGGGAAAATCTGCCGATGGCTACTACTGTTCCAAGAATATGACTTTGAGATCATTGTAAAGCCGGGGAAGTTGAATGCTGGGCCGAACCAATTATCTCGAATCGAAACTGGTGAAGAGCCGACCAATCTAAAATAAGGACTACCTGATGTGCACTTTGCTGACATCATTCACTTCTTGAATACGGGGATGGCACCTGTATATTATTCGGTACAACAGAAGAAGGAGTTGGTAACTTGCGCAACATATTTTACCATCATCACGGGCCATTTGTATAATATGGGAGCTGACGAGGTGCTGCGAAGATACGTTTTGGAGTATGAAAGGCACGACATCTTAGCAAAAGCCCATGGGGGTGTAACAGGAGGTCACTACATAGGGCAGGCGACGACGCAGAATATCTTGAGAGCCGGGCTATGGTGGCCCACACTGCATAGCGAATCTCACGATTATTGAAAATCCTATGATACTTGCCAAAGGATGGGAAGACCATTGTGCAAAGATGAAATTCCCCTACAATTGCAAATGGCCATCCAAGAATTTGACAAATGGGCCATTGACTTCGTTGGGCCAATCAACTCGCTAGGAAAGAAGACAGGTGCACACTAGATGATCACTATAACTGATTATGTAACCAGATGGGCCGAAGCACAAGATGTGATGGATTGCACTGCAGATACTGCTGCGCACTTCATTTTTGAGAAGATTCTGACCAGGTTTGGCTATCCGAAGATCTTAATGACCGATAGAGGTACACACTTTGTTATTGAAACAATACAGGCCTTGACTGAAGAATTTCAGATCCACCACGCGAAAAGCACCCCGTATCATCCATAGGAAAATAGAGCTGTAGAAGCTTTTAATAAGATCTTTGGGACAAGCACTGACCAAGGTCTGTAATGACGATCGCAACAACTGGGATGTGCGCATCCCATCAGTTCTTTGGGCCTATCGAACCACCTGCAAGAAGCTAACTGGGAAGACACTGTTTAGGATGGTTTATGGCAAAGAGGCCATTATACCCATGGAGTATATTATTCCTAGCCTGCAGATTGCAGCCTTTACCAACATGGCAGAGCCTGATATCATGGAGGAGCGGTTAGCGCAGATTGTGGCCTTGGAAGAAGATTGTTTCATTGCTAATTTCCATCAGTAAGTTCAGAAGGCCTGGGATAAGGCATGGCATGATCGACATATTTGGAAAAAGGCATTTGCGGAGGGAGAATTGGTCCTGCTATATAATAGCTAGTTTGAAAAACACCCAAGGAAGTTCCTTCAACAGTAGCTATGTCCCTATATGGTAAAATAAATTACTGACGGGGGAGAGGTCCGGTTAGCCACCCTGTGCAGTGATATGGTACCAGGCTATGTCAATGGTAGTCGAATCAAACCATACCAGATCAAATGAATATATGGTCGGAGTATTTGTATGGGGCAGGATACGCGCCGGAAGAGGGACAAATGTAGGCAGAACCATGGTATGCGTAGGGGTCAATCACAAGTCTGGAGGCCTGGAGAGGTGCGCTGGGAGTGCAGAGGTGTGCTCAGAGCACATGAGGTGCACTGGGAGCACATGGGTGTGTTGGGAGTGCAGGAGGTGCGCTGGAAGCGCAGGGTTAATATACAACTATGAAAATTAGCCTTTGGAACAGTAAAACGGGGTAAACAGAAAAATTTATTTGAAAGGAGCCCGCGACCGACAATTAATGAGGAAATTTCTGAAGATTTTTTACCTGTTTCCTTGATGGTAAGTTTCTGATAAGCCTCATCCAACCATTGGTTAATCTCCAAGCCTATAAAAGCAGAAAAGTAGATCAAAATAGGGTTTCTTGCATCTTGAACAATTGGTGCTTTGTGAAACTCTGTGATTATTGCGCTTTGTTAATGTCTTGGCGAGATTCTCCTTCTGATAGTAGCAATCCCAAATTTATCTTTCGCGCGAGAATGACGACGACCAATCTCGCTGAATCATTGCAGATTGTGGCCTCGACGGAGAAAAAATCTGATGAAGTACTAGAAGTCACCCCTGAAGTTGAGGAAGTTATGTCCACGCCGAGTAAGGGAAAACGTAAGGGGAAAGGAAAATTCCAGGAGCAAGGGTCGGGGAATCCTGCGAAGTGGGTTGGAGGGAAGCCCCGCACCTCCCCTCGGAATGTGAAATCCCCTCGAATGGTGCCCAAAGCATGTTCACCTAACCATTGAAGCGACCTCTCTCTGCTCAGGAAGAGGCCCGGATCGCTGAACCGATAAACTGGCTGCCGCCCTATGTCTAACCTTTCAAGCCCTTGAAGCATATGCCTAAGAATCTCGATGGCATACACACCTATCTGCAAATGCCGCTAATTCTGGGTGAGGTACCCATAATTGGAGAATCCTTTGGAAAAATCCACTCGGTAAAATTCGATGACCATGACCTGGCCAACTTGGATGCCTTCCCATAACTAACACCTAAGCTATATCTTGAAAGGGTATTTGAGGATGATGTTCTAAAGGTAGTACCCATGCCATGGGAAAGCGGGTTGGCTGGTTCCAGACTATTAAATCTATTGCGGATGGCTCATTTTGGCCACTACAATGTTACCAATCGACTAGTGCGCCAGTTGCTTGTCTGGGTTCACGATGGAATCTTATGGATCCAAGATCACATTCCCATTGATGCTGCACTTATTCACCGTATCACTGGTCTCCCCATGGAAGGGCCGAACCTTATGGAGTGCGTCGAAAAAAAGTACGAGCAAAAGATCGCCAATAAGGTACGGGAGGAATACCATGTCGAGCAGAACACTAGGGGGTTCATGATCAACACCATCAGTGACCCCGATGCACGCATGGGAACCTTGTTGTCAGCATGCAAAATGATGCACAAATGCCAAGTTTCCACCATCCCTGCATACGTAATTCAGTTGGCTGGCCGCTACGAAGAGGGGGTATGCTACACCTGGTCCCAGTTCCTGTGCAACAAATTTCTAGAGAATGTGTGCGAGGCCCAGGATCATGGAAAAGCATTCTGCTACTCCTGGCTCATCGCGTTGGTTGCATGGGAAACCCCTGAAGACTTGGTCCTCCCCGAGCTCGAGCTAGGTGTGTGCGAGGGGGAAAAATATGCGAACTTGTGGGATTCAAAGGATACACAACGTATTAAGGAGAATCAATTTTTCTGGGTCTTATTTCAGAGTGGGCTCGTAGCTGCCATTCACTCCCAGCCGCGCTTGTCTCCAACGATCTATGACAGTAAAAAAACATCGTAGCGTTTCAAATAACAATGCATAGTGTGCAGATTAGGGGCTGCAAGGATCCGACATGGGTATCATTCCCGTACATGGTCGCTGACGAGGAGATTCACCATGTTATTGCTACTTCGCCTCCACATTGGAAATTAGGCTTCAAATCAAGTATGCAGGACACTGCAGGTATGAGCGCCACTAAGGTCACCCTGCCCACCACCACCAAGGATATTGGAGGATAGGGCAAGAGTACTGGGAAGGGGGTAGACCCAGAATCATAAAATAAGTCATTGCAGGATCTGGTCGCAGAGGGTCTGGATGTGGGAGGTGCTGAATCCCCTCGAGGTATGAAATGGACCGGTGACCCTGCTAAAGGACCACGGAAGAAACAACAAGCTCAGAGTCTAGAACGAGACACAAGAGTTCCTCTGATAGAAGAGGACCTGGAGCAGATCGTAGATACAATCACCCTCACTACAGAAGATAAATGGCTAGCTTTGGAAGAGCAGCAGAAAGCCAAGGTCGATTCACTCTAGGCTGAGCTCCGGGCTCTGCAGCTCAAAATTGACACCTTGCAAACAAGTATCATTCAGGCAAGACCGGCCCCAGTGATAAGCAACACATTGATCATTACAACGGAAAGACGCCTTTGCCCTCTTCCAGGCACACCCCTCATGCTGAGTCCATTCGACTTAGGCACGAAAGTCTAGGCCTATGCAGAGGTACAATTGGACCTAGCTTGCCTACCACATGAACCATTACAGGTCCTCCACGCATCCCTATTTGAAGAGATCTAACACAGGGACCGCCAAGTGCACTAGCAGCTCAGTACAACTAGGTAGACGATAGTGGAGAAAAATGTTGAAGTTTCCTAGGCATAGGCTGCATGTACCCTTGCCGCTGCGTAGCACACAGAGTTGGAACGCTTAATCAGTAGGCTCTGTGTAGATTTCACTGAAGATATCCCGACTTCTGCCACCCCCCAAGAAAATATTGAGGGGCTAATTTCAGCACTCAAGGCTTTGAAGACCGAGATCCAGGCGGTCAAGTCAGAGATGGAACAAAATATTGCGGCCTTGCAAGCCAAATTACAACCGGAAATGCCACCTGAGGTAAGGGCCCAGCGAGCCATGCTGGTCACAGAGGTCACCAATGTCATCACAGATCAGATTGCTCAGGGCATAGGACTGTTGGAGATAACTATGCAGCTGTGGACTAAGGTGTAACATGATCCTCTCCTGCATGAACTTACTCAAGAGCTGCGCCCGAAGGAAGAAGAGTTTGAGCAGATGGAAACCACTATGCCTACTCTGATCCCTGCTCAATGCTTGGCACGACTACGTACCAACCACACACAAATAGATGACATTGAAGAGCTCTGCCATAAAAATAAGGTCTTCAGTGACCACCTTCAACCTTGGGTTGATGAACCCCTCAAGCTCTCTCAGGATGTCGATATCGCAGTTAAGCAATTGAACCAGACTTTGGAGAGCGTCACTGCTGCTACAGAAGGTCCAACGTCATAGAAGTTGGTGGAGATTACTTTGAATGTTGCTACGCAGAGCGAAGGAGTGCTACCCCCACTAGTTGATGCGATCAAACAACTGCAGGCGAAGATGGACAACCCACGGCCACAGTGACTCAGGACGAGTCACAAGATTGTGTTGGGGGCCTATCGGAACGAGGTTCCCTAACCTATGTTTTTGGTACAATTTTTTTAAAGTCGGTCCTGCGTAGGGTTCTAGGGTGGTTCAAAGCCCCTAATGTGTTGTAATGGGTTAAAGGGTAGCTCTAGGGTTCGCAAACTACAGTTTGCGGACCATAGGATAGCGAAGGCTACGATATTATAAATAGATAGATAATTGGGTCTAGAAAAGTAGTAAGTCGATAGATTGACAATACGTGCAAACTGTTAAGATCTGTTTGGGTTGTTTTTGGGTAAGGACTCCCGTTGGATGTGTTCGCGAAGATCCTTAGTTTGCAGACCATAGGATAGCGAAGGCTACGATATTATAAATAGATAGATAATTGGGTCTAGAAAAGTAGTAAGTCGATAGATTGATACTACGTGCGAACTGTTAAGATCTGTTTGCGTTTTTTTTGGGTAAGGACTCCTGCTGGATGTGTGCACGAAGATCCTCAGTCCTGTTGTGTGCGGACCTCTCTAGGCTATGTGCACGGGATGTGTTGGGTTGTAAGTGGATTTTTGATATTAATGAATGTGAAGTATAACTGAAGTATCTGTGTGTTATCTGAATTGGTTATGTTTACTGCTGAAGCGCATCTATGATATTTATTTAAGTTGCAAATTTATCTATATTTTTGAATTGGCATGAGTATATCCATGATATGATATTGACTGTGATCATAGTGATTTGTGATGGTATTTGGCAATACGTGTTGGGTTTTTTCTGGTGGGCGGACCTGCCCATGGTTTTGTGCATGGGTTTGCACATGGTTTTGGGGCATCATGGTTTTTGGCCCTTGGTATTTTGTAGATCCGATCAAGGGAACTATGGTTATGTTCTAATCCAGGGTTAATGGATTGGGGTTTATATATGCTTTGACATGTATATATATGTGTTGTAACACTAAAAGGAATATAATGAAAAATCAAGCTGGTCGTCTCGATTTGGGATCCAGGGGAAAATCTCTGTGTTTATCTGTTTTATGTTGTATGATCTCACTATTGTTTATTTTTTGTTTTAAAGATTCTTTTTTAGATAATTTCTGTACAGGGTTAAAACCTACATTTGGTATCAAAGAAGTTTCGACTTCAAGGGGACGCCTTTGCTACTGAGGGGTTTTTTTCTCGGGCCTGAGGTAGACCCTATTCAGTGGGAGATCTGCGAGATCGATTCTTGCAGTGAAAGAAGATGGCGAGTGGCGGGAAGAAAGAGATTGATAAATTTAATGGTCAAAGTTTTGAGTTGTGGAAGCTCAAGATGGAGGATCTGCTGGTGGATAAGGACCAGTGGATCGCAGTAGATCCAGGTACTAAACCAACGACAATGTCAGATGAAGACTGGAAGAAACTGGATCGGAAGGCAAAGAGCACAATACGGTTGTGTGTCTCAGATTCAATATTGTTGAATATATCTGGGGAAGCTACGACGAAGACCTTGTGGGACAAACTTGGGACTTTGTACCAATCTAAGTCTTTGGTGAATAAATTGTTCCTGTGGAAAAAGCTGTATAACCCAAGGATGAAGGATGGAGACTCAGTGACAGAGCATATGAACGCCTTCAATACTGTGGTAAGTCAGTTGTCATCTGTTGATATTAAAATATCAGATGAAGATAAGTGCATCATTTTGTTGTGTTCTCTACCAGATTCGTGGGACAGTCTCGGTATTGAAATAGGTAGCAATACAACTACCTTGAATTTTGGTGACATTGTCTCAGCCTTGCTGTCAGAGGAAATGAGATGGAGAAATATGAAGGGTCAGAATGGAGATGCCTTATATGTACGTGGAAGGTCCTAGAACAAAAACAAGAATAAGTTTTCGAGTGGGAGATCTAAATCTCCTGGAAAGTTTGTAAAGGTGTGCTGGAAATGCAGAAAGGAAGGGCACTACAAAAAGGACTGTAGATCTAAAGCTCCCGAGAAAGGAAAGGGATCTGATGATGCTCCTTCTGCAGAGGCAAAAACCACCTCAGATGAAGGTGGGGATGTGTATTTGGCTTCTTCTTCAAATACACATGTAGATCATGAGTCATGGTTGATTGACTCGGGTGCATCCTTTCACTTCACTCCCCATATGGAGTGGTTTTGCGAGTATGAGAAATATGATGGCGGTGATGTCTTCTTAGGTGATGATAGGAAGGCCAAAATCGTCGGACATGGAAAATTCAATCTGAAGCTGCAAGGTGGAAGGATTAGAACACTTCCTGGTGTTATGCACATTCCTTCATTGGCCAGAAATCTGATTTCTGTAAGCAAGATGGATGATGCAGGTGTAAAAACAGTGTTCGAGAAAGATACCTGTAAGATGGTTCGGGGAGAACTGGTATTATTGTGGGGATTTCACATTAGAACTCTATACAAGCTTCAGGGCAGCATTGTTATTGATGGGTGTAACAATTCTGTGGTTCCCGAAAGTGGAGCGGAAAGCCTAGTGGTCTTTGGAGAAAAGACCATGCTATGGCATCAAAGGCTTGGACATATTGGAGATAAGGGCCTTCGAATACTGCATGGAAATGGTATGGTAGAAGGTATGTCTAATAACTCTCTAGATTTTTATTTCTGTGAACATTGTGTAAATGGGAAGCAAAATCGGGTGAGTTTTCCTTCTAGTGCTAAGAGGGCGAACAAGATATTAGAGCTTGTGCATAGTGATGTGTTTGGACCTGTGTCGGTTCCATCATTGGGTTAGTTTGTGTACTATGTTTCATTCATAGATGAATTCTCAAGGAATACATGGATATATTTCTTGAAGAAGAAATCTGAAGTCTTTGATAGATTTAAATAATTTAAGGTTCTAGTGGAAAACCAGACAAAGAATAAGATAAAGGTGATGAGGACAGATAATGGTGGGGAGTTCTGCAAGAAGGAATTTGAAGAGTTTTGTAAGAAGTGTGGTATAGCACGGCAGAAAACTACTCCATACACACCTCAACAAAATAGAGTTGCAGAAAGAATGAACATAACACTGATGGAAAAGGCAAGAATCATTCTTAGTGGTACCAGGTTAGGACAAGAATTCTGGGTAGAGGTAGTGGAGACTGCATGTTACTTGGTTAACCGATCACCTTCATCAGCGTTGGAGGATAAGACTCCACATGAGGTATGGACTGGTAAGAAACCCTCTCTTTCACATCTAAGGGTATTTGGATGTGATGCATATGTACATGTTCCAAAGGAGAAAAGGAGCAAGTTGGATAATAAATTTGAACGGTGCATATTTATTGGGTATAAAGATGGTTTAAAGGGTTACAAGATTTGGAACCCGGAAAAAAGGAAGTTTGTGTACAGCCGATATGTGGTGTTTAGAGAGGTGAAATATATTGTTAAACATGAAGTCCTACCAAAGGAACTTGAGAATATAGAGTTTGAGCTAAAGGAGGATGAATGAGACTCTACAACAGAAGAAGACTCAGAAGAGGAAGAGCCACAAACTCCAGCTGTTAGAAGATCAGTTTGGAAAAGAAGACAACCAGAAAGTTATAGTCCATTTGCTTTCTGTTCAAATTTTTCTTTAAATATAATAGATGATGATCCCAGAATCGTCAGGGAGGCAGCAAATTTAGAGGATGGAAAACTCTGGAAGGAGGCCATGGTTGATGAAATGGCATCCTTGCATAAAAATGAGGCATGGGATCTGGTGGAGTTTCCGGCTGGAAGGAAGCCCATCGGAAGCAAATGGGTGTTTAAGAAGAAGATGAATGTAGAAGGCAAGGTGGAGAAATACAAATCTCAGTTGGCAGCAAAAGGTTATTCCCAGGTGCCGGGACTTGATTTTGCTGATATTTTTTCTCTTGTTGCCAAAGTTACTTCTATCAGATTACTTTTATCTGTTGCTGTTGCATTTGATTTTGAGATAGAACAGATGGATGTGAAGACAACATTTCTTCACAGGGATCTGGAAGAGGAGATCTACATAAAACAACCTGAAGGATTTATGGTGAAGGAGAAGAAAGAGCTGGTATGCAGGTTAAAGAAGTATTTGTATGGGTTAAAACAGTCACCAAGGATGTGGTATCATAAATTTGATACCTATATACGGGGACTTGGCTTCACCAGAAGCAAGGAGGATCAACGCTTGTGTTTATTAATGTTAAGAGGTGGCTTAGTGTTATTTATGTGGTCTTGTATGTGGATGATATGTTGTTGATTGGAAATGACAAAGAAATTATCCAAGATTTGAAGACCCAACTATTCTCCAAATTCGACATGAAGGATCTTGGTGCTGCAAACTATATTTTCGGCATGGAAATTAAGAGAGATCAGGAAAAGAGGAAGCTCTGGTTAAACCAGAGGAAGTATGTCGAGAATATATTACAGAGGTTCAATATGTAGGATAGTAAACCGGTGAATGTTCTGATTCCTGTAGGTACAAAGCTGTTTGCTGAACAGTGTCCCAAGACACAAGAAGAAGAGGAGGATATGTCATTCCATATGCAAGTGCAGTGGGTAGCCTGATGTATGTAATGGTATGTACTAGACCAGACATTGAACATGCAGTGGGAGTATTGAGCAGGTTTATGTCAAACCTAGCGAAGGAGCATTGGACAACAGTGAAGCGGGTTTTCAGATATTTGCGTGGCACTAGTGATTATGGCTTGTGCTACCAGGGAAGACCAGGATTGGAAAGAGTGTTGGGAATTCGTGGTTTTGTTAATGTAGACTGGGCTGGAGATCTGGACCAAAGAAGATCTACAAGTAGGTATGTGTTTAGCCTATTTGGAGGTGCAGTCAGTTGGATGAGTAAAAGACAGTCTGTAGTGGCTCTTTCAACTACAGAGGCAGATTACATGGTAGCCACTCATGCAAGCAAGGAAGCAGTTTGGTTGCAGAGATTGTGTTCAAGTATGGAGTTGGTGTAGCAAGATGTAAGGATATACTGTGATAGCCAAAGTGCAATTTTCTTGGCTAAGAACCCTGCTTATCATTCAAAGACAAAGCACATTAATGTTCAATATCACTTTGTGAGATATATGGTTGAAGCTAAAAGGGTGTTGCTGGTAAAGGTGGACAATTTGAAGAATGTTGCAGATGCATTGACAAAGTCTGTGAGCACTCATAAGTTCTCTTGGTGTAGAGAAACAATGGATGTTGCAAATATGGGCTAATGACTCAGCTCTCCTGTGGCTCCTTGCGGAAAGAAAACAACAAGTGGGAGAATGTTGGGTTTGTGTTATATTCTTTCCACGACTAGTCACATGCGGGGGGGTAACAGGGGGGGCAGTAGCCCCCCCTGTCAGGGTCCAGGGTAGTGCCCCAAAATTTTTTTTTGGTCCTTATTTTCCGGTGGGTGGACCCGCCCATGGTTTTGTGCATGGGTTTGCACATGGTTTTGGGGCATGATGGTTTTCGGCCCCTGGTATTTTGTAGATCTAGTCAAGGGAACTATGGTTATGTTCTAATCCAGGGTTAATGGATTGGGGTTTATTTATGCTTCGTCATGTATATATATGTGTTGTAACACTAAAAGTAATATAATGAAAAATCAAGCTGGTCATCCTGATTTGGGATCTAGGGGAAAATCTTTGTGTTTATCTGTTTTATGTTGTATGATCTTGCTATTGTTTATTTTCTGTTTTAAATATTCGTTCGTAGATAATTTCTGTACAGGGTTAAAACCTAAAATACACACATGGATGCGAATGTAATGATTAGATCTGATAGCTTTGTTATGGTTATATGCTAATTACATTGTTAAAAGAGCTGCAAATAGACTCCTCTAGGAACCTAATAAGCTGCGACCTAGATCTACCTCGAATTACCTACTCTCTCTCAGGGTGTAGAAACTTGGTTCCAGAACCCTCCCATACTACTTCGGGTGAGACCTTTGCCTGTGCAAGTAGGTCATTGCCGAAAGGGCCAGTAGTATAGGGGTTTGTTGGCAAACCTTAACCTTCGAACTTGGGTCCAGACCCCTCAAGCCAACAGGTTTCTAGTCGAGAATCGACATGGGCTCTCCAGAAAAAATAAAATAATAAATAAATAAAAATGAAAATACAAAACATTTCAAAAAATCAGAATGATGGAGTGTTTGATTTTTTTTTTGATGATGGAAATGGATTCAACACCATCAATAATCCCTCGAGTGCCTAAAATCCTGAATTTTAACAGCTATAAACGTGATTTTCAAAATTTTCTGTCAGATTTTGTCATAATCTTGTTGAAATTTCCATTATTTTCCAAGATAATTTATGCACTCTTTAGACCTTGCTATAAAATATATATTAAAACATCAAAAAATATTTAAAAAATAAAAAACGATAAAAACTAAAAAAAATAACATCATACATAAAAAATGAAAAAAACCTAAAAACAACTCATAAAAAAGAAAAATTTAAACAAATTACAAAATCCAAATGTAAATATTAAAAAAAAAATGAAAAAACAAAAAAATCTCTTTAAAAAATATAATTTAAGAAATTAAAAAAAAAAAAAAATTAAAAATAAAAATAAGTTAAATAAATAAAAAAATCAAATAAAACAATTATTTAAGACATAATAAATATCAAAGTAGAAAACAATTTTATTTATTTTTCAATATATTAAAAACACATAAAAAAAGATTTAATATATATATATATATATATATATATATATATATATATATATATATATATATATATATATATATATATATATATATATAGAATTGATTTTTTTAAAACATTAAAAAAATAAAAACATAAAAAAAGTAACTTATTTTACGAGGGTTGGCCACCACTACCTCTGCCGCTCTTGCTCGCTTCCTTTTGGTGTCAGGGTATGGGTTAGTCGATTCTTACAATCAATGAGCCCCAAGCACACAATGCTTGGGCTTGTCGATTCCAAGAATTGACGACACGCTGCCCTGTCGCTTAAGGGCCACAAGCAAGGGCAGCAGGGGGTGGATGTGAGTTTGGAGCAGATCGATTCCTAGAATCGACAAGCCTCGACACCATAGTTTTCGAGTTTGTTGATTCTAGGAATCAACGAGCCCCAACACCACAATTTATGGGTTTGTTGATTCAAGGAATAGACGACCCCCTTCCCTTACGCTAAAAGGTCGTGGGCAGAGCGACAGTGGTGGTGCACCATCCTTGCCTCCCTGTCCGTGACCCTTTCGTGTTGGGGCAGGGTGGCCACCCCTACCAAGAAATGTTTTTAACTTTTTTTTTTTCCTTTTTGATTTCAATGTTCTTTTATTTTTATTTTTTTTAATGTTTTAAAAAAATCGCACACACACACACATATATTTATTGTTTTTTAAATTATTTTGGTTTTTATTTTTGTATTACAGTTCTTTTGGATTTTTCTTAAATTTTTTGTAATGGTGTATTTTTTTTAATAATATGTATTATTTCAATTTCATTTAAAAAAAATATAAATTTGGATTTTTTTTGTAAGCTTGGCAGGACTATATCTTCATCATGTCCAATATATCACCCATATTGGCGCAGGGAATTGAACTAGTGACTTCACATCAAGGAGTGCCTTAACATAACACCTGATCTCCATCTATCCAAAACCCCGTGGATAAATAAATTGGTATTTTAACTTGCTTATAATGTTTTAATTTTTTACGCATTTTTTTAAATTTATTTTTAGTTATTATTATTATTATTATTATTATTTTTTGAATTATTGTTTTCATTTTTTTGATTTTTTTTTTCTTTTGTTTTAAATTTTTTTTTTTTTTTTTTTTTTCCAATATTTTTTTTAACAATTTATTTTTTATTTTTTTAGTTAAACCTGCTTTTTCTTTTTGTTAGTTTTAATTAAATTTTTATGTGAAATATTAGTTTTGGAAATCTTCAATTTTTATCATCTCTGGACATAAAATTCAATAATAATTCATAAAATTTCACCTTTTTTCATAAAAATCCTATATTTAACATGTTATTTTTAGTGAAAAAGTCCCAAAATACATATTTTTTAAAATATATCTATATGAAAAATGTGTATTTTTTTCAGCATTTAAAATTATTATTTTTTAGTGATAATTATTTTATGTGTATTGCAGTATCAATTAATGATATATAAATATATAAAAAAATCCTAACTTCAAAATATCAATTTTATTATTTATTTTAAACTTTGCAAAAAAAGAAAAAAATTCATTATAAAAAATTGTTGCTAAGAAAAACAAAAAACACAAGCTTGAAAAACCTTTAAAAAAATTCTTAGGATGAAAAACAAGAAGATGAATAAGACAACTTGAAAAATGGTTAAATAACCAACATTTAAAAAAAAAATTGCATACTTAGGACATAAGAAAATTTAGATTATCAAAAATATGCCTTCAAAAAAAAAGGTTGATGCTGCATCAACGTTTTTCAAAATCCGCATGAAAACCACCAACATTTAAAAATAAAATTCCATACTTATTATATTGGAAAATATAGAGTCTCAAAAACAATAAAAAAAAGGGGTTGATGCTACATCACTTTTTAAAATTGGCATGAAAATATTTAACATTTAAAAAAAATTGTACATATTTAATACAGAGATAATTTAAAGTGTCGAAAATAAACCCAAAAAAGGGGGTTGATGTTGCGTCAACTCTTTTCAAAATTGGTATTAAAATCACTAACATTTTTTAAAAAATGTATATATTTAATACATAAGAAAAATTAAAGTTTCAAAAATATGCTCAAAAAAAGAAGGTTGATTCTGCATCAACGCTTTCAAAATGAGATGATTTTTGCAACCTCTAAAAAAATTAGAACTCATTAGAGTTTTCGTTAAGTTGGCAACTTTGTTGATAACACTAAGACATCAAATTTGAGAAAAAGGGGTTGCGAATATCTTACTTCCATTGAACTGGAGATCAGTAGTTCTAATGGAAAAACTCTAATGCAAAAACTCATAATAGACTTGTGAGGATTATAAGGATACATACCAATATCAGACAGGTCGGCTCCCACCATAATTAGTTCCTCTCCATGTAAAGAATTTTTTCCTTCTATTATGAATAAAACAAAGGAATATTGCTTTGAGGATTCAGCTCATTATTTAAGCATGAATTTTGAGATCAAGATATTCAGTTCAAGATCCTCTGAAGTTCCTTCATATCACATTGTGGAAGTACAAAGACTTGAGGCCTATTGGAAGTCGACTTGACCTCTTAAACTCCTCATCCCTCACTTGTCCACAATAAGTTGTAGCATTTTGGTGAAGGTCATCAAAATAAAAAATGTTCCATTGATATACATAGAGAAGTTCGACCTTGGACATGGCTTTGTTTCACAGATAATATGACTTAAAACAAGTTTATTTTATCCAAAATTTAGACCTTGTCATATAAATATTACTCATAAGTTTTTGACCTTCATTTTATAGATTTTATAATACTGAAATTATACTTATGATATTTGATCTCCAACTAGGGATTCCAAGGATTTACCATAACTATGATATGGGGGGACTACATGTCCACTTGCAGAAGCAAGTGATGTTGTTCACTACAACTTGTTTTTCGAGGCTTTTGTATAGGCACAATACCTGGAGAACATAGGCCAAAAGAAAGGGAAATCAATTGGATTAAAGTAGGAGGAGCACTAGGACACTTTTAAGGAGGGGAAGAAGTGGAAAGGGGGAAAAGATAAAAATATGACATCCACAACACACCAGTGCAAGAATCCCAACAAGCACTGCAACCACTGTAACATTGACGATCATACAAATTAGAAGTGTTAGAAGTTTCATCTAGAGCTTAACCCGAAAGAAAAAAAGAGAGATAATAATAAGAAGAAACTCACGACCACTAATTTGAGCAACCAAGTTGAAAGAAACTCAGATGTCGAGTAGAAGAGTGTCTGTATATTAGTGCTAAGGAGGTGAATCTAAGTAGCCTTCAACAACAAGTAGGAAAAAATAAATTCCCTAAATCTTCCACATAAAGATACAGGTCAAGCAAAAAAAAATTGAAGCTATGTTTGACTCAGGATCGTAGGAAAATATCATTACAATAGTGTTGGTCAACAAATTGGGATTGAAAGTTTGTGATCATTTGAGCCCATATCCAATGGGATGGGTAAATAATGATGCAAAGTTGAAGGCAAAAAATAGTGCAAAATTAGATTTTCAATGAGTGCCAATTTTATTGATGAATTAGAACTAGATTTAGTTCCCCTTGATGTATGTAGAGTGGTGTTTGGAAGTCCCTACATGTATATGCGAGACACAATATTCATGTAAATATCCAACTAGTACCAAATCGTCAAGGATGGAACATAATGCACCATCAACATGCATAAAGGCAAGTCGAAAATTTCACTGGTAAGAACCAACCAACACAAAAAACTGATTAGTTCTTGCAAGAATTTTGTTCTATTGTTTTCAATAGAGAATCATTTTGTGGAATAGTTAGTAAGAGCAAAGGCATCTCTAGAGGGATGTAATAAGAAAAAAAACAACAACATGAAGAGTTGCTAAAAATATACAAGGATGTGTTTTGGGAGCCTAAAGGATTACCACGAAAGAGGGAAGTGGAGAACGAGATCCTACTATTGTTAGATTCCCCATTACTGAACATTGGGCTATATAGGGAATCTATTATAGAAGCAAGTCAGGTGAAAAAATAGTTATGAAAACTAGTGGAACAATGTGTCATTTGATTGAGTACATCACCATGTGGGTCACCGATCATCGTTGGTCCAAAGAAGGATGAGACTTGGTGAATGTGTATAGGTTACATGACGTTGAATAAGATTACACTCAATAATAGGTACCCATTTCCCAAAATAGATGATCTGTTGGATCAATTGCAAAAAGGTTGGACTTAAAGTTTGGATATCACTAGATTTGATTCAAAGAAGAAGATACCTAGAGTGACCATCTTTATAACTAGGCAAGGTTTGTATGAGTGGTTAGTCATGATATTTTTCCTATGCAATGCACTAACTATGTCTATGAGGTTAATGAATTATATACTACTCCCTTTTATAAATTCACTTGTTATTTTCTATTTGGATGATATACTGGTATATAGTGCTACTTAGGAGGAACATAGCTCACATTTGACACAAGTGTTGGAGACATTAAATAAGCACTATCTACTAGAAAATATCAGGAAGTGTGATTTTGCAAAATGGCGTTTGGTTTATCTAGGGTATGTGATAGGTGGAGAAGAGATAAAAACATATCCCACCAAGATGGAGGCCATCATAAAATGTACATTGCCTATTAATTTTTATGAGGTTAAGATTTTCATTCGGGTAGTATAGTACTTAAGGAAGTTCATAGATAATTTTCAACTGTATTAACACCACGCCATTCCATAGCAACAAGTGGCAAGAGTTTTCAATGTGGAAAGGGATAATAAAGGGCCTTTGAGGAGCTAAAGAAGAATATTAGTCAAGCACCAGTTCTGGCATATTGAACTTGTAGTAGCCCTTTGAAGTGGAGACAAATGTGAGTGGGTGTGATATGGGAACAATCTTGATGCAAGGAGGAAAGCATATATGCTACCATTTTAAAGTATTTGATGGGGAAGTTCTTAACTACATTTCCTACAACCAAGAGCTCTATGCCCTGGTGCAATACGTGAACACATAGAAACACTATTTTATGTGAAAGGATATAATAATCCACACAAATACCAACCATTATAGTACTTTTAGGCCTATAGTAAGCTACATTAAGACAATAATTATAAGCATATGGGGTCTCTACAATAGTTTCATTTAGTGATCAAGTAGAATAATGTCAACACAAGCAAGTTGACCAACATGCTTTTAAGGCCACCCATATCAAATATCACAACTTTGAGAACTCTGATTCACATGGAGCCATTCACCCATGATGCATACAAAGAGGCATGTTTAGAGGATGAGGACTTTAAGGATGTGTTTCAATAGTTGCACAGTCAGAATCATGTGCACGATGGCGACAATATTGTTGAGTACCATCTCCAGGATGATTACTCTAGAGGTTGGTGTTAACGAGGTTGGATGCACCACTTATAGTCTTAAGGGGATCTCTCCAGTATGATACCCCAATTAAGCTTCATAACATTTGAGATGAGAGTCCCATTCAATTTATCGATTCAACTTCCATATTTTTATTTTTTGAATGTTATAAATTTGGATTGATGAGATATGAAAGGGAAGCCCAAATTGATCCCTTGATGGAATGCAAGTGAAATCAACTTTAATGAGAATAATTTAAATGAGTTTTTACAAGGAATGCTACAAAACATTTATAATAATCATGAATATTAAAGAAAGAGTGATAACAATATTTAACCAAGATACATGATGGAAAAAACATACTAGATATTAATTGCGAAACAATTTACAATCAATAACCAACATAAACACATGTAAAAATCAACAAGAAATTCATAGAATGATGAAAGTTTTTAGTTAAAAAATTAGTTCATTAACCTGTCACAAATCCACATCAATTATATATTAACGAATAACAATAAAGAACAATCTTACAACAATTGATAACACATGATAAAAAATCCTTGCATCCTTGCCATGTCCCTTAGGGCTTCTGAGTATTAGATTTGAATATTCAACACCAAATCACAAAGTATCTTAAAGAATCCCAATAATAGGAGTGCATAAAATTGAAACTTAATCCTCAAGGTTGTTACAACCTTCTCCGTTTCAAAAATCTCCAAGAGTCCAAGAGCTAAGAGTTCCTATCCCTTTCCTAAAGGGTTATATTTATAAAAAATGAGGTGACCTTTCACCTTCCATGACTCTTAATCTACCCTTATGTCTAATTACTAATTTATTTCATTTTCTAATTTCATTTTGTTTTACATAATTACATTAAAATTCAAAATAAAATAAATAAATTCCTATTATGAGCTTAACTCCAAAATTGAAAAGGCTTGCAGTTGAATTTATAACCCTTGGGTCACATGGGTGTACCAAGCCTTGTAGTCTGCTACAATAGACACAAACTTTCTTGAAATTAGCCCTTCATTTATGATTTCATATTCACAGGTATTAGGAAACACTATATTAAGATAACCTTGGATCCATTGGAAAAATGAAGTAAGCATTGTGTACAACCTTGTGGGCTCCACTAGCTGCCATTCTAATGCTTATTTGGTTGGTTTTGTATCGTTTTATATGATAGCCAGTTTTCGCGCATGTATCATCTCATATATTTCACATTCAATTAGTTTTTTAGGCCCAAATTATCCCCCTGATCTGATGGAGACTAATTTGTGTGCTTTTATTAGCCTCTCCATCATGATGTGGTGTTGCTAATAAGTTCCCATAGTTTTTGTCACATCTTTCTCGAGAATTTCTTGAGCTTGAATGAAAATCTCGATCTTCGCTTTATCCTTGTCCCTCACCAGTTCATCTTTCCTTGGAAAAGTATTTGATGAATCCAAGTGTTCTATAATCCACTCATGCATTATATCATTGGCTTCTAAGGTGTAATTTAGTTGCACACATTTTGGTTTAACTGCATCTTGAACCGATATGAGCATGGAAACCATATTCTAAAGTTTTCCAAGCTCCTATTACAACTACTTCACAATGTCTTATAACAATTTATTTTTTTCCAATGTTTGTTTTGATAATATCTATCGCAAGAACTTGAGGCCAGTAGAGCTTGATTTTCCTTGCACATCCTTTCATTTTCCTGATGTACCTTTTCAAGCTCTTGTCCCGTTCTTTCACATTCTCCATTAAATGTTCTATATTATTTTTCATTGCCGAGGAAAATATTGTTCCTACTAAGGCTATCAACAAAGGATTGTCTATTGTGTTGTACACTTTGTTATTCTCCATGGTCATTGTGATAGGATTTTATGGTTCTTGGGCCAAATATATCCTTCTATCTTGGACAATTTGGTTGTTGTTTATGTCGAATCAGAAGCTTTCCAAGTTCATCACTTGATTTTCATCACCTACAATGATGCCCATTTATTCAATTGGAAAACAACCCCCTGTTAATGACGTTGAAACCGAGGCTAATGAATCGATATCCATGTTGGGAAAGCCATAATTTCCTATATTAATCTAAGATTCATTTTTTTCTTTCTCTTTTACCCTTGCCTCATCTTGGGATTTATTTTTCTAATATCTCCCTTTTGAACCATGATTCCTCTTTTTTCTTCTTTTCTTCTTCTTCCTTCTATGAATGTTCCCTTTCTTCTCTTTCTTTTTGTTATGTTTTTGGATTCTCTTTATTTCCCCTCTCTTTAATCAACTACAGGTATTATTTTAGTTTATTTTCCTTTTCCTTTTTAGCTGCTTCCTTTAATGAGAAAACTTTTTATCTTTTACGTGATTCCCCTTTAAAGCTTCTGTTGTTGCTAGTTCAAAGACATTTATGTTTCCTGGGGCCTCTACATCATTATAATTTTTTTTTTAATTCTTTCCTCGTCTTCCTTGATTTGCAACGAATAATTCCACCTGCACTTGCATTGGGAGAAATTGGTTGTTACTACACCCCTTGGGTCATATCTATGGAAGCCATGCTCTGCAAATTTGAAACACTCTAGATATATAGCCTCAACTTGTGACTCTTTGAAATTCCTTATATAGTACATGCCTACATAAAATGAGTATGCAAGCCAAAAATCCTTCTTTAACCAAGCTAGCATCCCACCAACTCCTGTGGTTACCTCATACATAACCTATAATTTTTTTTTTTATATCTATTACGAACAATGGGAGCTAGTGCGATGGCTTCCATGACCCGAAAACCGTGATGTATGTTGAGTCTAGTGGGGTGAACCAATAAACTACTTCTTTTAATGCTGCTTTAGCATTATCTGACATACAAGGTGAATCATGGTAACAAAAAATTTTGAATAGTGGTGAAATAAATCTTTCAACATTTTTCATATATGATGATGCATGTTGGTTTTCCCACAATTCCTTGCAATAGATAAGCACTGGTTGAATTTCAGGGGTGAGATTCCACTTCCACCCCATCATTTTCAACTTGCATCTAGTGCATATACAATCAATTAAATATGAAACCATATATAAATCCGACAACTTTCCATCTATTATATTTTGGGTCTTTGTCACCATGGCCCGAATGGATGCTAAAATGATTTCAACCTAGTTGAATACAACTTCATTGTGGGTGCATGTATAAATAAGTGAGATATAATTCTCCTCGAAGAAATCTGTTGTGGCCTTACCATAAATTATCCAACACATAGTGAAAACACAAGATAAGATTTTATAAGTAGCCTTGCTATTGAATTTTTTGGGGTCCTACGACCAACTTTTTAAAATATATTTGCTACCGAGAATGAACTTGTGATACCAGCTCATTGAGGAAGCCACTTGGTGTTTAGGTAGTTTATAATATCTAGCTATTCGAGGGTACATGAGTGCAACACAATCATTGCTATTATTATCTCTAATAGCCATGTCCCTAATATAAATGAATTTTATGATCCCTTCGAGAGTTTCCATATGGAAATACTTCTAGATGAGATGCTACTTTTTGTATCCATGATCTTCTAACATTTTTATAGACATTGATGTATTCTTCTCCATCAGGGAATTCTATCCTATAGATCTCATACCAACTGATTGAAATATACTTGTTAGTAATGCACCCTATGTCAGCATATATAGATACCAAATAAATGAGACTTCCTTTTGATCCTTTCTCTGCGGGTTCTTTTCCAAGTCTTTATTTTGGAGGAGCCATATATTTAGATTAGGATATGCTCAAATAATGTAAACGTACTAAACTTGGGAGATCAAGAATTCTTTGTGATAGATAATAACTTGGTGCACAACATAATAAATTAGTGCATTTTTAGGCTGTGGAATGTGCTATGTTGCAAGGAAAACAATTATGATATGAAGAGGAATTTCTTTGTGATGTGGAAATTTATTGCGACATGATTATATGGCACATTGCGTCATGTAATTATAGGATAATTAGGAGAAATATGTCATAGAACAATACTGGAAGTTGGATTATAAAAGAGAATTGTGATGTGATACAAGAGGGTGGCAATGTATCACATCACAAACTTCTAATGCATGATGCACAAAGAAATTATGTCATGGCACAATATGGAAGCCTAGACTAATAAGCATAAGTGCAATGTGCTAGATTTTTTTTGGCACTATAAGGAGGGCAACCATTGTATGGATGGTAGATTTCCTCATCTTTATCATTCTCAAGTTTTGGGTTAAGACAATGATCATCCCATTGCCTCTCAAGATAAACCTAATCTTATTGAAACTTCTAACCCCAAAGACATTATTTATCCAAAGAGTAGTGATAATTTTTATGTGGTCTTAGAAGACGAATTGAGATATCTTATACCTTTTATCCATGCTTACTAATGGAAAACTGAGATACTTCCTATTGTTGTCATATTACCACATAGTCGTGTTGTAAGAAGACCAACAACTTCTCAAGATGTGTTGGTAGGATTTGTTGAAGATTTGGTTGATTTGTATCTAGTAGATGTAGTGGAATCCATTGAACAACCTCATCTATTTTCTCCTCCTAATGAGGAAGATAAATAGTCACAAGGTGGTAATAACTCTGAAAGTGAAGAAGAGCATAATAACTTAGACAGTGAAGAACATTTGGATAACACAATGACCAGTAAAAAATTTTCATGGATGACTCAATGGGACTTGAATCTTCAAGGTATTCTACATTAATTTCCTTGACATCTCGAAAATCTTCTTCTGAATTTTGATCCAGATAAATCTATCACTCCAGAAGACAATATTCAAAATTTTCACTTAGCTTTGCGTTTAATGAATCATCCAACACAAGTATGTGGCATGTCTATTGTTTCCATTTACCTTTGAGAATAAGGTGTCCATGTGGTTAAAATATTCCTACATGCTCTATTTCTAATTAGGATCAATTCTAGAGGGTGTTTATGAGCAAATTCATAGAGGAGAAAACACCCACCACATTATTAAAGGAGTTGATATCCTTAAAAATGGACAAGAAGGAAAAGGTCAAGGATTTCAACCAATGATTCACTACCTTCTTGAACAAGTTTTCCACCAATGTTTCTCCTCAAAATGTAGTAACTGTAGAATAGTACACTTCAACCCTTGTTTATTCTATAAAAATGTTTGTTAAAAGGGAAAATAAGGCTAAATTGGCAGAGAACTTTACCAAAGCATTGGCAGTAGAAAAATAAATAATATCTATTGGTTTTAACCACTTGTAAGAAGAATCAAAGAATAGTGGGAAGAAGCCTCAACCAACCACAAGTAAATCTATTGAGAAAGAAACTAGTGATCTAGAAAGTGTGGTCAAGATGGTCACGAAGTTAACGAATGAAGTAATAGATTTAAAGAGAAGTTCCAGAGAAAGTTATTCAAGTAATTGATATTTTTAGCTATTTCACAAGCGTAACTATAACCCTCTAGCTAAATTAGTTGAGATATCAAATGCCAACTTAAATTTTGAAAAACTTGGGATGGATAACTTCTATTCATACCATCAAGCTAGTCACTTAGATAAGACATGTCCCAAATAGATAAATTTGATGAAACTTATAATCAATTCATTGTTGGAGAAAAAATCCCTTGAAGATAAAATAGGGCAAACATTAGAAGAAGAATCCCTTCAAGTAGATGATGAATATTCTGTGGGGTTGATTGTGTTGTTATAGGATGTGTTGGTTTATCATGAAACACATATGGTAGGATAAGTTTCACTTAGAGAGTCCCAATTTGCTAAAGCTACTAAATATTGCAACTTGCATAGTAAAGGACTGACGACTCACCCTAGTCCTCACGAGAAGGGCAAATAATTTCTTAGGAAAATACTTTCTCTTAGGACTAGAAATCAAAATTCAAATTCTCAAGATAAGAGCACTCAACCAACTAAGATCTTAGTGGGTAATGCTAAAGAAAGTGTAATAACACTTGAATCAACAATGAAGGCTAATCCAAATCCATCTCCAACCATCACAAATAAAGATAAGGATGAAGGAAAAGTGATAGAGTATAATGTGATTGAGGACACGAAGAAGATGAGTAAATGTTAAACTCTCTATGATTTATGTTACGCTACAAAAAAAATAGAGCTGTTGCTTAGAACATTCAAATCATTTGGTACACAAAGTGAGTTCGCTTCAACATCGAATAATTATACTAATGAAATATCATAAAATGCCACAAATTGTGATAAGGAAATGATTAATGCTGCAAGTATTCAACCCCACATAAGATATCAAACACAACGTTTCTTTCTTACATTTGAGATTTTTAATGATAATGTGCATAATTTTTTAGTAGACTTCGGTGCTTCAACAAATGTTATTCATTTGTCAGTTTGAAATAAAATAAACATAAATCCAAATAAAAAAAATACTTAGACCCAAGATTTCACCATGTTATTGAAATTTTTGTGATAGACATACCTAAGGCCCACGAGTTGTTATTGAGAAAACACTATTCAAAGAAGCTGCAAGGTTACTTTTCGACCAATTGGTCCCATTTGTGGCATCATTACAAGGGAAAGAATAATTATAAAAGAGTCGATAATGAACCTCATATGAAGTACAATGTTACATAGTTGGAAGGACATAATGAACCGATAAGTTTTACTCAGGTCATTGTGGGTAATTTTTTCTTGGAATTAGATTTTGGATGTTATATGGATTAGCCATCGATGGTACAATCTGATACAAAACTAGAACTCCTTCCTTGTACTCTGACTGGTGCAAATGAACACTGCATAATAGAACCCAATAATATTAGTGTAGATAGTAATACTCTTGCAAATAAAAATATTTTGGATCCTTAATATGATGGTTCTAAATCTCAATATGGAGTTGGTGCAGGCTGCATCTTGTTGGATCCAACGAAGAATAAGACTCTTATCTTATGTTGCTTGGATTTTGACCGCACCAATAATACAATCGAATACCAGGCTTTGATCTTTGGACTGAAAAAGACCATAGAATTTCAGGTAAAATTTATCAAAATTATTGGTGATTGCAAGATCATCACTAGACAAGTACGAAACACTATTCATTAATTAAATCTTTCAATATTATTTTAGTCGCTATATCTAAGAATGCTGCAAATGATACTTTGGCTAGCACAAATAATCATTTTAGTCCTTTGAGGGATGGTTTTTATGTTGAAATAGTTTATAAGCTTGTTTTACTGGAGAGTGTAACTAATTTCATAGTGGCTAATGATGATAAATATATATTTGAATTTATTACAAATTTGGATGTGTTTAAAGATGCCGTTATTGATGAAGATGATAATGAACAATATTTAGAGGATGGAACAAAGATTCCCAAAGGAAATATGATGCAAGGATTAGTCAAGTTGGAAATATTTATGATTTGTAGAATCATTTTAAAGGGACTGAAAACACCAATACTTAATGTTCTACATTAAGGAATCAATAAATAAACATTGGCACAAAAAAGATCCCAAGTATGTAAATCTCGGTACATTTTCTATTGGAGTAGAACACTAGGAATTCATTCAAATATTCAAGAATTACTGAGATGTGTTTTATTGGAACTACGATGATATGAAGATATATGATACCCAAATTATTCAACATGTTGTTAATTTGATAGCCTAGTGACAAATTCCAAACATGGGACTAGATTCCTCTTTTCGAGAGGACCAATTTTGACTATTGAAGCACTCAATTTGGAAAAGGGAAAGTGTATTTTTGAATTAAATCCCACATGTGAACAAAAAGACAGGTCAACCCAAAAGAGAAAGTGGACACCCATGGATGACTATAAATAGAATTCAAGTGACCCTCATTTGGAGATCATAATCATGATCATTATTATTTCTTTGTTTGGCTTGCATAAGTTAGAGATGGTTCATGAAAGTTTGCTCGTATAGGTATGAGATTGTAGGGTCTAAATATCACGTGTTTATGGTTTTGGTTTTCAGTCACAGGCATGCTTCAGGTAAATTTCAGTTACCACCGTAGGCACACATTCTCATGCATGCAGTTGGACTATTTCAAATGCCCACACATCACTCTCTGCGGGCAGTTGAAAGCTAGGGTTAGAGTTTTACAGTTGACTGTAGATTTAATTAGTTAACTGTAGAGTTTGCAGTTGACCGCAAAAAATGAGAGTTGACTACAAACTTCTGAATCAGGGTTGTTATTATTAACATTGTTGAGTTCATATCATGGATGTTGTTTAGCTGATTTTCCTGGATAGTTTTGTGGTTGAAGATATGGATCATTGTACTCTATCTTTGCTGAATCATTCAATGAAAATATAATAAGAATAATTTTTTGATAGGGTTTTCCCTATAGTGAGTTTTCCCCTGGTCTCTATGTTTGAATACTTATATTCTATTGTTCCTCCATGTTCCGTTGCATTGATGATGACATTGCTCTTTCTATATAGATGTATATGTTGTTGAATAATGTGGTAAAGTTGAATAATTTTATTATGACGTGGGGTGAATTTAATATGTAAATGAGGAAATGCAATTATCTAAAGCAAAGTAAAATATAGCCATAAGAAGAATTAACACTTGTAATTCCCATAAAAGAGGGTATCAATCCTTTCCAACATAAGCTGCAAAAAGTGCATTCCACTCTATAACCTCTTGTCCAAAGAGAACTACATAAATTATTAGATGCACAAATTATCTTCAAAATAATACACTTTACCTGGGTTTCTAATTTTGCGCCTATAAGAAAGAAGTCATGGGGAATTCATGTGTGGATTTCATATTCTAAAATCAAGCCTTTAATAAGGATAATGATCCTGTACAATATATGGAGTAAATTTATCAGAAAATATCAAGATTCAATTTTTCTCTCTATTTGATAGTTTATCGGGATATAATCAATTTTTTGTTTATGGACCAGATTTCCCGAAAACAAGTTTTAGAACCAAATGGGTTACTTTTTCTTATAGGCTCATGCCTTTCATATTGGTGAATGTTGGAGCTACTTTTCAATGTGCCATGGACATTATTCATAGGAATAATAAGGAAAAGAATAGCTGTATATCTTGATGATGCCATGGTTTTTTATAAGAATAATTTAGATCACTTATGCCATCTCAAGCAAATTTTCGAACACTATTGTAAATACATAATATAACTGAACCCAAAAAACAACATCTTTGTAGTATCTGAAGGTAATCTATTGGTTCATATTATTTCCAAAAATGGAATCATTGTAGATCCTAAAAGAGTGAAGGCTATCACACATATTTCGTAGCCTAACAATAAAAATTCTATGTAGTCTTTCTTGGGAAAAATCAACTTCATCTGGAAGCTCATATCCAATTTCACATAGATTGTAAACAATTTGAAAGATATGATCAAGAAGGATGTTGTGTTTAGATGGAATCAGTAAGATAAGGTATATTTCACAAAGATATCTCACCTTGTACAACAAAAAATGTAACAAAGAATTAATGTTATATACATTCGACCCTTATTGCTCTCTTGCAACCGCACTGATGCAGAAGGACGAGCAAGGAGATAAATTACCAATATATTTTATGAGCATAGGGATGAAAGGATTTGAGGTAAAATATCTAGACATTGACAAACATGCATACATTGTTTTCAAAGTGGCGAAACACTTTGGAATTTATATTATAAAAACTAATGTCAAAGTAATTGTTCCCTGTAGAAAATATAAATAGATTCAACTGATCTTGTAATATGCTAAAAAAATTACTGAATCAATTCTAGAAATTGTGGAAACCAATCATAATCACACAATCACATGAACAAGAAAGAGAAATAATTTCAATATCAAAACACAAAGATGTATCTGGGGAAAGCCTCAGCTAAAAACCCCGTTGCCTGTATATTGCATTAAGTCAAGAATATGAAACAATACAATGCTATTTCCCTTTATGAGAAACCTCTGCACTATATGTGACTGTCTCACTCTGATCCTAGTAAGAATGGTCCGATACTTAACGAATTTCCTGCCTCTAGGTTTCTCAGCCTTGCTTACGCATTCTTGAAGGAATTGAGACCCTATTAATTAGGAAATTTCCAAGAATTGATAATTTTGGGTGTGTGTTATATTATTTCCATGATTAGAAGCAGGCGCGAAGCAGGGGGTAAGAGGGGGGCGGTAGCCCACCTACATGGGGTCTAGGGGTAGCACCCCAAGAATTTTTTTTGGACCCTATATTAGGTGGGCAGGCCCATGTTTTTTGCATGGGTTTGCACATGGTTTTGGGCATGATGGTTTTTTGCACATGGTCTTTTTTGTATATCCGATCAAAGGAACTATGCTTACATTCTAATCTAGGGTTAATGGATTGGGGTTTATGAATGCTTCAACATGTATATATATGTGTTGAAACACTAAAAGGAATATAATGAAAAATCAAGCTGGTAGTCCTAGTTTGGGATCCAAGGGAAAAGATTTTTGTATATATGTTTTATGTTTTATGCTCTCACTATTGTTTATTTTTTGTTTTTAAGAATTCGTTTTCAGATAATTTCTATACAGGGTTGAAACCTACATTCTGTATCGAAGTTGTTTCAACTTCAAGGGGATGCCTTTGCTGCTGAGGGGATTTTTTCTTGGGCCTGTGGTAGACCCTGTTTAGTGGGAGATATGTGGGGTTGATTCTCGCGGTGAAAGAAGATGGAAAGCAGTGGAAAGATAGAGATCGAGAAATTTAATGGTAATATTTTTGAGTTGTGGAAGCTCAAGATGGAGGCCGATTTGTTGGTGGATAAATATTAGTGGATTATGGTAGATCTAGGTACTAAACCAATGATAATGTCAAATGGAGACTGGGTGAAGTTGTATCAAAAGGCACAGAGCACAATATGGTTATGTATCTCAGATTCAGTATTGTTGAATGTATATGGGGAAGAAATGATAGAGACTTTGTGGGTCAAGTTAGGGACTTTGTACCAATCTAAGTCTCTAGTGAATAAATTGTTCATGCAGAAAAAGTTGCATAACCCGAGGATGAAGGATGGAGACTCAGTGATAGAGCATATGAATGACTTCAATACCGTGGTAAGTCATTTTTCATCTGTCGATATTAAAATCTCAGATGAAGATAAGTGCATCAATTTGTTGTGTTCTCTACAATATTCGTGGGATAGTTTGGTTATTGCAATAGGTAGCAATACATCTACCTTGAATTTTGATGAAATATTCTCAGCCTTGCTATCAGAGGAAATGCGACAGAAAAATATGGAGGGACAAAATGGAGATTCCTTATTTGTACGAGGAAGGTCCCATAACATAAGCAAAAATAATTTTTCGAGTGGGAGATCTAAATCTCCAGGAAATATTGTAAAGGTGTGTTGGAAATGTGGAAAGGAAGGGCACTTCAAAAAGGAATGCAGGTCTAAATCTCCTAAGAAAGTAAAGGGATATGATGATGATCCTTCTGCAGAGGTGAAAACCACCTTAGAAGAAGGTGGGGATGTGTATTTGGCTTCTTCCTCAAATACACATGTAGATCATGAGGCATGGTTGATTGACTCAGGTGCATCCTTTCACTTCACTCCCCATAGGGAGTGGTTCTATGAGTATGAGAAGTATGATGGTGTTGATTTATTTTTAGGGGATGATAGGAAGGATAGAATCGATGGAAGCGGAAAATTCAAGATGAAGCTGTAAGGTGGAAGGATTAGAACACTTTTTGGGGTTTTGCATATTGTTGCATTGGCCAGAAATTTTATTTCTTTAAGCAAGATGGATGATGCAAGTGTAAAGTAGTGTTCGAGAAATATCCCTGCAAGAGGGTTCAAGGAGAATTGGTACTAATGCATGGAGTTCAGATTGGAACTCTGCAAAAGCTTCTGGGTAGCACTGTAATTGATGGGTGCAACGGTTCTATGGTTCCTGAAAGTGGAGCAGAAAGCCTAGCGACATCTGGAGAAAAGACCATGATATGGCATCAAAGGCTTAAACATATTGGAGAGAAGGGCCTTCGAATACTGCATGGTAATGTTATGGTAGAATATATTTCTAATTTCTCTCTAGATTTCAATTTTTGTGAACATTGTGTATATGGGAAGAATAATCGGGGAAGTTTTCCTTCTGGTGTTAAGAGGGTGAACAAGATATTAGAGCTTGTGCACAACGATGTGTTTGGACCTATGTTGGTTCCATCACTTGGTAAATATTTGTACTATGTTTCATTTATAGATGACTTCTCAAGGAATACATGGACATATTTCTCAAGGAAGAAATATGAAGTCTTTGAAATATTTATAATTTAAGGCCCTGTTGGAAAACCATACAGAGAAGAAGATAAAGGTGCTGATCAGGACAAATAATGGTGGAGATTTTTGCAAGAAGGAATTTGAAGAGTTCTATAATAAGTGTGGTATAGAATAGAATAAGACTAATCCATACACACCTCAACAAAATGGAGTTGCATAATGAATGAAAATAACACTGATGGAAAAGGAAAGAACCATGCTCAGTGGTACCAGGTTAGGACAAGAATTATGGGAAGAGGCAGTGGAGACTGCATGTTACCTGGTTAACAGATCACCTTCATCAGCGTTGGAGGATAAAAATCCACATGAGGTATGGACTGGTAATAAACCCTCTATTTCACATATGATGGTATTTGGATGTGATTCATATGTACATGTTCCAAAGGAGAATAGGATCAAGTTGGAAAATAAATCTGAAAGGTGCATCTTTATTGGGTATAAGGATGGCTTAAAAGGTTACAAGATTTGGAACCCAGAAACAAGGAAGGTTGTGTAAGACTAAGATGTGGTATTTAGAGAGGTGAAATATGTTGTTAAAAATGAAGTCCTACCAAAGGAAACTGAGAAGAAAGAGTTTGAGCTAAAGGAGGAAGAATCAGACTCTACAACAGAACAAGATTCAGAAGAGGAAGAACCACAAAATCTAGCTGTTAGAAGATCAGTTCGAGAAAGAAGGAAACCAAAAAGGTATAGTCCATATGCTTTCTGTTAAAATTTTTCTTTAACTATCATTGATGATGATCCCAGAACTGTTAGGGAGACAATGGATTCAGAGGATGGAAAACTATGGAAGGAAGCCATGGTTTATGAAATTGCATCCTTGCACAAAAATGAGGCATGGGATCTGGTAGAGTTTTCGGCTAGAATGAAGCCGATTGGGAGAAAATGGGTGTTTAAGAAGAAGATGAATGCATAAGGAAAGGTGGATAAATACAAAACTCAGCTGGTAGCAAAAGGTTATTCCCAGGTGACATGAATTGATTTTAGTGATATTTTTTTTCATGTTGCCAAGGTTAATTCTATTAGATTATTTTTATTTGTTATTGTTGCATTTGATTTTGAGGTAGAACATATGGATGTGAAGACAATATTTCTTCATGGGGATCTGGAAGAGGAAATCTACATGAATCAACCTGAAGGTTTTGTGGTGAAGGGTAAGAAAGAATTGGTATGCAGGTTAAAAAAGTCTCTATATGGGTTGAAACAATCACCAAGGATGTGGTATTAGAAATTTGATACCTATATAAAGGTACTTAGCTTCACCAGAAGCAAAGAGGATCATTGTGTGTATTTTAAATTAATTGGTGACCATGTTATTTATTTTGTCTTGTATGTGGATGATATGTTTCTGGTTGGAAATGACAAAGAAATTATCCAGGATTTGAAGACCCAATTTTTATCCAAATTCGACATGAAGGATCTTGATGATGCAAACTATATTTTGGGCATGGAAATTAAAAGAGATCAGGAAAAGAGGAATCTATGGTTAAACCATAGGAAGTATGCTGAGAAAATATTGCAGAGGTTCAATATGAAGGATAGTAAACAGGTGAAGGTTCAAATTCCTGTATGTGTGAAGTTATCTGCTGACCAATGTCCCAAGACACAAGAAGAAGAGGAGGATATGTCACGTGTTCTATATGCAAGTGTAGTGGGTAGCCTGATGTATGAAATGGTATTTACTAAAATAGACATTGCACATGCATTGGGATTATTGAGCAGGTTTCGGTCAAAACTAGGGAAGGATCATTGGACGATAGTGAAGCAGGTTTTCAAATATTTGCATGGAACTAGTGATTATGATCTATGCTACCAAGGAAGACCAGGATTGGACAAATTTTGGACATCCATGGCTTGGTTGATGCAAAATGGGCTTGATATATGGATCAAATAAGATCTACAAGTGAATATGTGTTTATTCTATTTGGAGGTGTATTTAGTTGGATGAGTAAAAGACAATATGTAGTGGCTCTTTCAATTACAGAGGCAGAATACATGGCAACCATTCATGCAAGAAAAGAAGCAGTTTGGTTGTAGAGATTGTGTTCAAGTATGGGGTGTGTGCAATGATCCATAAGGGTAGATTGTGATAGCCAAAGTGAAATTTTCTTGGCTAAGAACACTGCTTATCATTCAAAGAAAAATCACATTGATGTTCGGTATCATTTTGTGAGAGATATGGTTGAGGATAAAAAGGTGTTGCTGGTTAAGGTGGACAATATGAAGAATGTTGCAGATGCATTGACGAAGTATGTGAGCACTGAAAAGTTCTCTTGTTGTAGAGAAACAATGGGCATTATAGGGCTGGACCAATGACTAATATCTCCCATGGCTCCTTATGGAAAGAAAACAAGAAGTGGGAGTATGTTGGGTGTGTGTTATATTATTTCCATGATGGTTTTGTGCATGGGTTTGCACATGGTTTTGGGCATGATGGTTTTCTGCTCATGGTATTTTTTGTAGATCCATTCAAGGGAACTATGGTTATCTTCTAATACAGGGTAAATGGATTGGGATTTATGAATGCTTCGACATGTATATGCGTTGTAACACTAAAAGGAATATAATGAAAAATCAAGATGGTAGTCTCTGTTTGGGATCTAGAAGAAAATATATGTGTATATCTATTTTATGTTTTATGATCTCACTATTTTTTATTTTCTATTTTTAATAATTCATTTGCAGACAATTTCTATATAGGGTTAAAACCTACAGATTTCACAATTCATCCAAGGCGTCCTGCTGACCTCATGCATGACCTGTACAATTTTATAATTGTACAATTGATAGTTATCTTACCTTTAACTCCAATCTCAATTGGGTCACTATTAGAATTGACATTAAACATCTATTTATAGCGAATTATCAGTTATATGATTGATCACTGCATGTGAATGAAATCATATTTAATTCACTAGACCTCTCACTAGCTCATCTCTTAGATCTGATTTTAACTCAAATAATTGAGTTAACTTATTACAAATCTAAATAAACTATAAATAGACCCTCTAAAACTTAGAGTGAACTCTACATGTCTCCAGTTTTACCACCAACTCGAATTGACTGAGCTAACTAAGTCTTCCTGACTCAGTTATCTCCTACAAACTGTCATGTGATGTGGAATTACACTTTCCTTCTAATTTAATTAAGTGAAAATTAAATTATAATCCCTTCTTGTTGTCAATTTCAACACTCCCTCTCAACAAGAAGGAGATTGTATGCCACCTCGATCTTGCTTATGTGGAACTCTAATTTTCTTCTTGACAGTTCCTTAGTCAAGATGTATGCATCCTGCTCCTTTGTGGGAATGTAATCTAATGAAATAATCGACCTATGCACACAATCTCGGAGATGGTGATACCATATATCAGTATGTTTGGACCTGTCATGAAAAAATGGATTAACCAAGAACTTGATGCAACTATGGTTATCACGATAAATCACCGTTGGATCCATCTGTCGAGCAAACAAACCTACACGTATCTTCCTCATCTAGATGACCTCACATGCTGTCTAACTGACAACCATGTACTCTGCCTTTGCTGAATTGAGTGCAATTGATCTATGTTTCCTGATATACCATGAAACTGTTGCTGATCCTATGCTGAATATGCCCCTTGATGTGCTCGAACCGTCAGATGGAATTTCTACCCAATCTGCATCTCTGAAGCCTTGAAGCTTCATTCCCTCTGCCTGTCTATACCATGACCCAAAATTTGTAGTGCCTTTAAGGTATCTCAACACATGATTTCCTGCCTTCCAAAAGAGCTTGGTATGCTTATCCATAGCTTGAATAATTTGGTTAACCACATAGCATATGTCTGGTCATGTGTTCACCAAATACATGAGTGAACACACAAGCTGCCTGTAGATAGTAGAATCTACTACTTTTCCTGAAGTAGCATCCTCTTTCCTCTAGTTTCTTGCTAGAGGGGTCTCCATGTGTTTTCTTCCCTCCATTTGGAACTTCCTAAGAATATTATTGGTATACTTTCCCTAAGATACAAATATATCCCCACCTCTTTTCCAAATTTCCAATCCCAAGAAATAGTGCAAGAGCCCCATGTCCTTCATCTCAATTTTTCTTGTAAGATCCTCTTTGTAAGACTTGATGAGCTGTTCATCACTTATCAATATCAAATAATAGAAATAAAGTACAATGATCAAAATTTTACCCTCTACCACAATATAGTAAAGGTTCGCATCCGCTTCAATCTTGGTTAAGCCCAACCCACTGAAGTATTTGTCAATACCGGTGTACCAAGCATGAGGTTCTTGAACTACTACATTTGGCGGAAATTCCGACACTTGGTTCCGACGCTTTTGACCAAATGTCGGAAATTTCTCCAAATTTTTTCCATCCCGCCTGAAACCGTCGCTATACCGACGTTTATAGAAAAGTGTCGCAATACTGACACTTAGAAAAGTGTCGCAATTGTGATGTTTGGAGGAAGACGTCGCAATTGCGACACTATGGCCCAAAGCATCTCTATTGCGACGACTGCCTCCAAACGTCGCAAGTGCGACACAATGTCTAGGTGTCGCAATTGCGACGTTTGGAGGTACCCGTCGCAATAGCGACGCTTTTTCCGCCGTCGGTATAACGACACTTATATGCGCGCTACATAAAAATACGAAACTTATATGCGCGCTACATAAAAATTCAAAACTTATATGCGCGCTACATAAAAATGATTTTATTGTTTCGTATCCGTCGCAATAGCTACATTAACGTCTGATGTCACGCGCGCATTCGCCCTCTACTCTTGCAGAACAACATTCGCCCTCAGCATTCGCCCTCAGCTCTTGCAGAACAACATTTTCCCTCAGCATTCACCCTCAGCGTTTGCCCTCAGCTCTTGCAGAACAACATTCGCCCTCAGCTCTTGCAAAATGGTAAGTTTTTACTGCAGGCCCTTCCTCCTATAGTAGGGTTGACTCTATTTGGGTTTTTTTGGTAAATTCCATTGGATTGTGTTAGGCTGTAGGGTTCTCTCTAGATGTAAGGAATCAAGATTCAATACCCTCTATTATCTTCATCACCCAATACAAGATTTAAATTTTTCCCAAAGAAACGCTTATTAATTTGGCAGCCATTATTTCTCCCTGCTTTAAAAACCCTACATTTAAATGAAAACAAGCATTGAATTTCAACTACAAAAATCTATTAGTGTTCAAATGTACATGTGTGCTACATTAACGTCTGATATCACGTGCGCATTCACCCTCCGCTCTTGCAGAACAGCATTTGCCCTCAGCATTCACCCTCAGCTCTTGCAGAACAGCATTCGCCCTGAGCTCTTGTAGAACAGCATTCGCCCTCAACATTCGCCCTGAGCTCTTGCAGAACAACATTCGCCCTGGATTCACCCTCAACTCTTTCAGAACAGCATTCGCCCTACATTCTCCCTCAGCTCTTGCAGAACAACATTTTCCCTCAACATTCGCCCTCAGTGTTCGCCCTCAGCTCTTGCAAAATGGTAAGTTCTTACTGCAGGCCCTTCCTCCTATAGTAGGGTTGACTCTATTTGGGTTTTTTTGGTCAATTCCATTGGATTGTGTTAGGCTGTAGGGTTCTCTGTAGATGTCAAGAATCAAGATTCAATACCCTCATCACCCAACACAAGATTTAAATTTTTCCCAAAGAAATGCTTATTAATTTGGCAGCCATTATTTCTCCTTGCTTTAAAAACCCTACATTTAAATGAAAACAAGCATTGCATTTCAACTACAAAAATCTATTAGTGTTCAAATGTACATGTGTGCATCACTTGTGTAGGGTATTCCTTTTCCACTTTCACATTATCCAAGAATGTGTGCGGTATAGTTCATATTTTTTGTGATTTAGATTGTCTTGAAAAAGGAAAGGTAAATTATTTCCCATGGAAAAGAAGGTTTTCCCTTTTTATAGGTTGTTTGGACTTACGTGGAAAAATTTATGGTATGCCTTTCATATTATGTAGTTTAAATTTGAATTAACAGATTATTCTACATGAAAATATAATTACCTATGTGATGTCCTTCATCACTAATTAAAATTATAGGTTTTCAATTTCCTAGACTCTAACTCATCTGATGCTAAATTCTAGGTTCTCATTGGTGGATCACTCTTCCATTGATTTCCTTTCCCTCTGGATCTTGTCATAATTTAAAATTCATCAATGATACATATATTATTTCAGGTATCCCAAAAGGATTTATAGTAGAACATATTGTGAAGTTTTTTTGACACTTGAGGATTCTTTTTAGAACTGCAATGCGGTCTATGCTATTGAGTTATATACCAAGAAACTTGTCCTTAATAACCACACTATGAGGTAGGTTCAACCAGTTTGAACTTGTTGAGACATAGCATATGAAGTTGTGTGATGAGTCCATATCACAGGTCTATTATGGTGACAAAAGTGAAGACACGTAATGATAGTTATTATATTAACATTACTAGAAACATTTTCGAAATTATCCATGCTATCAAGATGTCAAAATTCCAGGCATTAGGTGTCAATACTCGTAGCTAATAGATAATAATAATAATATAAAAAAAACACAACTTTATTCTTGAAATATGATTGTTACACATTGGTAACCTAGTTCATGAGTTACTATCACTCATAGACTGCAAAACAAACTTAAAATATAAATTAAACCAACATGAGAATCCAACTAAGGGTTTCTCGACAAAATCATGCCATAACCTGGCATTTTGAAACCCAAATTTGAATCCATCATAAGTAATACAATGCAAACTCGGATGGATTTTCAATGCATGTTTGCATGCTACACTTATTCTCTGTCTAGATATCATTTTTTAAATGGAACCATTAGTCAAGCCCAGAGTCCTTTTTATGTGAAAAATTTCAGCTCTATTTGAGCTCTTTTTTGCTCCACCACCTCCATAAACATATGCAAACATATATCATGATCTTGGAATTCCATTACATATGTATGTGCCAATGTTCCATAATCATGCCCCATCATCAATTTAAGAAATTTCCATTGAATATCAAATTATGGAGGGGGGGAAATTTTTGCTACAACATTTGGCTCAAAATCAGGGACCATCTCCGTATGAGGTGAATCAGAACTATAGATATTTGAAGAAGTAGATTAGTGCCTTTTTCTCTGGCCATGGAGTCATATACAATCATCCATCACAAAAATTTGTCTTTGTTCATTCTCACCTTGAAAGTTGCAAAAATTCATGCCCTAATTGAAACGCCACTAAATTTGAAAGATATAATAAAAATGCAAGCTAGAAGTGCCCTATTAATACAAAGGGAAAACCTTCCTACCTACCCTAACTGAGATAAATTTTGATTGAATAGGAAACATGATATTTCCTATGGAGTTGATCCAACAACTTGTTAAATGTATGGGACTAAATCATGCATTTGATTTCCGGGGAAACATGCGCATGAAGAGAAAAAGTGCAGAATTAATGGAAAATCCATACATGCCACTTATAAAAACTACACCGAAAGGTCAAAAAATACTTAAGGCCTTAACTTAATTTGAATCCAAAAATGACAAAACAGGATTAGTGAAAACACGAGAGTGGTGTGGGTGAACAACATAAATAAAAAGTGAAGATACCTTTCCCCCAGATGCCTTTGTCACCGTTGTATGAAAACATGTTTTCCTTTCCCTTTATACATGCAAGTGAATGCATTATAGGTATGGTGTTTTCCCAGAATAGGAGAAGCCTACTTAAATATATCATTCGTGGAGTGAATTTTTGGGTGCCTTAATGTGTAATGACATGTTTCTAGGACTGAATTCAATGCAAGGCATATTTGAAACTCTAACTCTGTCTTCCGGTGTCTTATTAGAAATTATTTCAGTTTTCATTTTGTGTTTTCAAGTTAGATATTGTTTTCAAGTTTTTACATTTATAATTTTATTTCAATGTGGAAGACTGATCAGAGCAGTGCAGGAACAACCCCGAGACGGGATGATCGTGGAAAGAGGCCAGCGGAAGAACATGTAAAGTGCCAGAATTGCTCTATCTTCAGGTATTTTAGTTATTTACATAATTGAAATAATATTAATTTTGTTCAAATATGCAGACACCTAGCCATGGTACACGCCTGATGATTCCCTCTTTGAGGAAGAGCTTTCTTCATCCCTATCTCCAGTGTTCTTGTTGCAAAGAAAGGCACGAGATGCAAGGTCGGAATTTAATACTTTGATAGACGCGCCTCAAACACCTGAAACAGAAGAGAGGATAAAAAATCTTATGAGCCAGCTAGAAAGATATCAGGTAATAATAAAAAGTCAAAAGGATATTTTTTTTGTTCTGCATGAGATGAATTGTGATAGTTTGATTTTTAATTTTTACATTGACTAAACTAACAAAAATTTCTTTTGTATGTAGCATTTTTTGGCATTTGCTAAACCCGGTGTTGGTGGTAGTGGGACACAAGGGCAAGAGATTGCCCAAAAACCCTCTCGTACACCTTCTACTCCTTTAGGTGCCAGCCAAGAAACACACCCTGCCCAAGCAGACACCCAGCCAACCACTGAATGTGTTGGAAATGATGAGGCTGATATGGCCAACTACATTATTGCGTTTCCTGGAGCTACACGTGTCAGCTCCACAGGGACCATTAATGGCACGTTGTTGGTGAACGATGAGGGTGTCCATATAAAGCATGTACAACTCCCAGGTAAATTTTAATATTTTAACTATTTCATGTACTTTATCTAAAACATATTTATCATGATTTTTATTTTTAAATTAATGATAATATCTTTTTTTTTTCTTTTCTTTTCTGTGTAGGAAACAATGAGTTCTACAGGTTTCTGGAGAGCCATGCGTTGGTAATTTTTGGCCCAACCATACGCACAGGGTGGAATTCCTAGAAGTCCAACCTGAAAAAAGAACTTCTAGATTATCTAGAAGCCCTTTTTGGGGTCGGCACATTTGACAGAACAACGGTGGCTGGGGTAGCCGGCTAATATTTGAAATATACCAGGGACACCTATAGGACGCAATTGAAATTTAACCCTAGATATGAGCGTCCTCTCGCAGTTCCAGAGACTGAGTGGAGAGCACTCATCCATGACGGAAAAGAGAAAAGGGCAAAGAAAGAAGGAAAAATGCCAACTGGACCCGCAAGGTAAATTACAACTTTAATACAATAGCTTTAATTTTCTTTATGTCTAAAATAAAAGTGTGGTACGTCATATCTGACTTCAATATTTTGATGCTAGGTTGCCTGACACCTCAAAGGCAACCAAAGCTAGGATTGAGAAAAAGGGCCATCACAAGCTAGGCTAGGGCGACCACTTGAAATTAGCTGCAAGAATTGTAATTAAGTAGCTAAACATCTTATAATTAATTGTATCGCCTTCCAACGTTTTTGTAATCCTATCAAATATGATTAAAAATACACAATCATATGTAATGTAGGGTGATGACCTCGGAACAGAAACTACAGAGGAAGATAAAAATATCGCTTTCCATTTCGGCTATCAAGCCGTAGTTGAACGTCGCAGAAGCTTGGGGCAGGTCCCAAGATCTAGAATGCCTGATAAGGTAAAACATTTACCTTTCAATATGTTTGTTTTCATCCATAAATTTAATGTCTAACAACTTTGTTTAAATCGGGGGAGCAACACTACCGACGAGGCAAATAACCCAGTTTTAGAGCCAGATGTAGATGATCCTCATGTGCAACCTGATCATTATAGTGGGGACCAGGCCGACAATGCTACTATCAGTGAGGGCCGTGACGGTAATTAATTTCCACTTATAATTTTTTCTAATTATACCTTGATGGTTGTCCTTATATCGTTTTTTGTTTAAATGACAGAGAATGTTTCCCTTGAGGATCTTACCACCGAGGAAGACAGGGCAACAGTCCCAACGGCGACAACTGGTGCACCAGGTAAATAATCTCATTGCAATTTTTTTTATTAATATTACCGAACTAGTTCAATGATATTTAAAAACCGACAATTAAAATTTAATATTATCTGTTTTTGTAGGTGATGCCCCGTCACTGGATGAGACCAGACATCGTGACTACGCAACTAGGTCAGCGGCGACAACTGGTGCACCAGGTAAATAATCTCATTGCAATTTTTTTATTATTAATATTACCGAACTAGTTCAATGATATTTAAAAACTGACAATTAAAATTTAATATTATCTGTTTTTGTAGGTGATGCCCCATCACTGGATGAGACCAGACATCGTGACTACGCAACTAGGTCAGCGGCGACAACTGGTGCACCAGGTAAATAATCTCATTGCAAATTTTTTATTAATATTACCGAACTAGTTCAATGATATTTAAAAACTGACAATTAAAATTTAATATTATCTGTTTTTGTAGGCGATGCCCCGTCACTGGATGAGACCAGACATCGTGACAACGCAACTAGGTCAACGGCGACAACTGGTGCACCAGGTAAATAATCTCATTGCAATTTTTTTTATTAATATTACCGAACTAGTTCAATGATATTTAAAAACTGACAATTAAAATTTAATATTATCTGTTTTTGTAGGCGATGCCCCATCACTGGATGAGCCCAGACATCGTGAATACGCAACTAGGTCAGCAGTGCGGGTCGAAAGGCACGAAATAGTAGCAGAGCACGATGATATTGATGATGTAATTAGGAGCTTTAGAAACAGGAAGAAGAAAAATAAAATTTGATAATGTAAAATATTGTATTATTATAAGACAAAAGTTACCATACTTGGAACGTTTTTTGCGTTATATAAAAAACTCATTTATCATACTATTTTTATGTCAAGCATTAATTGCAATGTTTCCTTGCGTACTTTTATTGAATTATTTTTTTATTAGTTATTGAATATTTTTTTTATGCTCATGAAAGTAAAAAATGAAATATAGATTGGGTATTGGGGAATTGAGAGTGATGTGAGGGGGGGGGGAAGGGCCATAAGAGCTTCCACCTTCACGTGGTTGGCCCTGTTTAGTAGAGAATAATTTATTGGAGCGATTTAATCTTGGAGCAAACCTCCCTCGATCCAGTGTAGCAACAAAAAAGTCACTGTTGACTTAGTTGCTACTCTTTCAGATCGTGGGAGGCTTGTTCCAAGTTCATGCGACTCCAATAATTTTTTCTTGAAACGAAGAGGAGCTTATTTAGGTATGTTTTGACATTTTCAACATATGTTCTAACATTATCATAAGAATTCATCTTACAGTAAAAAATACTACATCAATTACTTGTATTTATTGTATAGATAATGATGGATTTTGATTGACTTGGCAGTGCAGGTACAAATCCTCTTGCATCATGAGCAATACAACTTTTCAACCAGGGTCATGTCCAGGATATTTTTTCTTGTGCGCTTGACCAGGTTCGTAATGTCACATTTTGTAAGTTCCTTTACAGTTTATAATTCAATATTAAGCTTGTTCATGATTATTATCTAGGTTTTTTGTATGTGTTTTTTCATCTATTTGATTGTAAGCAACTCTGCATGTTTCCTGTTGTTCACTATGATTTCTCCCATTACCACTCCCAAGATGAATCCAACTTTATTGTTACATAGGTTACTTTATTGTTACTATGATTTCTCCATTTACGATTTCATAGGTTACATCATGTAAAGTTGTCAATCTCAGGTTGGTGATGAGCTTTACTTCTCCAGATTTGGGGCTTTTCTGATATTTTCTCCCTCATGTCATTCCTGCATCACCTCGTTGTTTGAGCATGCCAATTTTCTACCACTTGTACCAATTGGCACATGTCAATCTCCGAGTGGTGCCACATTTCACCTATTTTCAGTGAGAGTTTAGGGTTTCTCTAACATAGCTTCAGAAATCCGATTCAGTGCCTGCTTGAATATTGTCACATAATACTCATGGTTTGGATTGATGAGCATGTTTCGAATGGTTGGTTGATTCATAAGAACCACCCATATAGTCATCTTGAGATATTTCAGAAGTTTTCTCGGGTTTCCTTTTTCACCGTTTCTAGTGGGTGGGATGGTGTGGGGTGATCCATCAATACTGGTGCTCTTGTAGTAGGGAATTTGTTTTTGGGGATATAAAGGAACATTTGATGTAGATATCCCATTGGATGCATTCATAGATGGGCACGAGAGGTCAAGAATTTAAATTAAAAATATGCAACCTCTAGCATGGCAACCTGAAGGCTGCGAGAGACACTGGTTAAAGATTGTTTTGTGCGGGCCTTAATATAGTCGTGATTTCTTTCTATTATCTTAATGCAAATATAGTCCAGTCTCATTCAAATGAGGATTGTGGTTGTATTTCTCTTTGGTTGTTTCTCTCTTAATGCTCCAGAAGTTTCCAAAAGTTGCGATAGTTGTTTAGTTTGCTTGTTACAACTTAAAAGTGGTTTTTAGCAATGGGAGTCATGTTTTTTAAGGTTCATACTAATATGAAGATCTTGTAATTCTATATTCAGTATAAGAGAAGATGGCCTCTACTTTGGGAAGTATGACAACAATTGCCACATCTACCTGATTGGGTAACAATGGAAAGGGGAAGAAGTTGGGTGCAATGTTTGATAATTATGGCAGACAATTGTCTTCTCTTTCAGTTTTTTCACCCATTTCCTTTAATCGCTCAAGCAGAAGAGGGACTCTGTGATTACGCGACAGAGAGAAGGTAGTTAATACAAGAGCTATGGAAAAGGAGTTGTACTTCAACAAGGATGGCTCAGTGACAAAAAAATTGCAGGTCAGAGAAAAAATTATGTTTAAAGGAAGGTCACCTGCACGTGAAAATTCACTACGGTGGATCTTTCCTTGTCCACTTATATTCGATTTTAATGTGTTATTTTAATTTTTCATGGAGGGTTGTTTTGGCATATGGTCTGGCATTCAATTGCACACTTACTGAAAGCATTGTCAATTTGTCTTGCAGGTGGTGTGAACAAACTTGTTGATCTTGTTGGAGTCACCCTCGGGGCGAAGGGCAAAATGTTGTCTTGGAGAGCAAGCATGGTTCTCCAAAAATAGTTAATGATGGTGTGACAGTAGCTAAGGAGGTAATTTGTAGATGTGTGCTCTGGTTTTCTTTTTAACGTTGTATTAGTTCCCCCTCTTAAATGTCTTAGATTTGGTAGGCATAATTTAAAAACTCAAAGGTGAAAGGAAACATATTTGTTACCAAGTGGTCTACTTGGCCTATGGACTAGCCACATTAGAGTAATGCATAAAGATTTTCACAACAATAAAAGGAAAGGGTTATGGCTGAGTCAAATTTTATTGTTATTGACAGTGTAATGAAATGTATCTCAATGCTATGGTTTTGGCCTTTTTATTTGCTGAATTAGAGGACCCAGTTGAAAATATTGGGGCCAAGTTGGTAAGGCAAGCTGCGGCAAAGACAAATGATTTAGCTGGGGATGGAACCACAACATATGTTGTTCTTGCACATGTTGGAATATTGAAAAATTCTAGAACAATGAATGGAGAATAAATATCCCTTCCTCTAACACAGAGAAAATAAAAATTTCTTTGACAAGAGACAGAGTTTCAATACTTTGAAAACAAACTTCTATTCCCTTCAATAACTCAAAAAAAAAATATTACACTTCTTCCTCACTGAGAGGGATTAAAAAATTATGATTGCTACAAAACACAGTGCATAAAACCAACTCACTGTCTGTTCAAAACAAACATACTCTATCTCTAAAACACTCTGCTGTGTTTTTCACTTTCGCACTGCTGTGCATACACACTTAAAATGTTACACTTAGTCTTTCACTTTTTACACACTGTGTAATAAAAAATTTACGTACTATCTATAAAAAAAACTACCAAGCTTTTTTGTCCTTTTTATTTTTATATGCCGTAACATATAAAACATATTATAATAAACCCTCTTTTAAAAAAAATAAAATTAAAACTAAATTCTATGGCCCACCTTTCATTTCGCATATGATATATATATATATATATATATAACATATGTTTAAAACATATTTATATATTAAACTATCAAAAAATTAAAGAACCCTTTCCGTCGGACTTCAAAAGTCTGAATAGATTGAATTTCAAACCAAATTTGCGTTCCAAAATGGGATGCTGACGTCTGCCTAATTTTAACTCGAATTCTCAATCCAATGTGCCCTATAAAAAATTCGGGTCCGGTTTTCAGGTTTTCAGATTCCCTTCAATTTCATGCGATCCAATATTAATGCTCCACGTGTCCTCCTTTTGAATTTACAAAATTGTCGGGTAAATTTCTGTTTGTTTAATTTCTGGTTGGTGAATTGCATTAATGCTGGTTTGTGTTTAAATACAATCCTGTACAGAAATATGGCTGCGACCATCTACAAAAAAAACTTGCAGGAATTTTGAATGTTGAATTAAATTTCTGGATGGCATGCAAGCAATCTCCAAAAAAAAATGTTGCTGCTGCATCCGTCCTTCTGCTGCAGCAGTTGAAGTTAAAATTCCATAGCACAGGGTTTAATAAGTGAGGGTGTAAAGGTAACTTTTTGTCCATAGTACTGGATTAAGATCATCTATTCATTTTTGTAGGGTCTTATGGTGTTTGGTTTTTTAGTTTTGGGTTGGGCTTATTGAGTCTAAGATAGTTTTTGAGTGAAAAAATTGCTATCGGGTATTAAAAAATTTTGGTTCTTTTGTCAAAATTTATGAGCTTGTTAGGAAATACAAAACTGACAATGGTTGTATCTTAAATTTGTGGAAAATAATTTGAAATGAAACCTTTTTGTTTAGGTTGTTGTAGTAGGTGCAAACCCCGTTCAAATTACTAGGGGCATTGACAAGACAATAAAGGCCCTTGTTTTGGAACTCAAAATTTTGTCAAAGGAGGTAAACGCTTGCCTTTTGAGTAGGCTGGTTTTCATTTTTGCTGATGGTTTGGTGTATCTAATTGAATTAGTTGCCTAAGGTATTTTTGGTTGCAAACTCCTTTTCATTTTTCATACGGTATTGGCCTTGTGGAATACATTTGATTGTGTGGTCTTGTTAGATCTACAACATTTGTAGTTGTTTAGTCTTATGGCCGAGGTGCACTTTTATTATGGAAATAGTTGATGCAATATTGTCATTTAATCCTTGCTGCAGGGTAGCATGTTGAGAAGTTTCTTGTGAAACATTTGGTATTCAAAATGACACTTGATCCTATACAGCATCATGCACTTGACTTCAAAATTCATATTCAAAGTGTGCCAGACAATTCTTGCAAATTTCAAATATTTATGTTGTTTTAAACCATTATCTTTTTCATGTATTGGATGCTGAAAATGTGAAAAAGACTTTGGTATGAAACCAACTGATGAATAATTTCCAGCAAAAAAACCACTTCCAAGACATGATTTAGAAGTAGAACAAATGTGCTTATGAAGCATAGCAAGATATCCTTGATGCATTTTCAATGTTTGGCTAGGGTTATTTTTGGAGAAAATAACTCCTTATTCCTAGAATAGTGATCTTCAATACAAGTAAATGCCAGAGAAGAGAGATCATCGTGTGACGCAAAAAAACTGAAATTGGACCCCTAAGGAGAGCTGGTGTGTCTATAATCGCTCTGTCAGCATTTTCCCTTGGTTTACCCCATTCTTTTCCTCCAGCCTGAGTCTTAATTGACTTCTTATTTCTTCGGGTTTATTTATCAAATTCGTAGAATTTGATAAATAAATACTATCCACAATGGTTGGAATTTAATTTATATTCCCGAATTTATATTATCTCCAAGCCTTATAACCAATGTTTAACTTTCAACACTTTGTATTTACACTCCACGTTTCTTTTTAAATAAATAACTTGTAATGAACTTTCGGCTCTATATTTCACCACCCAGCCTTACAAAAATCACGCTCCAGACTTATGCTAATTATCCGCCAATTGTTTAATTAAACAATTTCATTATACTCCGGCCCCACCTATATATATCAATAACCAATCAAACACTCGTATCGTACCTGGATATCCTCCGCACACCTTAGTTAACCTCCGGGCAAGTTCAACGTGCGACCACCGTCCGATGGCCCTTCTCCAAATCAATGACTCTTGGAAATTTCGCTCAGCTTCCAACGTCGGGCTTTAACGTGCGATGGCGTGGGTTAAACGGTGGTTTTCCGGGGGTCACTTCACCACGTGTCGCATTCCCTATGGAATTGCTCGCGAATAGGAAATACCGCCTACTCCGCAAAAGCGGTGCGATATGGGCAACTCGCTTTTGTGATTCCGCTCATGGTTTTGGTACAGGGCTTGACCACGGGTGCAAGTCTGGTTCAGCTATCCTTTTGTTTGTTAACTCATGTCCAATCCTCGGGTCAGGTTCCGAAAGCACAACAATTTTGTCTCTTTATTAAGCGAAATTTTTATATTGGAATAGTTTTCACGACCCCGGTTCTCTACACAGACCTCGCCTTCGGGTGGGGTGAGTTCACAGGGTTATCCAACAATTTACGGGAATTCAAAGACAGAAGAATGGAATTATCAGTACCCAATCGCCTCACAGTTAAACAATTCTTCACAATTAGTAGTTCGAGATAATTCAATGGCAACTAAGCTTGGAAATCGTTTAACTGGAAACAATTTTTCACACATAGAGGTTTATTGCAAAAATCCCCTCTCTACTCTCCTCTTCCCTCTCTACTTTTATTCATCCGAGGAATTACAATTTATATACATAACATATGGCTCTTCGGTTCCTCTGAGAGGACCGTTCTAGAAATCAAAAGGTCTAATTATAATAATTCAACTAACTGAAACTGTTCGACTCCTACAACTCTAACTAGTCTAAGTAATACAGTCAGCTGAGGTATTGACACCTAGCTATTACAACTCAAATGTTTTCAAACCCTCCTAGCCACAACATGTGGACAAAACCTCCTACATTGCTGGCTAGTGCCTAATGCCCCTGCATCATCGTGTGACATAAACCTATTAACAAAAGTGAACGGGGAATGATTATTAATTATGGCATACTAAGTTGTCAGTGATTTTGACTATTTGTCTTTAACATGTAAAAATGTTAAATTCCAAACTTACATCATCATGGTTTGGCATCATGAGCTTGACTAATTGTCCACCATGCTCATAATTTCATTGTTGTCTTCATATCTATAAACAACGTTTCAAATAATAATAAAAGTTCTATAAGAAAAATCCAGACCTCCATGCTGCTGCTCCTTGTGAGACAAAGTCAAAATTGCATTACACAATCTGACACATAAGAATCTCCTATATCCCGGTGGTATGTATCAAAACTATTATAATAGTGTCTTCAAGACTTATGTTGATATTGCCAATGAGATATTTAAGAAATGAAAGATGGAGCCTTCTTCATTGTTGTATATGTAACATTCTTTTATTACTATAAAGATTGATGGTTTTGTCTTTCTGAAAATGAAATGTAAAAATAATTTATTGTGGTCAATTGAAAAGTTTTTTTTTAAAGATTTTCATTATGGAAGGGCAACATAGATATATGCCCTTCTAATTGAAATTCGGACCTGCCCTTCAAATTTGATCACTGTGTGGGACCTTAACAAACAATAAAACTATTCCGCCACGCGTTATATAAAACATATAACAAAACCTTTGTCAAAACTTCAAACGAACCCTTTAGCCATGGGTATTTCATCACGAATTGATCATTTTACCATGTACCTTCTTCTAGAGGAATATTATTCCACTTGATTAGGTACTTCATAATGGTTATATGTCAAAGAGATACAGAATGTTTATCTATAAATTTTTGTGGTTCAAGAATCCACTTTCATTCTTCATCTAATTTTGGAAGTTCTATTTACATTGGCATATTTTTTCCCAAAACCTTTTTTAGGAAAGATACATGAAAAAGCTTATGAATGCAAGAAGAAGGAAAATATAACTTCTATACCACTTGTGCAATCCTATGAATAATTATTTAGGGCCATAACAGTTATGATTTTTGAGCTAATTCTTTATTCTTCTTTTTCTTGAATGAAGATTGCTTATAATGCTATAATCTAAAAAATACCCAATTACCCTCCTCAAAATATCTTTCACTTCAATGTTGTTCCCCTTGTTGTTTTATCATGTTTCATGTCATTTGAAGGTTTTCCATAATAATTTTCAAAGTTTCTTTAGTATTTTCCATATGTGACTCTGTTTCCTATACTTTGGACTTATCTTGCAAAAAGTATGAGATACTAGGAGTTGGATATCCATAAAAGGCCTTAAATGGGGAAATTTTAGTAGATGTGTGATAGGTAGTATGATAGTATCATATTACCATTCTTCCTTGAGGAACCCACTTCATCCATTAAGATTTCTTTTCTAAAGAGTAACATTGTAGATAACCTTAAAAACATTTGTTAACTATTTTGTTTGACCATTTGATTGTGTTTGATATGTAGAACTCATGGCAGCTAGTGTTTCTCCACTCATATTAAATAATTATTTCCAAAATTTTCTTGTTACTATTACTTTAGGAAAACCATGAAGACTATGAATTTCTTTCACGAACACTTCTCCCACTTGGCTTGTTGTTTATGTAATTTGAGCTCTACAAAAAAAATCTACAAAATTTGTCTATATAAATGACCACAAAAATGTCATACTTACCTTTATATTTCAGTAACCCTGTAATAAAGTCTATTGATATATCTTCTAGTCTTTGAATATGTATGTGGAATGGTTGAAGTAACCCTAGAGATTTTAATATCTCTCTTTTATTTATTATGCAAACCTGACCTTCTCTTACAAAATTTTGAATATCTTTCTTCATTCCTTCCAAAAATATATTTTTTGATCCTTTGAGATGTTTTAAGGAACCCTGCGTCCTACCATCGGAGAGACATGGGACTCCCTTAATATTTGTTTATTCAAATATGCTTGTGTGCATAAAAATATTCTACATTTGCACCAAAGTATATCTCTCTTTCACTCCCAATGCTCCATAGAGTTCATCCCATCCTTTATAAATTTTAGTTTTTGTTTAGTACTATTGTCATTTTTCCATTATGGCAAGCTTCTTCTGGCCACCTAGCAATAGAAAATGTAATTGGATATAAATTTGAGGCCTCTTCTATTTTAGAAAGAGCATCATATACTAAATTTTCCTTACCCTTTTTGCAGATTATCTCAAAATTAAAACTTTGCATTTTTTCTCCTCATTTTTGTTAATCTTCCAATGAAATCCATAGCTTCAAAAAATACTTTATGTTATCATGGTATATCTTGAATTTAAAGTACCTCCCAATGATATGCTATCCCCATTTTTTATTGCATGTAATATTTCTTTCATTTATTTTTCATATATAGATTTCACCAAATATTTTCTTTGAATTCCTTGCTTTTAAAAGCCAATGATATCCCTTATTGTGTTAATGTTACGTAAATTCCTTGTCCTAGTGCCTCACACTCTACTATGAATGTTTTACCAAAAGTAGGTGCAACCGCTGTTGGTGTAGAAGACATGGCATCCATTGAAAGAGAGAATTCCAAAGTAGCCTCATCATTCCATATAAATGATATTTTATTCAAGAGATATGTGAGTGGACTTGAAATGCATGCATAATTCTTAACAAATGATAAATAATATCATGTAAGTCTAAAAAATATTCTAAGAACCTTGATTTTCTTAGGAATAGGTCATTTTGTAATAGCTTGCATCTTTTGAGGCTCCAACTTCACTCCTTCCTTTAAAACAATACGAACCAAATACTCGAATTCTTATTTCCCAAAAGCACATTTGGATATTTTTACATAAAAATGATTGTTCTCAATAATTATTTATATAACTTTTCCACATGTTTAGTGTGGTATTCCCATCATTTATTATAAATATGTGTATTATCAAAGAAAACCAACACAAATTTTATAAGATAGGATCAAACAAAATTGTTCTTAAGTCGAGCCCGCCAGACTTCAAATGACGATAAACCATAATTCAAACCAAATTCGCATTCCAAAATAGCTTGCTAACGTCGGCCAATTTTGTGACGCAAAAACCAAATGAATTCCGCCCTAATATTTTTTGGGTCTGAAGTTGGGCTAGCGTACGGAGGGAGAGTTGTGACGCGAATTTCTTATCAAATTCGCCCTAATATTTTTCGGGTCTGGATTTCCACTGCGTGAGCGGCCCAAACAAAGATCCGCTCCAATCAATTTCTGCCCCGTGTCCTCAATAAAAACTTGCCCTGCTCCCGGCTGCGGGTGCATTCGATGGCGTTTAAGGCGATGGGACATGGATATGGCGATTTCATATCAATCGCATTAACATTTAATGCTGTTTAATTAAGTTTTCACATCAAATACGCATTAATTAATTTTTAACACTGTTCAAGATCGGACCTCCACTCCTCTTTGCGATTCCGCACGCTCCAATATGATCCGGCCTTCGACTCTTATTTCTAATGATCAGAGATTAATTATGACGGGCGTCCTTTGATTGCATTGCAGTCGGGTCGACAAAATGGCGTTTACCTATGGTTTTTCAGACGAGCCGGTTGCTGGATTACACTGCCTGCTAACTGTGATGATAAGGAGAAGTGGCCAGCTGAACTGTTGCCTAGACCTTGCTGCACATCTGCATTTCTCTCGGTTCTGTCTCTGTCTGTCTTCCTATGTTTCTTGGAATTCTGATTCTCTGTCTCCTCTTGTGCCCACTGCACCTGAGACTGCACCCATGCCTCGCGTGCATCATAGGATGCGTTGCCGCAAGGGGAGCACTAGAGGTCAACCCCTACGCGCTCCCTCCAGCCCCTCAACAGAGTCGACTTCCGGCCAGTCCAGTGATTATTACGCAGGTCGATATCCAAATACTAGGAGTGGGCGGGGTCGGGTTGTAGGATCTGGCCACCGTATGGATTCTCTTGCTCCTCGCTTCCCCATCGCTAGTTCACCTTCTCCCACGACGCGCACTGCACAATTTTCCTTTAATTTCTCTCTCAACCGCCTGCGAATCACGGCTTTAGTCACTGTGGTATTCCACGATGAGGCCCAAACGGAGGAAGAATGCACCCGTCTGGCGGGTCTGAGCTCGGAAAAAGCCGGCCAGCATTCGGGCCTTAAGAGGGGGAGCCGTGGCATGCATGTGGAGGTAGCACCTAGCCCTTCTAAAGGATGGTGCCGAATCATGGAGGAACCACCGGAGGAGTAGTTTGGTTAATTTGTTTTTCTTGCTTAGCAGGCCCACTTAATTGGGCTGCTTTTAGATTATTTTACTGTGCTGGACCTTTGTAATATTTTTGAATTCTGTAAATTAAACGTTCAAGACTGGTTTCCCCGTATGAGGGCAGTCTTCTTAATTTTTTGGTTTTTTGATGACAAATTTGCCATGAGTCTGGCCAGGCAATGTTTTTGACTTCGGTGTAATTTTATTCCCAATGTTAATAGATTAACTTTACTTAGAATTCTCACATGATTAGCGTTTTTCTTGATCTGTTCAAGGATTTTGGGTACTTTAATTTGTATTTGGAACAATGGACGTCGGTACTCTATTTGTTGCTTTACTATTCTACATACTGCTATTTGAATTTCTTATAGATGCCTCAGGCATATTTGGATGCTTTCTCAGATTGTCGATAATCTCCATGTGGACCGTTACTGGGTTTTATATCATGTCCCTGTATGTGACATGGGGAATTTTTCTATCATTGTTTGGGGTGGGACTTCCACTTTTCTGGATGGATATTTGGGTTCCAATCTTCAAACGTGAAAATGTAATGACTTCATGGACTGTTTTACTTCATATAATATATTCAAAACAACGTTTTTTCTCTTGTGAAAAAAAAATGATTAATGTTTATCACTCTGCCTTCAAAACTGGCGATGCTGGTCTATGTTGCTGGTTTATTGATATGGTCTGATGGTCTTTTTATATTTTAGACATATCACACTCCTCACATGATTAGCGTTTTTCTCTGTTCAAGGATTTTGGGTAATTTAATTTGTATTTGGAACAATGGACGTCGGTACGTACTCTATCTGTTGCTTTACTATTCTACATACTGCTATTTCACTTTCTTATAGATGCCTCAGGCATATTTGGATGCTTTCTCAGATTATTGATAATCTCCATGTGGACCGTTACTGGGTTTTATATCAAGTCGCTGTATGTGACATGGGGTATTTTTCTATCATTGTCTGGGGTGGGACTTCCACTTTTCTGGATGGATATTTGGGTTCCAATCTTCAGATGTGAAAATGTAATGACTTCATGGACTTTTTTACTTCATATAATATATTCAAAATAGTGTTTTTTCTCTTGTGAAAAAAAAATGATTAATGTTTATCACTCTGCCTTCAAAACTAGTGATGTTGGTCTATGTTGCTGGTTTATTGATATGGTCTGATGGTCTTTTTTATATTTTGGACATATCACACTCCTCACATGATTAGCGTTTTTCTCTGTTGCAGGGTTTTGGGTACTTTAATTTGTATTTGGAACAATGGACGTCGGTACTCTATCTGTTGCTTTACTATTCTACATACTGCTATTTCACTTTCTTATAGATGCCTCGGGCATATTTGGATGCTTTCTCGGATTGTCGATAATCTCCATGTGGACCGTTACTGGGTTTTATATCAAGTCCCTGTATGTGACATGGGGTATTTTTCTATCACTGTCTGGGGTGGGACTTCCACTTTTCTGGATGGATATTTGGGTTCCAATCTTCGATGTGAAAATGTAATAACTTCATGGACTATTTTACTTCATATAATATATTCAAAACAGCATTTTTTCTCTTGTGAAAAAAAAATGATTAATGTTTATCACTCTGCCTTCAAAACTAGCGATGCTGGTCTATGTTGCTGGTTTATTGATATGGTCTGATGGTATTTTCATATTTTGGACATATCACACTCCTCACATGATTAGCGTTTTTCTCTGTTCAAGGATTTTGGGTACTTTAATTTGTATTTGGAACAATGGACGTCGGTACTCTTTTTGTTGTTTTACTATTCTACATACTGCTATTTCACTTTCTTATAGATGCCTTGGGCATATTTGGATGCTTTCTTAGATTTGTTGATAATATCCATGTGGACCGTTACTGGGTTTTATATCAAGTCCCTGTATGTGACATGGGGTATTTTTCTATCACTATCTGGGGTGGGACTTCCACTTTTCTGGATGGATATTTGGGTTCCAATCTTCAGATGTGAAAATGTAATTAATTCATGGACTGTTTTACTTCATATAATATATTCAAAACAACATTTTTTCTCTTGTGAAAAAAAAATGATTAATGTTTATCACTCTACCTACAAAACTAGCGATGCTGGTCTATGTTGCTGGTTTATTGATATGGTATGATGGTCTTTTTATATTTCTGACATATCACACTCCTCACATGATTAGCGTTTTTCTCTGTTGTAGGATTTTGGGTACTTTAATTTGTATTTGGAACAATGGACGTCGGTACTCTATCTGTTGCTTTACTATTATACATACTGCTATTTCACTTTCTTATAGATGCCTCGGGCATATTTGGATGCTTTCTCAGATTTGTCGATAATCTCCATGTGGACCGTTACTGGGTTTTATATCATGTCCCTGTATGTGACATGGGGTATTTTTCTATGAATGTCTGGGGTGGGACTTCCACTTTTCTGGATGGATATTTGGGTTCCAATCTTCAGATGTGAAAATGTAATGACTTCATGGACTGTTTTACTTCATATAATAGATTCAAAACAACATTTTTCCTCTTTTAAAGTTTCATTTTTTTTTTAAAATTGAACCCGCTGTCGGTATACCGACGCCTTGTAAGCGTCGGAATTGCGACAACTCAGAAATGTCGGAAGAGTGACAGTATAAAAACGTCGGACGAGCGACGTTCAAAACGTCAGACGAGCGACGTTCAAAACGTCGGACCACATTTCTTCGGAATTGCGACATCTTACAAACGTCGGAAGAGCGACGTTCAAAACGTCGGACCACATTTCGTTGGAATTGCGACATCTTACAAATGTCGAAAGAGCGACGTCAAAAACGTCGAACCACATTGCATCAGAATTGCGACCATTTACAAACGTCAGAAGAGCAACGTTCAAAACGTCGGACCACATTTCGTCGGAAGTGCAACAGTTTACAAACGTCGGAAGCGCGACGGTTCGTGAGACGTCGGAAGAGCGACGGAAGAAGTTTCGATAGTGCGACACTTTTTAAGTGCGTTGGAACTGCGATGGCATGACAAACCACATTTTTTCCGCCCTCGAAATGTCACTCTTGCGACGACTATGTGTCAGAATAGCGACGAATTGGCCGTCGGAATTTCCGCCAAATTTTCTAGTGTTGCTTCATCCCATACAATTATCTCTTGAGTCTGCCCACATGTGACTCTCTTCCAAAGGTCTCAAAACCTTCCGACTAGTCAATGTACACCTCTTTCTCAATCACCCCACTGAGGAAGGTTGTCTTTACATCCATTTGATGTATCTTACATCCCATCTTCGCTAAGAGTGCAAGGATGGATCTGATTGATGAGTACCTTGCGACTAGTGCAAAGGTATCGTCATAATAAATCCCCTCCACCTGAGAGAACCCTATGGCCACAAATTTGGCGTTGTGCTTCTCCACACTCCCATCTGCTACATGCTTCACCTTGTAGATCCACCTAGATCCTAAAAATGACTTCCCCTCCAGTCTTGGGACAACTTCCCATGCACTATTTCTGATAATGGAGTCATAATCCTCAACCATGGAATCAAACCAAATTGGTTGCTGCACTTATTCCTCAAAAGAGAATGGTTATATCTCTACACCTTCACTCATAAGAGCCATGTATCCAGTATACCGCTTTGGGGACATTATCTGCCTGCATTGTGATGTGGGTGCTCCCACATTCTCTCTAGCATAAAGCACCAACCTATTAGCCTCTCTGGTGTGCTTCCTTCTGTCTCGGGATGTATTTGCATGAGTGGGTGCTTCTACTCTCTGTACCTTTTCTTGTGGCTGCTCCACATCTCGAGGCTCTTCTTTTGGAGCTTAGAGCTCCTCAACTGCATGCAAATAAAGCTCCCTCTCAAGGGAAATTCACATGGCCTTCTCTTCATTGAATTTCACATCTCTTCTTGCCACTTTCATCTTAAGTGCTGGCAAGTACACCAACTAGTTGTGAGGTGTATCAGTGTACCCCACAAATATCCCCAACCTAGATGTTGGATCTAGCTTCTTCCTGGCATATTTGGTCACATGGAAATAAACTAATGAACACAGTTTTTTAAAATACGACACATCTCATCTCTTACTTGAAAAATATTCCTTTGGTGTACTCATCCCAAGTATCCCATGAGGACTTATGTTCTACACACATACTATTTTATTACATGCTTGGCCCACAAATGCAACTGTAGGCCCTAATCATGCAACATATCTCACGCTGCTCCCAAAATAGTTTTGTTCTTATTTTTTTCAACCCCATTCTGCTGTGGGTTATGAGGTGTTATCAATTCCATTCTAATTCCTTCTGAAGCACTTAAGTTCTTGAATTCATTAGAGACATATTCTCCACCATTTTAGCTCCTCAGAGCCTTCACCTTCTTCCTTGTATCTTTATCAACAAGTGCCTTGAACTCAAAAAACTTTGAGAACGTTTGATATTTCTTTTGCATGAAGAAAATCCAACACTTACATGAAAATCTAAACAATCACATAATACTTGTGTTTTGCTGTGGATGCTATCAAGAATGATCCGCAGACGTATGAGTGAACTCTCTCAAGGATCAACTTTTCTCGGCTTTACTTATCGTGAAAGGTGGATTTGGTATACTTCCACAATGTAGACCCATTGCATGTATCTCACTGCTAAAGTGAACCCTTTGGAATTCTTATAGAAATCTGCTGCATGATCTTAAAAGCACCATGGTGTAGATGGACCAACCTTCTGCGCCATAACTTATCGATGTCTCGGCTTACCACCTTCTCTACTTTTGTGCTCAAGGAAACACAATATTATACATCAAATTTTCATAGGTTCTTTACTCAAATCCAAATATTCTTCACCTGTCCCGTGGCTTTGTGATGAAGGAACATATTTCCTTTGCTAAATATCACATAATAGCCACGGTCTTCCAACATAGCAACATAAACCAAATTATTATTTAAACAAGGTACTTGACCCCCTCTGAAAGGTAATTGTACCTATGTCTGTAGCGCTATACCTCCATTCATCTCCCATCTCAATGTGCATCTAGATATCCTTCTCCTCCAAACTACTGAAGAATTATCTGTTGCGGATCATATGGAATGAAGCTCCACTATCTAAGTGCCACAAAAAACCCATCACCGATGACACCATGCATGCAATGAGGGTGAAATACAACTCGAACTGTGAAGCAAGTGCTTCACCTGCCTCTCCTCCTGAGGGATTCTTATCGGTCTTCTTGTGCAGACACTTTGTAGCATAATGTCCAAGCTCATGAAAGTGAATTTTTTTTACCTTTGAAAAGTGTTGCTTCTTTCTCGCCTGACATAAATATGATTAGGAATGGGACACATTCCCTTTCCCTTTATTCACCTTTCCAACCAAGGCACAATTCTCCTTATCACCAGTCTTTGATGGGGATCCATCTCTGGTGTTCCGCCAAATCTCTTCTTGTACCAAGTTGGACGACAATCGCTCCCACTCTGGTATCTTCTCCTTCCCATTCATCGAGTCTTAGTAGCTATGAGAGCTCTTGGGAAGGCCTAGAAGTGTTAGGCTCACCAAATCATCCTGGGAAACTGTCACACCAACACTTCCAAGCTCATATCGACATTGAGTGAACTTCGTCAAGTATTTTGGTATCTTGTCGCCCTTCTCCATCTTGATCTTTCCAAGCTTTTACTTCAACCCTGACTTCCTATGGTTATTTATATTTTGAAACAGATATGTTAAGGCCTTCCACATAGCATATTTAGTTTCCTTTCCATGGATTTTCGAGACAATATGATGTCGAAATCCTTCTAATTTTTTTTTTCTTTCCTTTGTTACTTTCTTCTTCCATGCATCAAGAAGTTGAGAATATGTTGCTGCGGGCTGAGGAATATCAATATCTATGAATTAATCTAGTCCATTTTCCTCCAACACTACCTCCAACCTATCCTTCCATGCTATGTAATTCTAATTACCCTCAAGGGCATATTCGAGTCTCAATCCAGAGAAATACATCTCAATCTGCTGCTGGTCCTGAAAAATAAATCCGCATATTTGATTCACTAGTTCAAAACAAACTCTGGTTCTTCTCTTTTATAGCGATTAATTCTATGATACCATGTAGAAAATCTAAATAGATTCAACTGATCTTGTAATATGCTAAAACAAATATTGAATCAATTCTACAAATTGCTGAAATCAATCATGATCACTCAATCACATGAACAAGAAAGAGAAATAATTTCAATCTCATAACACAAATATGTATCTGGGGAAAGCCTCAAATAAAAACCCCACTATCTGTATATTTCATTAAGTCAAGAATATGAAACAATACAATGGTATTTCCCTTCCTGAGAAACCTCTGCACTATCTCTAACTATATCACTCTAATCCCAACAAGAATGGTCTGATACTTAACCAATTTCCTACCTTTGGGTTGCTCAGCCTTGCTTACGCATTATTTGAGGAATTGAGACCCTATTAATTATGAAATTACCAAGAATTGATTTCACAATTAATCTAAGGCATCTTGCTGATCTCATGCATGGCATGTATAATTTTATAATTATACAATTGATAGTTCTCTTCCCTTGAACTCCAATATCAACTATATCACTCTTAGAACTGACATGCAACAACTATTTATAGAAAATTATCAATTATATGATTGATCACTGCATGTGAATTAAATCATATTTAATTCACTGGACCTATCACTAGCTCATCTGTTAGATAGAACTAGTTAAACTTATTTTCATTCAAATAATTGAATCAACTAATTACAACTCTAAATAAACTGTAACCGGACCTTATAAAACATAATTGAACTCTACATGTCTCCAGTTTGACCCCCAACTCAAATTGACCGAGCTAACTAAGTATTCTTGACTCATTTAACTCGTACAAGATGACATGTGATGTGGAATTACAATTTCCTTCTAATTTAATTAAGGGAAAATTAAATTAGAAGCCCTTCTTGTTTCTAATTTCAACATTCCCCATCCCATGGTTCAAACACTATTCGTACAAAAGGATATTATAGGAGAAAGAGGGGATTGAATGAATTCATTGCAAGAATATGAGCTTGAATTCAAACCTGCACATAGTCACAAATTGTGTAAACTAGTTGCACAAGCCCTAGATCCCAAAGTAGAAGACAATGAAGAATGGGATAAAAAAATTGAGATGTATAATTCAGATTCTATGTGAATGTCTACTGCTGAACCATGTCTGGATAAAGAACTAAGGAAATATTTGGAATATGGCACCTTTCCATCCAATTTATCAATAATTCAAAAACACATAATCAAGCTCTGATTAGAAAAATACCAATTAATTAATGACACATTTTTACAAGAAATAATAATGGAATTGTTAGAAATTAGATAACAAAGCAATGGAAAACATAAAGTATTGCGAACAACAAACACAAAGGCATAAAACAAGAGAGACACAAATATATATGGTTCACCCGATTTGGGCTATGTCCATGGAGAAAAAACCATTCCTTCCTTTTATATTATCTAGCAAAATGAAGGGATACAACCTAAAACAAATTTGTTGTAACTTCACCTTCACTCTCACATAGTCTCTAGTTTTATCACACAAAATAATACATAGCTGCAATACAATTTCATCATATAAACCGAGGATTTATTTCTAGGGAAAAAAACCCTAAATTAACATAACTTCTACCATTAGGTATTCTGCCTAATGAATGACCCATATTGACTACAAAATTATAATATATGTGAAAAGGAAAATTTTTCTCTAATTTTTGCTTAGGGGGAACTACCCTTGAACCCCTGCCAAGGGGGGGAGGGCTGAAACCCCTGGCAACAATAATGGGGGGGAAAGCCCCCCCTGTCAAGGAATGAGATACAAATGCAGTTGAAAAAGGAACTCTAAATAACAAATATAATCAGCCTCTACACCTAATAGGAATCTTATTGTGATGCTTGGAATCACCAGAAGTAGATAATGTTTTAGTTGAACTTCATGATGGTACAATTGGAGGTCATTTTTCCAACAACACTACTGCACACATAATCATTCGAGAAGGATATTATTAGACTGGTTTGTTCAGAGATGCACATGATTGTAGTAAAAAATGTCCTTTATGCCAAAAGTGTGATGGGAGAGAGAAAAGAGCAACCACTCCGTTGTAATTGGTTAAAGTTGAAGAACCTTTTCAACAATGGGGTTTGGATGCTATTGGTGAGATTTTTTTCACGTTATTCCAAACAAAAATAATATATTCTCACTGCTACAAATTATTTTAAACATTGGGCAATAACCATACTACTCAAGCAAATCAATGATCAAGTGATAATACAATTTATTGAACAACACATTTTTACTAGGTTTGGAGTTCCAACATCTCTTATTTTTGAAAATGCTTCCTATTTATTTTTAACAAAATTATATGAATTTGATTTAGATAAAGGTATCATTTAAATAAATTATTCTAATAATTATCCTCAATTAAATGTCCTAGCTAAGTTAAGAAACCAAAATTTAATCAGAATCATTAAGAAAACCATAGTCAACCAACAATGCAACTGACATAATGCTTTATCCAATGCTCTATGGGCCGATTGGGTGACCCAAAATATTTCCTTGAATATTAACCATACTTCTTGTAAAAAAGTTTTTCTCCCTCCCAACCTTTATATTTATGCATTAAAGCTTTCTCAATATTCCCGTGGTCGGTGATCCATAATTAGAAAGTGAATGTTTCATGGAATAAATTGCAGGCTAGTTTATTTCTTTTAGGCAATGGATTGCGATAGCAAAATTACACAAACATAAGAAAATTTTGCAAAATTTTAACAATTAAAAGGATAAAACATGCAACATCAAACACAACAAATTGATAACGAAGTTCGCCTCTCCTAGGCTACGTCTTCGGGCCTAGCTTCCATTGGTGGCCTTTTTTATTATATGCTCAAATGATCAATGAATCAACTTATAATCTTCAATATGAAAAAATAACATTGGCATCATGTTCAAAATGCTCAAAAACCCCTATTTAGGCTCTTATTTAGCTCAAAAAGGTTTAAAAATGAGCAATATAGGTCTCTTTCTTCGAACTTCCTATAAACTGTTTTGTAAAAAGGTTTTTAGATGCAAATTGGGCAACAAATTCATTTCAGCACAATTGGTTGGGTGCTTAGGTTGGAACTCCATAGGTCACGGTTTCGATCCTCCATTCTCAGTGGTGGTTACATTAGTTTTGCTATTAAATATTATTATTATTATTTTTTAAAATGTTGGGCCGAAGCCCCTCCTGAGTCTTGCACCACTGGTTGTGTGGGATCATGTGATTGAGGGTCGTGGGCCATAGGCCATACGCCTTCCCATTACCTCTACCTCGGTTCCATGTGTTCTCATATTACCTGTCCGTTGTTTCTTGGATGTGGGAAGGGTGCCATGCACCTACCCCCATACTCTCTGTTGGTGGTCGCGGTGCGTGTTTCCGATAACTAAGATTTGGGCCGGTCGAGCACGCTTGCCGACCTGTCCATTACCACCAACCACCCAATGAATTGTCGTTAAATAAAACTACACACCCATAGTTGAACACGTTACATTGTAGCCCGATTGGTCGGGCATCTATTGTGTGGATGGAAGGTCATGGTGTCGAATCTTGCGGAGCTTGTCGATCACCATAAAAATTTTTTGGTGCCATTCCTGAGGCCACGTGGTACTTCTCATTGAGCCACAAGGCGCTATTTGATTGCCCCAAATCACAAACCTTCAAATCAATACTAGCCCGACATGTATCCTCATGGGATTTTTAAACCTATCGATATGTACAACCTAGTCACCCTACTAATGTCAAAAACACGTTAGCGTACATACTTCCATGTGGCATCTGTAGCTGCATAACCAACCCTGCAATTTGACTTTTTTTTTTACTATTTGACAAAAAATTCAGAATGCGATAACTTCCTCATATGGTGTCAGATTGAGGCAATTCAAGCATTGTTGGAATCATAACAACGAGATCTACGATTTGGCACTAGTTTCGAGATATTTTCAGCACTTTCATTTTTGAGCATATTTTTGATCCCTTGGATCACATCTCCCCACTGGAATATTTCAGACAACTGAATGTCTATTTTTACTCAGCAAGTAAGTGAGGGTACAAATCCCCCACTTTCCTGATCTCTATCCATGTTGCTTATCTTGGATTGGTAACTAAGAGCCCCACACGAAGATACTCCACATTGCCCCTACGTACCATTGTTCTATTCACTACTTCTGTCTGGTCGTTTGTTTGTGGATGGAATGTTTTGCTTTTCTTGAACCTTGTGTCCATGAGTTCCCATAAACTTGACAAAAACTTCCCAATAAATGGAGAATATCGATCAGAAATAATCGAAGTAGGTAACCCAAAATGAAACCATACATTTTGGAAGAACATCTTTGTGGTTTGTTCATCTATAACCTGTTCCTTTCAAGGAATAAACACACAAATTTTTATGAAATGATCCACTGCAACATACAAATAATCATGACCTTTCCTAGACATTGGTATTCCCCCAACAAAATCCATAGAAATACTTTCCCAAGGATGCGAAAGGATAGGAAGTGGAGTATACAAACCCAATTTCCTATTGCTTGGATTGCTAGTAGCGCACATAAAAAATCCTTTTATATATCTTGATACAATTTCATTCATATGAGGCCAATAAAAATACCTATGTAGCTAAGAAATTGTTTTTCCTACTCCATAGTTACCAGTAACAAGAGAAGTATGGGATTCCCTTATGACATTAACTCTTTCACCTAGTGGAACACATAACTTGCTAAGATGATACAACAACTTGTTATGAACATGATAATCTAACTCTTCCACATGATTTCCTTGACTCAAAGTTCCATAAATATCTTTAAAATATTCATCTTGAGCATACTATTCAATATAAATTTCATGCATGATTGAGTTATGCTTAAGAATAACAGATGCATTAACATAGGCCTTGATAACATATCTGTAACTTTGTTGTATATACCTTTCTTATACTTGATAAAAAAATGAAATTACTACAGGAATCCCATCCATCTGAAATGTATAGGTTGTTGTAACTTGGTTTGCGATTGTAAATATTGCAAAGGTTGATGGTCAATATGAATAATCGTTTCTTTACCCATCAAATAACGCTTCCACTTCTTCACGCTTTTTACCAAAGCATACAACTCTTTATCATAAGTTGGATAGTTAATTACTACATTGGAAATTTTTTCTGAATGATAACATATTGTCTTACCATGCTGCATCAAAAATTTTCCCATGACATATTCACTTGCCTCTATTTGAATTTTTAAATGGCTGCTTAAGATATGGAAGTGTTATAACTGGTGCTGTATTGATTTTCTCTTTCAATGATTCAAAGAATTTTTAGTGCTTGCCTTCCCTTGAAAGAAATACTTCACACTTTTCAAAGCATGTAATGGTGCTGCAATGAATGATAAGTTAGCAATAATTTTTCTCCAATATTGGGCTGCCCCTTAAAATATCCTAACTTCTGTTACATTGTTGGGTTTAGGATAATTCAGAATAATAACAACTTTGGAGGGATCGATCTTCAATTCACCACCTCCAACAATATGACCTAATTAAACCAAATAGGTTTTCCCAAATACACATTTAGACACCTTCAAATACAACTTTTCCTTTTCCATGACATCTAGTACTTTCCTTACATGCTTGACATGATCTTCATGAGTCTTACTGAAAATCAGAATATCATCGAAGTACACTATGATAAAATCATCACGGAATGGACACAATACGTCATTCATAAATCTCATGAATGTGACAGGTGCATTACAAAGCCCAAACGACATAACTAACCTTTCAAAAAGACCTCGTTTTGTCTTGACAGTGGTTTTCCAAGCATCATCTTCAACAATCCTTATATGATGATAACATATTCTCAAATCTAACCTAGTAAAATAAACGACATCCTTTAACTAATATACCAAATTATTGTTCCTTTTTAGATAGTTCTAGGCTAAGGAAATGTGCTAAAGAATCTAAGTTAAGTTTTGATTTTAATTGGATGACCAATGATTTGAACTTTAAATAGATGTAAATCTTAAGTATTTCTGAGAAAATTGAAGGGTTGATTCTTCATTCCTAACAGAATTAATATTCAAATTGATTTGAAAAGAAGAACTTAAGAAGATATATAACTTTCTAAACATTCAGTTTGAACATTTAATTTATCATATATAGAGCAGATGTGTATAGAAAAATTTTATAGCCAAACATAACACATTCAAAATATGAAAAAAGGAAACAATTAAAAGATGTAGAGGAGCTATCTCAAACTTACTGTTCAATAAGCTAATCTCTTTAAATGGTTATAACTTTGCAAGGGGATTATAGAGAGATTGAAACTCAATATATTCTTACCCAGATCTCCTATGTTACTTTGAACATGTGTAGAAAAATAAAAATGGAAACATAAATTATTAAGTTGAAGAACTAGAACAAATCTAGAATCCTTCTATTATCTTTAGAAATAGCTTAGAAAATTACAATCATATCATAGGCTCATCAAAAGGGTTCAACCCTTTGTCCTTTCAATTAAAAACTAGTTATAGAATTCAACTCAAAATATCTAGAACTGAATAAAAAATTTATTACAAACCAAACATCATCCAAACTGAATTTGATATTTTCAAAAATAGAACTGAAAAAAAAAAATCTTTACTGATTGAACACTATGCACAGATTTTGAGGATTGGTGTTTGACGACTGTTGCTTAGGAATCTAATTTTTGGTTCACTGCTCCTGATAATATGCTGTTTTCTCTTGCTTTTCTGGCTTTTGATTACTGAAATTTAACATTCTATTCTATTTGATGATCTCACATAATTTATCCCATCTCTTATCATCTGGGATAGAAAAATTAATAAAATTTTTGTATGACTCAACAACTTCAGTGTATTTTTCAAAAGTAGGCTTAGTTAGAAACAAATTATTAATTTCACGTTGAATGAATAAATCACAATATAAGACTTCGATGAAAGCTTTTCCATTTATAATTCCTTCGATTTTGGAAAATTTGGTTTTCTCTGAAGCTATCTCTTGTAACCTGTGTTGATAATATTCAACTGGAATCAATTGGCCACATATACCTTGCAAACCTGGGAGTCCTTTTTGATGCAGAGCATTGAATTTTATGTGGAATTTCTTAATCTGTACTTCTAAGTTTTGTCATTTATTCTCAAACTGCAACATCAAATTCATTTTTTTCAAAAATTTTCTTGCTTCTAAGACTGCTTCAGTTCTTTCTTCTATCCCAAACTCTTCAATTTAATCCTTTGTTTTAGAGTTTAATACTTTAATAAGCCTTGGCCTCCGTTGGTTTATGATCCAAGTCTTATTTGATTTCTGCTACTGCTGCTTTGGATCTTTGCAACAAATATTATTGTTTAAAAATATTATCAATAGAAGGCCAAGACTCAGTTATTGATGCATTAATATCAATTTAGATATTCTCACTGACTTGAGATAATTCTGTGCAATTAATGCTTCATTCTCATAAATTTCTAATTTCTTAGTTAACTTAAAATTATTTTGAATTTAAGCCAATTAAGTATGCATTATCAATTTTAATTTTACTTTCCTGAACCTTTTCAAGTTGCAATTTCAGTTTCTGAATTTCTTTATCTTTTAAAGATAAATATCCCATGGCCCTGGATAATTTCTCTTCTAGATTTTGATCAGTAGAAAGTATCTCTTTTGTGACAACCGTTGCTATAAAAGTACCTGCTATGGAAGTTGTCACCATGGAAGTGCCCGCTCTAATACTAAGTTGTTGCTCTCTTTCCTTAATCAAAATTTCCATTTGAGCTTCCATCTTCTAAATCTGTATGTTCTGGTCAACAATCATTTTCAACATATTTTCTTTCTCCTTCTCTAACTGGATAGCTTCTTGTGCTTGTGGATGTTCAGAGGTGGGAAAATTCAATTGTTTTCTTAATTCTTGTATATCAACATTTCTATTTTTTATTATCTCTTCTGTCACCTTAACATGTTTAGGATCTAGCCCTAATTTTAAAAACAAATCTTCAAGTCCTTTTATTCTTGTATATTTAGATAGAAAAGACATTTTCTCTAGCTTTAATTGAGAATGAATGTTGTTTAATGATGCTTGCAACTTAGAAGCATCCATAGCTGAAATTTTCAAAGCTATGTAAATCATTTCCCCTTCTTGATTGTGTATATCAATTTGATCTATAGGATGAATTTGTTTGGTGTCAAAAGAAACAAGGATGTTTTATAATCTTCATTTGTTTTTGGTACAGGGACCTTTGGCTTCAAAAATGACAATTGGAATTGTCCTTTCTCACTGTATAATGCTAAAAGTAACATGTTTTGTGTTGTGTATGATTGCTTCCAAAACTCTGCTTATGTCGAAGTGTTGAGTGCTTCATTCTTCTTTTTCATTTCTAGAAATCTAGAAAATATACTTTGTAGTCTTGAAGAAGAAGATGAAGGAGAATAAGGAACTACTTTAGTGTCTTCTATCTACTGCAATGATAATGGTGATTCTCTTGTAAAGAAAATTGTGTAAGTTCTTTCAAAAGTTTGGACTTTTGAGGATTCTTCTTCCTCATTTGTTGTTGTTGTCTTCCTTTTTTTCATAACCTTGAAAACTGTTTTATGAAATGTGACCCCAATGGAGACTAACTCTCTCTTAGCCTCTTTAAATCTCTCTGTAGTATTTGGAGTCTGTAACACTGTTTGAATGAAAATGATTTCTTCAACTTCCTGCAAGGTATTCTCTTCTTAATCATCTTTGTTTGAAAACTGCTCAATCTATGGCTTGGGAATGTGAATATAAGGTGTTGAATTCTATGCAACTCTTACCGATGATAAAATTCCCAGAGGTTAATAAGATCAATTGAAACTCAACTTGAAATTCCTATGTTTCAATAAAACATCAACCTCCTTTTCTGCATCTGTTTTGTTGACTATAAAAGGAATAACTTGTGTTTTCAATTTAAATTAGGATTTTCGTTTCCTAGAAACAAAATGCACCTCATCTACATTCATCATGTGCCTAATGTATTCAAGAGAAAAAATTTCATTGGGAGAAACTAAAACAACTTATATGGTTGTAACTCACATCCATAAATCCTAATCTCAGTAAAATTTTGATATAAATACTAGTCTCCATCTTTGTTCTATTCACTCAAATGTAAAATTATCTTGATCTCAGTTGAAACTCGAGGAACAACATCACTATTTAATAAGAAATTTGCGACATACAAAAATTTATTAGCAAAATCACTAAATGAGAATTCTTCAGAGTTCTTTCTCCCTAGTGATGTCCAGTGAGTGTGACTGACTTAGGGCTACCAATAGCATCTAAATTTTGCAAATGGAACTTAACCCTTTCACACTACTGATATAGAAACAAGTAAAGCAATATTGATTAATATTTGAAGGAACCTTCTGCACTAAAATTTAATAATTGATCATGGATTGCATTAGATAAACAAAAACTATGATTCAACATTATTGAGGGTTTTTTACTAGAGGAAAATACCGACAGAAAACCAAAAATGACTTCATCAACCCATTGGTATCATTGGTATCCTAATAGACAAGACATTAAGGAAATTACTTTCCTAGACATTTCAGGGAACATAGTAGTTGAATAGGGAGGAATGGTCCTTGGTAACTCATAATTTTCAAGCAAGAAAATTTCAAAAATATGAGCTCTGTATGAAAATGAAAACTTTCAGTAAATTTCTATTAAAGTATCAGTGGAAAATGGATGAAAATTTTCTTGAGGATTTAGCTAGAGGGATTGGAAAATTTATTCAGAAGTTACATATAAAAGGGTCTCATTGTTTTGGGATATTACTACTCTTTGGCTAGGTAGATATTGAGCTCCACACCAGGCAATTAATTCTACAAAGGGATAGTGATGAGCTCCATCATTAGACATATTTGGAGGGGTTAATAGCCACCTTTTTTCCTTCTTATATCTCTTTTTCTTGTATTTTTATTATTATTTGGTTTTATGATGATAGTATAGGTGGTGATTTAGGTTAACATACTCTGAGTGCCGAATATAAGGTTTAGTGCAAAAAATCATGAATTATTAATCATTTTTATAAGGATTTTATCATAAAGACTCGGAGGAGACAACAAAGAGGAATTATAGGAGGATTGTCGACCCTCAAAGGCAGTCGAGGGATCCCAAAGATTCTCTCTAGAAATTAAAATTCCAAAAGAAGCCAAAGGATCCCCAAGGATTCTCTCTAGCAATTCGAATTCCAAAGGCAACCAAGAAACTCAAAGAGGAGTGTACTCAATCTTTGTTTACTGGGAGTCAAGAGGAATCAATCACCATTTTCTAGGGAGCTGTTGGTAGCTACCCTGTAGAATAAATAGAGCAGAGCTAGAGCTTGGAAGAGTTAGTCTATTCTAGTCTCGATTCCATTTAGAACTATTGTTGTGAGCTATTGAGCTTTTTGTTTTATTCAGTGATCAAACTTTCAGAGGTGTATGAAGTTATTCTTTTATGAACAGAATGATTTCATTCGAGTGATTTAAGTTTCAGAGGGCTAGGCTCGTGGGTTAGGGCCCAATCCATGCATCTCAACTTCTCTACTGTTACTATCTTTTCCTTTCTGTCATTTAGCTAGTTTTTCTTCTGCCATTTAAGTTAGATATACTTCTGATAAGTTTCATTACTGTTTAGTTTTGTGCTGCTACATTTTAATTGCTTATGCGTAGTAAAATAGAGGAAAAACCCCAAAAATTGTGGTCAAGTCTCCCCCTCTCATCTCTGTTAATAGAGTTTTAGTAGGGCAGACCTTCCCACATGCCAAAATTGCTTTCTGTTTGAGTTTTGGGAAGAATTTGTATTACCGAGTATAAGCCTTTATTTCACTATTTTATCATGCATTTCTGTTTGTTTCTTGTACATGAATCCGCAGGTGTGTTTCACTTATGAGCATTGCCCTTACGCCTCCATTCCCCTCCTTTTCTTCTCATCTTAACATTGTACTTACCTTTTATTTTCCTAATGCACTCAAGCCCTTCAAATCCTTATTTCTCTATTTTTCTCTGTTCATGGCCGCCTTACCTTTTTTATTAAAAACATGTAAAAAGCCATTAAAAACCACTGAAAAACCTGAATTTTTCCTTTGCCCCTCGAGTCTCCCGCCAGCGTACATCGCACTTCGTAAATCGCAACATTTGGCTTTTACCTTTAATACTTACCACTCGTTCTTTGCGATTGCGATATTGGGAAATCACAAATCGCACTTCGCACCTTTTAGCTTTTCCCCTTAACACTTACCGCTGGTTCTTGCGATTGTGATATTGTGAAATCACACCCCGCCATCGGTCCCACTGCCACGTCATCCCTATCGCAAATTGCATCTTGCAAGTTTTTATCCTATCACAAATCTCATCTCGCAGTTCTTATCCTATCACAAATCACATCCCACAACTTTTTCCTTTCTCCCTTAACACTTACTATTGTTTTGGTTGATTGTGATTTTGCGATCGTGCCCCGCTATCGGTTCCACTGCCATGTCGCGCATCGGAAATCTCACTTCGCACCATTTAGCTTTTACCTTTAAGCACTTACCTCTCATTCTTGTGATTAAGATATTGTGAAATCACAAATTGCATCATTTACCTTTTTTCATAACACTTACTGCTTATTCCGTCGATGCGATAACTCTGCTATGTCACACTCCGCCACGTCACGCGTCACAAATCACACTTTGCACATTTTAGTTCCTTCCATTAACCTTTACTGCTATCCCTTTAAACTTGTGAAGTTGCGATTGCGACATTGCACATCACAACTTTTCTCCTCCATCAAACTCTGCCATCACACTTTTGAGTTATGTCCGCTCTAAATTCATTTATCACACTATAATAAAGTTTCATAAGGGTTTAACCCTCTCTTTCCGCTTCCAAACCTTGTTTCATGTGTTAAACTACCATTAGCCTCTTTTAGCCCTTTTCTTCCCTCCAAGCTGCAAATTAACTCTTTTTAATTAGAATTAAGTCATGGATAGCCTAGTTTCATGGATAGAAGCATTGTAGATAGATCATAGGGTAAGTAGAGTTCATTTAGCCGATTGGCCAAGTTAAGTGTGGTTTAGGATTAGTTTCCTTTCTGCTATTTGTTTTCTGCAAATTAAATTAGTTTTATTCCCATCATTTCTTTTCAGCAATTTAATTGAGTTTCTTACTGTCATTTCCTTCATGCACATTAAATTAGTCCCATTTATGTAATTTCCTTTATACAATTTATTTTAGTTTCATTGAAATGTGTTAGAATTCACTGAGAACCCCTAGAAGTAGCACCATTTCATAAAGCAGAAGAGGATGACATGAACATAATTCATCTGCTGTGTCTATATCATTGTCACCTCAAAGTTTGTACGAACCTCGGGTCGATAAAGTAAAGTAGGGAAACCCTTGGGAGTTGCAACACTCTTGGTGCAATACTAGGGCTCACCACTTTTTGGTGCCATTGTCGGGGAGGTGTCTAGTAGATGTTTTGATTTTGTTTTTAGCATTCTTTTTTGCTTTCCTTTCTTTTCATGTCATTTTAGAAATATTGAAAAAATACAAAAAGATCTGATTTTCATGCCTCATAGGACTAGGAATACCCAAAGACAAATCTTACCTAAAACCCCCACATCACCTCATAGCCACCCTTCACTCTTCTTCAGTGGGAGTGAGATTGAACACCCTATAGGAGAGCCTTCTAAATATTTTGAGGATCCTATTGGGGAAGAAGAATAAGACCTTGTTTCAACTAAGGTACCTAATTCACCTATCTTAACCATGGTTGGGACCTAGAGAGCCTTTCCCATAAGAGAGGTAGATGGGGAAACTAAGATGAAAAACATTAGCCCCTCAGCTCTTCCACACTTCCATGGAATTACCTCTGGACTTACCTCTGAGGACCCTGACACATTCATGTTTAAATTTTTTGTTGTTTGTAGGACTTATGACTACACCTCTAATTATTAGAAGTTGAAGCTATTCCCATCCACCCTTAAGGATGCAGCCTTGCACTGGTTCATGGGTCTACCTGGGGATATCATCACTACCTGGGAACAGATGGAAGAGACCTTCAATAGCAAGTACAAAGACTACTATAGGTCCAAAGAAACTAAGGATGAGATATTTAGGATGACTCTAGGGCCTGATGAATCCCTAGAGGACTATGAAGAGAGGTTTCAATTGAACTATAAGAGAGCCAACTGTACTCTTGATCTTGACTCACTTAAACTTGTGCTTCTTCGAGGTATCAGTGAAGAGATGATAGAAACCCTGAATATGTTATCAGGAGGAGATATCTACCAACAACCCTATGAAACAATAAAAACTATCTTCCAAAACCATTCTAGGGCATTTAGGAAGAAGGGAAGAACTAGCAAAAGTACATCCAATACCCCTTCCTCTTCCAACTTCATAAAAAATGAGATTGGAAACATGCTAGAATACTTCAAGGGTGACATGCTGCACACCTTTGCTTTGAAAATGGATACAATGCAGGTCAAAAGGAAGTAAGAGGAAGCAGAGAGAGCCCTAGCCATATTTTTTCCTATATGTACCAGGAAGCACCCAAGAAATGAATGTCCACTAAATGTCATAGAGGTTTGCTTAGTCTGTGAAGAGAATCATGCCATAGAAAAGTTTCCCTTCTTACCTGGACTTAAATTTGTATATCAAGGTGGGGAAACAATGCCAGAGAAACTTTGTTTCATGAACCAGAGAAGGCCTTAAGGCCCTCGACCATATCAACAAGGTATGCAAGGTGCACCTTACTCTTACTATTAAAACAATCAGAGTGCACCCATGCAACCTTGGTACACCCCCGCTCCTCCATCCTGGTCCACACCTCCTACTTGGCCTTCCAACCCTTCATATCATCCTCAGCCAGTAAACCAACCATTTCAGCAGTATGTTCCACAAAAACCTCAGTGGGGTAATCCATCCCAAGGGTGGAGGCTTCAAAAAAATCAACTACCTGCTCTAATTCCTCCACCCCAACCTCAAACTCATATTACTCATGCTTCTCCACCTAGGCTACCTATACCTGCATAGCCCAATCCGAACTCGAACAACAGACATGCACAATAGGCTCCCAGTGGAGAAACATTCCATCTAGCTTATGTTGTGGAGAAATAGGAGGTTAATCTCGGGTCGAGAAGAATACTCCTAGAAAACCATCCCCCATCTCCACTTGTAGAGGTTGAGGAGGAAAAGGAAGAAGATAACACACAAATCCAACAACCTCCTTTTCCTGAGCGCTTGATCCACCCTAGTCAGCACACCCCATAGGATACTGAACTCCTAGGAGAATTGGAAAATTTGCGTGTAAAGATACCACTTCTCCAGGCTATTAAGGATGTCCCTATATACAATAGGCTCATCAAAGAAAAGTGCTTCAAGAAGCCTAGGAGAAGGAAGAGAGATACCCCCACCATCAATGTGGTAGGACAACTGTCTGACCTGATGCTGGGGAAGGTGATATCTCCAAAATACCTGGACCCTGGTAGCCTAGTTGTTGATGTGCATATAGATGGTGTCATAGTCCCCAACGCTCTGATTGATATAGGGGTTGCCATAAATAACATGACCAAGGAAACTATGTTGAAACTTAATCTCGAAGGGACTTTGAGGAAAACCAAAACAATTCTGCAACTTGCAGATCGATCCACAATAACTCTAGAAGGAATTGTTGAGGATGTTATGGTTACCATTGACTCTTTGGAGTATCCTACAGATTTCCTGGTCTTGCAACCAAAAGCCAAGTTTAATGGTTATCCTCTCATCTTAGGGAGACCTTGGTTAACCACTGAAGATGCTTATATTAGTTGACGGGCCAGAAACATGACTATAAAAAATGGGCCTTTGTCTAAACATCTAGTGTTATATCCTCCAGCCTAGCCTTCCATTGATCATGATCTTCCTATATGGTTGGAGGATGAAGAAGATGAGTTATATAACATTTCCCCTGTGTGTACCATAGATGCTATTCTTAGAGGGGGCAACTTGATGAAGATGAACTCATCGACCATGCCATTCAAAACCAATCCTCCACTAACACTCCTCTCGAAACCTCAGTCAAAGAGTTTGAAAGACAACCTTGGATGGAAGTGCACTCAGTTAAGACAGCCTATGAAACCACTAAGGCTATTGATTTTGACCCATCTAGATCTCTGAAAATCAACCCAAACCTCTTGAATGAAGAAGAGAGGCAGCTATGCCAGCTTTTGGAAGGAAATCTTGAAGCATTTTCTTGGGATTACAAGGACATCAAAGGGGTGCATCCTTCAGTATGCAGACATAAAATTTACATCAAAGAAGGATGCAAGCCTATGAGACAACCCCAAAGAAGGATGAACTTGAATTTGAAGGACATAATCAAAGAAGAGCTGAAGAAACTATTGGATGCAGGCTTCATATATCCTATATCCAACAGTGAGTGGGTATCTCCTCTTGTCCTAGTCCCAAAGAAGAATGGGAAATGGAGAATTTGTGTTGATTATAGAGAACTTAACAAAGCTACCAATAAATACCATTTCCATTTTCCATTTATAGACCAAGTATTGGATGGCCTTGCAGGGAAGAAATCATTTTCCTTCTTAGATGGGTTCAGTGGGTACAATCAGATTCAAATCAGCCCTGAAGACCAGGATAAGACTACTTTCACCTGCGCTTGGGGTACCTTTGCTTATAGAGTCCTACCCTTTGGGTTATGTAATGCCCCAGCCACCTTCCAAAGGGATGTCTTGAGCATCTTTTCTGAGTTAGTCCATGACTCTATCGAAATCTACATGGATGATTTCACACCATATGGGGATGACTTCCAGGAAGCTCTCTCCAATTTGGGTAAAGTACTAAGAAGGTGCATTGAGATGCATCTCTCCTTCAGCCCAGAAAAGTGTGAATTCCTGAAGAAATAAGGGGTTGTATTAGGAAACTCCATATCCCAAGTAGGAATACATGTAGACCCGACCAAAATCACTATCATCAAAAGTGTACCTACTCCTCAAAAGCAAAAAGATGTTAGGAGTTTCTTGGTCTTAGCTGGTTACTATAGAAGGTTTGTCATAGATTTCAGCGAGATGTCTTTTCCATTATTTGAGTTATTAGCCAAGGATTTTGAGTTTCTTTGGTCTGACCCTTGTCAAGAGGCTTTCGAGTTCATTAATAAATAGTTGACTACTACCCCCATCCTCCAAGGTCCAAATTGGACTCTGCTTTTCCACATCCACACTGATGCATCTGAAAAAGCTTGAGGGGCAGCATTAGGATAATTAGAGGACAAAATACCTTATGCCATTTATTTCATCAGCAAGAATTTGTCCAAAGCCAAGCTAAATTATACTATTACCGAGAAGGAGATGTTGGCCATTATCCATGCATTGAACAAATTCAGGAATTATGTCACTGGATATTAGACCTTTGTCCACACTGACCATGCAACCATCAAGTATTTAATGAAAAAAACATATGTAAATGCTACGATAATTATATGGTTGTTACTTTTACAACAATTTTATTTGACTATTGTTGATAAACTTGGAAAGGAAAATGTTGTTGCAGATTTTTTGTCCAAGTTAGTTCTCCCTGCAGGTGAAGAAGGAATGGTGGATGATCAACTACCGAATGAACACCTCTTTTCCATATCAGCACTCTCACCATGGTTTTATAATATAGCCAACTACTTGGTTGCTGGAAAACTCCCTCCTAATATTTCATTAAGGGAGAGGAGCAGAATCATCAGAAAAAATGCCCCTTTCACATGGATTGGGGGAAATATTTCCAAGCTAGGCCCTGACCAAATCTAAGGATATGTGTGAGGGAGGAAGAAGTTTTTGATATCCTCCCTAAATGTCATGAAAAACCATATGGAGGCCAATTTTCTGCAAAGAGAATTGCTTACAAAGTTTTGCAGTAGGATACTATTGGCCTACCTTTCACCAAGATTCAAGAAGATACAGCAGAAAGTGTGACCAGTGCCAAAGGATGGGGAAACCCACATAAAGGAATGAAATTCCTTTAGACCCTCAGGTGTCTCTTGAGCCATTTGATAAGCGGGGCATGGAATTTTTTGGACCTATCGATCCACCATACGGACAAAAGAAGTATATCATAGTCTACACTGATTACTGACAAAGTGGGCTAAAGCAAAAGCAGTGAAGGGAGAAACCAAGAAGAAAGTAGCAGAATTTCTGAGGGAGAATATGTTTTAAAAAATTGGATACCCAAAAGAGATAGTCACTGATTAGGGAGCACAATTCACCTCTCACCTCATTGAGAATATTTTGAGGAAGCACAAGATTAAGCATAGAACTTCTACTATTTGAATCACGATTTCCGTTAGACCAAAATCCGCAGGCGTTAGCCTCTGCTACAATCACCAGATTTAGGATTCACAAGAGGTGGCTAGTCCATGTCACAAAACATACAGGGAGCGTTGAACCCAATGTCCAAAAATCTCCCCCAAAATGCAAGCTGGGTGAGTTTCGAACTCGAGATCTATCGCTCTGATATGACTTGTTGGAATCACGATTGCCGTTAGACCAAAACCGATAGGCATTAGCCTCTGCTACAATCACCAGAGTTAGGATCCATGAGAGACGGTTAGTCCATGTCCCGAAACACACGGGGAGTGTTGAACACAATGTCCAACATCTACTACCTATCATCCTCAGAAGAATGGACAAGTAGAGGTAACTAACAGATCTTTAGAGAGCATCCTCACCAAGGTTATGAGCAGTAGTAGAAAAGATTGGGCAGATAGTTTGGTAGAAGCTACTTGGGCCTACAACACTACTTGGAAGACAACAACAAGATTCACTCCTTATGAATTAGTCTATGGTAAGAAAGCTCTACTTTCAGTTGAGTTTGAATTCAATACTTTAAGAATGGCAGCTGAAATAAATCTAGATCTATCAAATGCTCAAAAAGAGAGGTTGCTACAACTAATTGGATTGGATGAGTTCAGAATGCAAGCACTTCTTCACACAGAGGTAGTTCAGCTGCAAAGGAAGGTATGGCATGACAAGAACATAAAAAAAATACCTTCCAAGAAGGAGATTGGGTATTGTTGTATGATTCAAGGTTTAAATATTTTAAAGGAAAGTTGATGACAAGATGGTTAAGACCCTACACAGTGGAATTTTTTTTTGATAATGGTGCAGTTCAAATCAAAACCATAGATGAGGAAGGAATCCCCTTTCTTGTCAATGGTCACAGACTTAAAATTTACAAGAAGCCTTTGTCAAAGGTAGAGTTCATAAATTGAATAAGAATATAGGTGTATGTGATAGGAAACTCCATAGTTTCCCACACCTCCTTAAAAAAAAAGAAAAAAGAAAAAAGAATAAGCTTGTGGGTTGAAAACCTTTATGGAGGCAGCTCAGTTGGTAAAAAAAAAAAAGAATAAATATCGAAGGGTGAAAACCTCTACGAGGCACCCAAGGTAAGTTTGTGGGTTGAAAACCTCCATGGAGGTAGCCCACTTTCTTTCTTTCAAAAAAAAAGAAAAAAGAGAAAAGGAACCAAAAAAAAAAAAACATCTGCATCTCTATGCTTTCTGTGTTTGCTATTTTGCAGACTGTTAATGGTTTCTGGAAACACATGGAAGCATTCATCTTCTTTTCCCTTATTCTATCTTACTATCCATCCCATCATTCACTCCATTCATCTTCATAAATTCCTCCATCATCTCCTTACACCACACTCCTCCATTCTTGAGCAAAATGTAGTAAGAGAAGCAACACACAGACTGCTACAAACATTAGGAAGTTCCTTTAAAAACAAATTTGTTCATGGATTGCAAAGAATAAAAAAAAGGAAAGATGCATAACGGACTCTAGGAGAGTGATAATGCCAACCATGGCATCTCAAGCACCCCACGTGACATCCACAATAGAGAGAGACAACAAGCAAAGATTAGCAGCTCACTCATGAAGCTTTTCATTCAACAAGCAGCTCATTTAGAGTACATGAATATGGTGAAGAACACAACATCTAAAAGGCTTGTCTCCAACCTCTAGCTCCTAGAAACACCTTGACCACAACAGGTATAACTTCTCACCCCTTTCTACGCATCCATAATAGCTAGAAATAATTAATTTGTAGACTTGGATTTTAAGGGGCAGAAAGGTGGCTAGTTAACTCGACCACCACCGTGAGGTATGATTGGAATAAAACTAGAAGTACACGTCACCTGGGCACGCAAAAGAAAATAATTTAAATTAGTGAAGTAGAGGAGAATGAGGGGAGGAAACACGCAGTCCATCATGAACTAACAAGAGAAGGAAACAACTGTCTACAACAGAACTGGAGTTGAGCCGAGTTACATAAGCACTCCAAAATTAGCTGCGCTATCTAATTAAAGAAGATGCAGTCTCATCCAAACTAGCAGATTGAAAATTTTTAAATGGAGAGAGACCAATGGAAGCACACAACACTTAGAGAAGAAGAGGAAGAACCAGAAAAAACAAGAAGAACCAAAATAAGAAGAGGAAGAACCAGAAAAAATAAGAAGAACCAGAAGAAGAGGAAGAAACAGTAGAAAAAAGAAGAACAAAAAAAAAGAGAGGAAGAGACAAAGGGCCAAAGAAAAGTAGAATAGATGGCCATAGAATTCATAGAGATAGTAGAAATTGGGCGAGAAATAGACTCACAACACAACACCACATCCCCTCAATACAAAAATATAGTTGACACCATAGCTCCTTTGAGCGCAAAGAGAAAAGGGTATACCTCTAGGTATTCCAGAGCTGACAAGAATTAGAGAGAGCCAGACACTTCTCCCACAAGCCCGATTATCATTAAAGAATCTCCAAGGGGGGAGGAAAGAATCGAAGAGATAATCCTGAAGGAGCAGCTGTAGAAGGTACAGGCAGAGAATGTAGCACTAAAAGAGAAATTGCAACAAAAAGAGGAGCAAGTAGCCACCATGGTAGACTTATGAATAGAATCCCTTCAGCACAGATTCCCCTCTGACTCATATGCCGTGTACCTCAAAGAACAATGGCTTCTATTTCAAATCAAAACTATAGCCTCCCATGGGTCACTACCTTTCCAATATTGCAGGCAATTCATGAATTTATACAAGAAATCTAACATGGCTGATTAGGCAAATATGGCAGAGTTTTATGTGCATAACTTTGTGTTGACAAATCTAAACATTTGGGACCCCAATCCTACAATGGGGGATATGCAATTAATGTCTCTAGTATCTTGGATGGTGAATGAAGACACTAGATAAAAAGAGATATGGAAGGTCATGGGAAGAAGAAATAGAGAACCCTTATATATCAGAACAGAATTGTTCAACCCAATATGAGTCATCCTTAACCTTCGAGAGATTGAAAGGGACCCTGCACTGGTTGAAAGCTACCTTCAGACTCAAAACCAAGTGATAGGCCACTTTGATGATGTATCTAGGTAGATAGAAGATAAGTGCATTATAGCCAGCTAGAGGAGATGGAACAACCTCCCTCACAACCTCAAGAACAGGGAGTACCATACTCCAGAAATACTGAGGGGTGCATTGAAAAGGGCACCATTATACAAGAGGGCCATGCAGGCCAAAAATATCCAATCGTTGGGACTAAAGCTCAGCCCACCTTTGCTACCGGGGCTGACTGATGAATAGGACATAGATGCACAAGATAGAGAATGGGAGAATGAAGAAAAGAATAATGGTTTTTACCCCCTTGAGGAAACTCCCACACTTCTTCCTTAGGAAATCAGGGGGCTGTCAGAGCCTTAAAGGAAATGCAGGAGGAGGATTAGTTGCTCAGAGGATGAGAAACCATTCAACAGGGGGGTGATGATGAGATCCATCATTAGACACATTTGAAGGGGTTAATAGTCACCTTTTTGCCTTCTTAGATCTATTTTTCTTTCATTTTTATTATTATTTGGTTTTATGATGATAGTATAGGTGGTGATTTAGGCTAACATACTCTGAGTGCCGAATATAAGGTTGAGTGCAGAAAATCATGAATTATTAATCATTTTTATAAGGATTTTATCATAAAGACTCATAGGAGACAACAAAGAGGAATTATATAAGGATTGTTCACCCTCAAAGGTAGCCGAAGGATCCCAAAGATTATCTCCAACAATTCAAATTCCAAAATGTTGTGAAACCAGCTCCAAAAAGAGAAGAAAAGAGATATCAACGCCTTAGAAATAAGCCACTTCGAGGGGGAAACCTCCAATACATTACATGAATGAAAAATTCTTGGATGATTTAAATTACAAAGTATCCTTTCTATATATAGGATTCCATGGGGCCACAATGTAATCCCAGTCGACCTAACAATAATAATTTAAGGGCACAATAATAACAATATGGGGGTTGCAAGGGTACAATAATAACAATAAGGGGGTTACACTAACAACAATAAGGGACTATACTAGTAATATAGGGACCTAACATGCCCCTCTCCTTCAAAAAAGTGTTGTTCTCAATGCTTGAGTAGCTCTGGGTGATTTTGTATAAAATTCTCATCCTCCCATGTAGAATCTTCAGTGGGTAAGTTCTTCCACTTGATGAGATACTCTGAAATTGATCGATTCCGTAGTTGTCGAGTTCTTGTTTCCGTGACCGCTTCCGGTTCCAATATGATTTTTCCTTCCTCATCAAGTTCTGGAAATATTGTTTGAACTGAATATTTTCACCTATAACCTTCTTTAAGCATGAAACATGGAAAACTGGATGTACTCGCGAAGAAGCAGGAAGCTCCAATTTGTATGCCATAGTACCAATCTTTTGCAACACCTTGTAAGGACCATAGTACTTTGGCCATAATTTATTATCCTTCTTAGCTTGCTTGAGGGACATTTGTTTGTATGGTTGTAGCCGTAAAAATACCCAGTCTCCTACATCAAAACTTCTCTCACTGCGATGTTGATCTGCCTGTTGTTTCATTCGATTTTGTGCCAAATTTAGGTTGTCCTTTAAGAGTTGGAGAACTTCTTGTTGATGCTCGATGTGATCTTCCACTACTTGAACCTTCGAATTTTCTCTTAAATATGATGTGATGGATGGTGGATGATATCCATAAAGTGCCATAAATGGGGTGATTTTTGCTGCAGTATGGAAGGAAGTGTTATACCACCATTCAAATAGAGGTAACCACTTGACCCATTGTGTTTGTTTATCAAATACAAAACAACGAAGATATCCTTCCAAAAATTTATTTACTATCTTAGTTTGACCATCGGATTGAGGATGATAAGATGAGCTATGAGCTAATTGAGTACCCAAACAAGAAAATAACTCTGTCCAAAAATTTCCAATAAAAATGGGATCTCTGTCGCTCACAATAACCCTTAGGTTTCCATGTAGCTTTTGAATTGTGTCCATAAATGTAGTAGCAACTGTACTTGCTTTAAATGGATGAGAAAATGCACAAAAGTGTGCATACTTGGTAAGTCTATCAACTACCACCATGATGACACTCTTTCCTTCGGACTTAGGTAAACCCGTGATAAAATCCATTGAAATCCCCTCCCAACATTGACTTGGAATGGATAAAGGTTGTAGAAGACCCGGGGTCTTAATTGTCTCAACTTTATTTTGCTAGCAAACCAAACATTCCACCACAAAATTTTGAATATCATATTTAAGGCCATCCCAAAAAAATTCTTTCTTCACCTTGTGGTAAGTTTTTAAAAATCCTGAGTGTCCTCCTAAAGGAGAAGTGTGCAATTCCAGAAGAAATTTTTGTTTTAGTTGGGAATTCTTACAAAGATATAAGCGATCCTTGTACCATAAGGAATCGTTTTTCCAACTAAATGTATCAGATGTACTAGGATCTTGCTGCAAATTTTGAATGAGTGTCCATACATCTTTGTCCTTCTTCCATTCATCTCTTGCTTCGGTTATCCAATCTGGTTGGATAATAGAAATGGCACAAAGCAATGCTTCCACTTCTTCATTCTTTCTTGAGAGTGCATCTGCAACAACATTAAGCTTTCCTTTTTTGTAGATTATTTCAAAGTCATAACCCAACATCTTTGTAACCCATTTTTTCTTCTCTTCTGAAGATAGTCTTTGTTCCAAAAAGTGTTTAAGACTATCATGATCAGTTTTTACCTTGAAGTGTCTTCCCATTAGGTAAGTTCTCCATTTCTTTAGTGCATGCAATATTGCTAACATTTTCTTCTCATAAATAGGTTTCTATAAATACTTTCCTTTGATTGGACGACTTTTAAAAGAAATGGGTCTTCCTTCTTGCATTAAAATAGCACCAATTCCATTTCCTGAGGCATCACATTCCACAATAAAGGTTTTTTTGAAGTCTGGCGTAGCTAAGACTGGTGCTAGTCATATTGCCTCTTTAAGATGTTCAAAGGCCTTAGTTGCTTCAGGAGTCCATGAAAATGCATCTTTCTTCAATAATGTTGTTATAGGTGCTGCTATTCTCCCATAATTCTTAACAACTACCCTGTTAACCCGAGAAATCCTCGCAACTGCTTTATGGTTGTGGGGACTTTCCATTCCTTAATGGCTTTAATTTTGTTAGGGTCTACCTTAACACCCTCGTGAGATACAATATGACCCAGATATTCTACCTCTTGTACTCCAAAGAAACATTTGGATGTTTTTGCATATAATTGTTTCTCCTGCAATAGTTTGAGCACCCTGTCAACATGTTCAACATGATCCTTCCAAGACCCGTTGTAGATTAGTATATCATCAAAAAATACTAGCACAAATTTTCTAAGGAAGGGTTTGAAAATGGAATTCATCAACCCTTGAAATGTAGAAGGTGCATTGGTAAGGCCAAAAGGCATGACCAAAAATTCATAATGACCCTCATGAGTTCGAAATGTCGTTTTTGGAATATCTTCAGTCTTCATTCTAATTTGATGATATCCTGAACGAAGATCCAACTTGGTAAAATAAATTGCTCCATGTAATTCATCCAATAATTCATCAATCACAGGAATGGGAAATTTATCTTTAATGGTGAGCTTATCGAGCTCCCTATAATCCGGACACATTCGCCATGATCCATCCTTCTTGTGTACCAATACTACAGGAGCAGAGAAAGAACTTTGACTAGGTTGAATTATACCCGCCTCTAAAATTTCTGCAATCATACATTCAATTTCGCTCTTTTGGAAGTAAGGATATCTATAAGGCCTGATGTTTGGAGGAAAACTTCCTGGAATCAAATGAATAGCATGATCATGATCACGAATAGGTGGGAGTCCTTTGGGAGTTTCAAACACCTTGTAATGATTGTCCAAGACTTGTTGGAGATCTGCAGAAATAGATGATTTTGATGTTGGAACTTCTAGTGAGCATAATTGTGCAATTACGCCTCGTTGTTCTTTCTTTAGAAGCTTTGTCATGACATTAGAGCTTATTATCCTTCCTGTCTTCCCCGCAATACCCCGTAATTCGACTTCCTTTCCTTCTGAAAAAAATTTCAAGAAAAGTTCTTGAAAATTAAAAGCTACCGTCCCCAAAGATTGCAACCATTGTACTCCTAGTACAACATCAGCACCTCCCATAGGAATGGCAAGCATTGGACTAGTCAATACATATTCCCCCATGGTTAGCTTGATATTATGGCATTTTCCAGAGCAATTTATAGTTCCTCCATTTGCAACCATCACTTGACATTCTGGTGCTTGGTATAGGAAACAATTCAATTCCTTGGCTACCTTACAATGAATAAAATTATGGGTACTACCTGAATCAATCAACACTATTACCTTTTTCTTCTTGATATGTCCTTCTATCTTGAGAGTTAGAGGAGTGGTAATTCCTGCCAATGCATTACATGATATGGTCGAACTCATTTCTTCCACTTCTCGGGTTGGTTCCTGGTGTATATCTTCTTCTTGTTCATTTTCTTCTTCCTCTTCACAATCTATGTAAATTAATTTCTTCTCAGAACACTTATGAACTTTAGTGTATTTGCTATCACAACTGTAGCAAAGCCCTTTTTCTCTTTTTTCTTCTAATTGATGCGGTGTCAACCTTGTAGGTTGTGGAAATCTAGGAGTAACAACACTTCCCTCTTTATAGAAGTCAGTGGTAGGCTTCCTTGTCACCATAATTTTACATTCAATTTTTCTTGCCAACCTGAATGCCTTCTCCAATGAATCAGGTTCCAAAACGTGAACTTCATGTTGGATGTTATCCTTTAAAGCACCTATGAAGAGATCAATCCTATGTTCCTCTGGAATATCAGTTACCCTTATATTCAATTTTTGGAAGTCCTCAATGTGCTCCCCCATTAAACCCTTTTGTTTGAGATTTATCAATTGGCTAAAGAAGGTGTTTCTCTTTGTATCCTCATAATGTGCTATCATTTCCTCCGTAAAAATTGAACAAGTGACAATTTTTTTACGGGAGCAAAGCCATCGATACCATACAAATGTATTTTGTTCTAAATGTAAAGTTGCAATGCGTACCTTTTGTGTGTTTTTCACATTATGGAGATCAAAATATTGCTCCATCTCTAGTATCCATGTTACAGGATCCTTTCCATCAAACTTCCTCATATCCATTTTTGGAATATGGTGGTTCTTCCCGCCAACATTAGAGTTTATGAAGTCATGATTAACATTTATTTTGTTCTCATCATGAGTTTCCTCTACTATCTTTTCACCATTAGGAAACATTTCTTGTATCAATTTTGTCAAACCTTCCATGTCTTCTTTTAGATCATTCTTCATGTTTTCCATTTTCTCATCGATCTTAGCTTCCATGTCATCCATCTTAGATTCCATGCCAGCTTCCATGCCATCTATCTTAGATTCCATGCCATTCTTCAAACCATACATCTTAGATTCCACGCCTTTCTTCAAACCATCCATCTTAGTTTCCACGCCTTTCTTTAAAACTTCCATGTCATTTTTTGTTGCTCTTTGCGAGAGCGAAATTTGTTGCACTTGCTCTTGTAATTTTGATATGTCATGTTGCCATTCTTCGTCTTCATGAGTCATAGTAGAGATTTCTAAAGGCTTAATGGGTGTTGAATTATTTTTAGGGGCCATTTTAGAATCCAATACTGATATCTATTCTACAATATGCCTTTGGAATCAATTCAACTTGATTCTTCAAACAAGACTTATGCAATTCGGAAAAAAAAATACACACCTTTTACTTGCTTTTCAAAAGCTCAATATTGAAATTCAATTATCTCTATAATTATAGATCATAAATATCTGAAATTCAGCCCTGTAGTAGCCCTCTAAAGCTTCTTTCAAATGCCATAGGTCTGATGTAATTTGGATTCTTCAAGGAAAATTTATGTCCAATCTCCCACAATGACCCAATTTTAGACTGGTTCAGTAGAGCGAACTTGTACGACTTTCCACGTGTCACTCTTTCCTCCTTTGGCTCTGAAATTGATAGAAAAAAAAATACAGTCTGTGTAATTATGGCCACTTTTTACAGAATTCCAATCTAATGCTCAGAGAGAGAGCTATGAAGATTTTCCCACAATCACCTCTTTGAGATGAAATTTAGAAGCCTCAAAAAGGCCCTAACTTCCACAAATCATATCTCAGAAACTGTTGTGAACCAATATCTAAAATTTTTCGATGATGTTCCTCAAGATTACAGCTTCGTACTCTAAAAATTTCAGCTTCTAAACCTTCGTATAAAAAAATCTATTATGCAAATACCACGATGACCTGTTTAGGTTAAATTCAAGAGCCTGCAAAATGACCTAACTTGCACAGATCATATCTCCGAAAATATTGCGAACAAAGCTCTGAAATTTTGCGATGATGTTCCTCAGGATTTTAGCTTCACACTATAAAAATTTCAGATTCTGAACCTTTGTAGAAAAAATGTTATAGAAAAAATTCCACGATGACCTGTTTGGAGTAGCGAAACCCTAGAATCTCAATGTTGTGATACCAAATGTTGTGAAACCAGCTCCAAAAAGAGAAGAAAAGAGATATCAACACCTTAGAAATAAGCCACTTCAAGGGGGAAACCTCCAATACATTACATGAATGAAAAATTCTTGGATGATTCAAATTAAAAAACATCCTTTCTATATATAGGAGTCCATGGGGCCACAATGTAATCCTAGTGGGGCCACAATGTAATCCCAGCCGACCTAACAATAATAATTTAAGGGCACAATAATAACAATATGGGGGTTGCAAGGGTACAATAATAACAATAAGGGGGTTACACTAACAATAATAAGGGACTATACTAGTAATATAGGGACCTAACACAAAAGCAGCCAAAGGATCCCTAAGGATTCTCTCCAACAATTCGAATTCCAAATGTAGCCAAGCAACTCAAAGAGGAGTGTACTCAATATTTGTTTACTGGGATTCAAGAGGACTCAATCACCATTTTCTAGGGTGTCATTGGTAGCTACCCTGTAGAATAAATAGAGTAGGGCTAGAGCTTGGAAGAGTTAGTCTATTATAGTCTCGATTCCATTCAGAACTATTGTTGTGAGCTATTGAGATTTTTTATTTATTCAGTGATCAAACTTTCAGAGATGTATGAAGTTATTCTTTTATGAACAGAATAATTTCATTTGACTAATTTAAGTTTCAGGGGGCTAGGCTCGTGGGTTAGGGACCAATCCATGCGCCTCAGCTTCTCTTCTATTACTATCTTTTCCTTTCATCATTTAGATAGTTTTTCTTCTACCATTTAAGTTAGATCTGCTTCTGATAAGTTTTATTGTTGTTTAGTTTTTGTGCCACTGTAGTTTTAATTGCTTATGCATAGTAAAATAGAGGAAAAACCCCAAAAACTGTGGTCAAGTCTCCCCCTCTCATCTCTATCAATAGAGTTTGAGTAGGGTAGACCTTCCCACAGACCAAAATTGCTTTCTGTTTGAGTTTTGGGAAGAATTTGTATTACTAAGTCCAAGCCTTTTTTTCACTGTTTTATCACGCATTTCTGTCTGTTTCCCGTGCATGAATCCGCAGGTGTGTTTCACTTCTGAGCACTACCCTTCCACCTCCATTCCCCTCCTTTTATTCTCATATTAATGTTGTACTTACCTTTTCTTTGCATAATGCACTCAAGCCCTTCAAAGCCTTATTTCCATGTTTTTCTCTGTTCATGGCCGCCTTACCTTTTTTATGCAAAACACGTGAAAAACCATTCAAAACCATCGAAAAATTGACCTCCACCTTTTCTCCTCGAGTCTCCTGCCACTGTACGTCGCACTTCACAAATCACAACATTTATCTTTTACCTTTAACACTTACCGCTCATTATTTGCGATTGCGATATTGTGAAATCACACTTCTCACCGTTTAGCTTTTCCCCTTAACACTTACCGCTGGTTCTTGTGATTGCGATATTGTGAAATCGTGTCCCGCTGTAGGTGCCACTGCCACGTCATCCCTATCACAAATCGCATCCTGCAATTTTTTATCCTATCGCAAATCGCATCCTGCAACTTTTTCCTTTCTCCCTTAACACTTACCTTTGTTCTAGCCGATTGCGATATTGCGATTGTGCCCCGTTGTCGGTCCCACCGCCACGTCACGCAAAAATCACACTTCGTACCATTTAGCTTTTACCTTTAAGCACTTATTTCTCGTTCTTGCGATTGCGATATTGTGAAATCACAAATTGCAAATCACATCATTTACCTTTTTGCATAACACTTACCACTTATTCAGCCGATGCAATAACTCCACCACGTCACACTCTGCCATGTCACGTGTCACAAATCGCACTTCACAAATTTTATTTCATTCCGTTAACCTTTACTGCTATCCCTTTAAAATTGCAAATTTGCGATTGCGACATCACACATCGCAACTTTTTTCCTCCATCGAACTTCGCCATCGCACTTTTGAGTTATGTCTGCTCCAAATTCATTTATGACGCTATAATAAAGTTTCATAAGGGTTTAACCCCCTCTTTTCACTTCTAAACCTCGTTTCATGTGTTAAAACCCCCCATTAGCCTCTTTTAGCCCTTTTCTTCCCTCCAAGCTGCAAACTAACTCTTTATAATTATAATTAAGTCATGGATAGCCTAGTTGCATGGATAGAAGCATGGTAGATAAATCAAAGGGTAAGTAGAGTGCATTTAGCCGATTGGCCAAGTTAAGTGTGGTTTAGGATTAGTTTCCTGCCTACTATTTGTTTTTTGCAAATTAAATTAGTTTCCTTCCTGTCATTTATTTTCAACAATTTAATTTAGTTTCTTACAGTCATTTCCTTCTTGCATATTAAATTAGTTCCATTTCTGTCATTTCCTTTCTGAAATTTAGTTTAGTTTCATTGAAGTGTGACATACTTCACTAAGAACCCCTAGAAGTAGAAAAATTTCGTAAAGTAGAAGAGGATGGCATGAACATAATGCATTTGCTGTGTATATAGCACTTTCATCTCAAAGTTTGTATGAACCCCGGGTTGATAAAGTAAAGTAGGGCAGCCCCTAGGAGTGTCACCACTCTTGGTGCAATACCAGGGCTCACTAGATAAGTCTGTGTGAAACAAAATTGAGGTAATAGGGATGCCGAAAAACAAAATTCATCACTGACATCTCCATACTTTTGAAAGGACCAATTTTAAAGTTCGTATAGATCTAATTCACAACTGGTATTTGAAATATTAAAGTGAGTATCAACTAATGGGAGTTCATCTAGGTTAATCACAAGTGGTAGCATGGGATTATCTGTAACCATTTTTTATTTTCCCTTATGAGAATCCATTAGAAAAACCAATTACTGAGGATAATTGATAAGATTTTACCAGGTTGTAGGATTATTGCAGGATGAAGATGACAATTGGATGTGGCTGTTTGGTGAAATTTCTCTTGCAAAGGCATTTCCTAGAATGCCACGTATCCATCAGTGGCATTGAGAAAACCTCTTTGCGGACCCCCCTTGTTAACTGTCAACACTGTGTGGGGACCCACAATTGATCAGGGGCCGTTGATCTGGGCAGGCCCGATCTTGTCCATCCAAATCATGAATGTCATTATCACTACCCAATAAAATATCTCCTCAATCCTTATTACAAATATAATAATCATTTATTAAAATAAATACAAAGGATTATGCTAATAAAATAAAATTAACAACTAAAGTGACATTTAGACTTGCACACTAATACATGCGATATATCTATTTTTTTATTTCATATTCATATATATATATATATATATATATATATATATATATATATATATTTTAAATTGCTTTTCTTGTTTCTTTTGTTTTTTATTCTTTTTCTTATTTTTCTTTTATTTCTATTTTATTTTTCATTTGGAAATAAAAATAAATTACAAAACCTAAAGGAGTAAAAATAAGTTACAACATTGGCTCCATCTGGGGACTGTTTCCCCTTTTGGGATGCATAGAACTTTCATAACCATGTTCCTTCTCCTCGGGTTATGGAGCCTTTGCTATGAAAATCACACTTTGATGTTGAAATTTTAAAAACATCGGGAATTTACAATGATGAAAGTGAAATTATTAAATACTGAACATAGTGCTTCAGGTATTGGCCATTGACTGGAAATGAAGAATAATTTCCTTCCAGATTCTGTAAAACAAATCTATTGTTACCCTTCACTTCTGCAATGTTGAAAGGTCCCAACCATAAATTGTCAAACTTTCCATGCTTGCATTTTTCCTCTCTTCTGGCATCCCATATTAGCACTAGGTCTCCTTGTCTGCAATCTCTTTATCTAGCCTTCCTATTAAAAAAAAATTTCTTTTTATCTTGATACTATCAAATTTTATGATGTAGTTCATCTCTGTCCTAATTCAACTCAATGATTTGATTGATTCTTCTAGAAAAGTCATCGACTTCTTCATATAACTCCTGTAAAAATTTCATAACTGGAAATGCTAACTATGTTGGAAAAATTTCTTCAATCCCATATACAAGTTGAAAATGATATTTACCACGGTAGATCTTTTAGGTGAGACTATATTTTCCCATACTCCATATTTGAGATGACTGTCCCAAATCCTTTTGTGATCTGCCAATACTTTCTTAATGACTTTCACCATAATTTTATTTGATGATTCTGCTAACCCATTACCCTGGGGATAATAAGGTGTAGAATGATGTAATTTAATCTAATATTTATGACAGAATTATATCATTTTAATACTACTAAAATCCTGAGCATTATCTGTAACAATTTATCTTAAGACACCAAATCTAGACAAAATGTTTTCTTCAATGAAGTTTATTACCATTGTATCAGTTGCATTCTTTACAATAATTGCCTCTACCCACTTAGTAAAATAATCAATGGCTGTTAATATCCATATATGTTGATTGATGGAAGATGGAACTATTTCTCCTATGCAATCGAATCCCCATTGTAGAAAATGAGCTTAAATTGAAATTCGAACAAGGGGAAGTGCTACTAGTTTTTGTTTCCTATAAAATATTTGACATGGGATATAGCTCCTCACATTTTACCAACCCGTGCAAATAATTTTTGCCAATAGAAACATGCTCTTAAAATTTTATATGCAGTTTCCTTCCAAGCATAATTTCCTCCACAAATTCCTTCATGAAACTTCTTAATTAATCCTTTAGTTTCATTCTCAGTCAAACATAATAAGAGGATATTCAAAGGATCCTTCCAATACAAATTTTCATTTATGATACAATACTTCAGGGCCTTGAATATAAGATATTTGCATTGATTCTTTGTGACTTTGAGAGGATACTCAAAATCACGAAGAAAATGCACTATATGCCTTTATACCAATCTGAAAGTAAAAATTTCTCATCAATAACTAAATGAAGAGGAACATGATCTTCACTGGAAGAATGTTATTTTGGATTATTCTCACCTGAAATTTGAGAAGGTTCTTGTGGATTCTTCTCACCTAAAATTTGATAAGGTTCTTGTGGATTTTTCTCACCTGAAATCTGCATGAAAATGTTGATACCAAGTATATTACAATTTGATTCAGCCATAATTTTAGCTAAACCTTGTCATTTCACTAACTTGGTAGGTCTGATATCTAGATAAAAATCAAGTATCTTATCAATCCATCTTCATCTCTTTCCATCTATATTAGGCTGAATTAGAACTGTTTTTACTGCATTACTGGGAACATAAGAAATTATAGGAGAATGTAAGACATATATCCTAAATGCTTTCAAAGCTTGCACAAAGGCATAAGCTTGTTTCTCTATGATGTCATATCTTAATTCAACATCGCTCATAAAATTACTAAAAAAGGCAATTGGTTTCTCACGTTGATCGTCATTTTTTTGCAATAAAACAAATACTATGGTAGTATCTAAGGCAAATGAAAAGATACTAAACAATTTTGTGTAATCATGACTGGATAACACCAGAGCTTCTAAAATTTCCTTTTTGATTTGTGAAAAATAATATCTTGCTTCCACTATCCATTTAACTTATTTATATTTCTTGAGCATGTCAGTAATATTTTTCACAAATTTAGTATAATTAGTTATAAATATTCTTAAATTTGTTATCTTCCCTAAAAATGTCTGAATTTCCTTTTTGTTTCTAGGAAAACCAATTACTTGAATTTATGAAACTCTCTTTGGATCAATAAAAACTCCTTCCTTTTAGATTATATGTCCTAATAGATGTCCTTTCATTGCAAAAAATGACCTTTTGGGATTAAGAGAAATCCCATAATTCCTGCATCTTTCAAAAACTTTCCTCAAGTGCTTCAAATGTTTTTCATTAAAATTATAAAAGAAAGTTAAATCATCAAGATAAATAACAATACTTTTATTTATCTTATCAACAAATGTGAGATCCATTACTCTTTGAAATGTTGCTCCAACGTTGATTAGACCAAATGGAATTTTGGCATATATAAATGTGTCCCATTGAGTTGTAAATGTTGTCTTTTATCTATCTTCTCAACTAACCATAATATGGTTATATATAGAAAAACCATGTAACATTGAAATCCTATTTGAAACTGATACTCTTTGAAGTAATTGGTCCATTTTTTGTAATGGATAATTATCCTTTAAAGACGATTTGTTCAGACTCCTAAAGTCAACACACAATCTTAGTTCACCATTTTTCTTCCTAACGTGTACTAGGCTCTCTATCCATTCATAATATCTTAAGGGAACAATTATTTTTTCATCCAATAACTTCTTTACTTCTTTCTCTATGTTTGGAAACAAGATTGGATTTATTCTTCTTAATTTCCACTGAAATGGTTTAGCTTTTGGTTTGAGAGGAATTTTATGCTCAATAATGGTTGTGTCACATATTTTAATTTTTTCATATAACCATGCAAATAAGTATTTATAATGTTTGAAAATATTGATGTATTTATCTTTGATTTCTTGAGGCAATGCTGTTGAAATTTTAATATTTCTGATTTATTTAGACATACCAATATTGCAGTCTTGAACATCTTGTTGTGAAATTAGAATTGATTTTTTTTTAGACATATTTATGATAATTTTTTTTTCAAGGGGTAATAAACCTTTAAGAATTTAATTATTTTATAATTGAATAATATCATGATAATTTTTTTTATGTTTTAAAATTTAATCTTGATCATCCTCATTTGAGTTGATTTCATTAATGTGTTCTCCTTCAACTTGTGGAGTAGAAAATTCATCTAATGCTTGTAAAAAGTTTTTTAACTACTCATCATCTTCAAAAACTTGCTAGTGTTTGACATTGTCAAGAATGAAAGGTCAATATTTCACTTCAAATTGTTATCGTAATTTCATAGGATCAAGAATTCTAAAAGAACTAGGAGAATTTTACAAAGCATCAACATGGCTATTTTCTTCTCTTTGGATTGATGTTATATTGAAGGCTTGGAAATAATTTTCAATAAAATCCAATACTTCATTCCTATAAGATCTCATCTTATGAGGGATTTAGATGGAGGGATTGGAAAATTGATTCAAAAGTTACATAGAAAAGGGTCTCATTGTTTCGGGCTATTACCACTCCTTGGCTAGGTAGATAATGATCTCCACACCAAGTAATGAATTCTAGAAAGGGATAGGTCTGTGGGGAAAAAATTGAGGTAATAGAGACTCCCAAAAATAGAATTCACCACTGGAATCTTCATACTTTTGAAAGGCCCAATTGTGAAGTTCGTATAGATAGAATTCACAACTGGTCTCTGAAATATTAAAGTGAGTATCTACTAATGGGAGTTCATCTAGGTTAATCACAAGTGGTAGCATGGGATTATCTGTAACCATTTTTTATTTTCCCTTATGAGAATCCATTAGAAAAACTAATTAATGAGGACAATTGATAATATTTTACTAGGTTGCAGGATGATTGCAGGTTGAGGATGAAAATTGGAGATGTTTTTTTGGTGAAATTTCTCTTGCAGAGACATTCCCTGGATTGCAACAACAAACTGAAGTCAAACGAATCATTTGAAATGAAGGAAATAATTTTATTGTGGAAAATATAATTGTTTTAAAGTTTAACCGTTATTGGCACATATGTTATTAATGAAGAGAAACACTGGCGGGAAGGATGGAAACAATCATCTGATATTATGGCAGAAAAATAACAACAATTAAGAATGACGATATGGTAATAGGAGGGATAAAATGGAGAAGGAGTGAGTGGTGGGAAGAATTAAGTGGAAGATTAGTTTGCGAGGGGTGGGTGTGGATGGTAAGTGGTTTGTGTGAGGGGGGTACTGCAATTCATGTGGGAGTTCCATGTATCCATGGGAGGGATTAGGAAAACCGCTTTGTAAACCCCCCCCCCCCCCCCCTTAGCTGTCAACACTACGTGGGGTCCCGCAATTCATCGGGGGCTGTTGATCTGGATGGTCCTGATCTCATCCATTCAAAACACATATGGCATTATCACTACCTGAAATTTTGTCTCTTCAATCCTTATTACAAATTTAATAATCCTTTATTTAAATAAAGACAAAGGATTTTGCTAATAAACTAAAATTAAAATCTAAAGCGACATTTAGACTTGCGCGGTAATACATGGGATATATATATATATATATATATATATATATATATATGTAATCCCTTTTCTTATTTATTTTGATTTTTATTCTTTTCTCTTATTTTTCTATTTCTATTTTATTTTTCTTTTGGAAATAAAAATAAAAGCAAAAAAATCTAAAGGAGTAAAAATAAGTTAAACCATTGGATCTATCTAGGGACAACTTCCTCTTATGGGATGCAGATAATCCATGTGCCTTATCCTGGGGCTATGGAGTCTTTGCTATGAAAAACACACTTTGATGTTGAAATTTTAAAAAACATCGGGAATTTATAATGATGAAAGTGAAATATTTAATACTGAATATAGTGCTTCAGGTATTGGCGATTGACTGGAAATGAAGAATATTGTCCTTCTAGGTTCTGTAAAACAAATGTATTGCTACCCTTCACTTCTGCAATGCTAAAAGGTCCCAACCACAAATTTTCAAACTTTCCATGCTTGTCGTTTCCCTCTCTTTTGGCATCCCATCTTAGCACTAGGTCTCCTTTTCTGCAATATCTTTATCTAGCCTTCCTATCAAACAAAATTTTCATTTTATCTTGATACTATCGAATTTTATGCTGTACTTCATCTATGTCTTGATTCGACTCAATGATTTGATTAATTATTCTAGAAAAGTCATCAAATTATTCATATGACTCCTGTAAAAATTTAATAACTGGAAATGCTAACTATGTTGGGAAAATTGCTTCAATCCCATATAGAAGTTGAAAAGGATATTTATTCGTATATCTTTTAGGTGAAACTCTGTTTTCCCATACTACATATTTGAGAAGAATGTCCCAACTCCTTTTGTGATCTTCCAATACTTTCCTAATGACTTTAAATAGACTTTTATTTTATGTTTATGCTCACCCATTACCTTGGGGATAATAAGGTGTAGAATTATATAATTTGATCTAATATTTCTGACAAAATTCTATCATTTTAATACTACTAAAATCCTGAGCATTATCTGTAACAATGTGTCTTAGGACACCAAATCTGGAAAAAATGTTTTCTTCAATGAATTTTATTACCACTGTATCAGTTGCATTCTTAACAAGAATTACCTCTACCCACTTGGTAAAATAATCAGTGGTTGTTAATATCCGTATATGTTGATTTCTAGAAGCTGGAACTATTTCTCCTACGAAATCTAATCCCCATTGTAGAAAAGGAGCTTAAACTGAAACTGGAACAAGGGGAAGTGTTGCTAGTCTTTGTTTCCAAGAAAATATTTGACATGGGATATAACTCCTCACATTTTCTCCAACTTGTGAAAATTATTTTGGCCAATAAAAACCTGATCTTAAAATTTTATATGCAGTTTCCTTCCAAGCATAATGTCCTCCACAATTTCCTTCATGAAACTTCTCAATTACTCCTTCAGTTTCATTCTCAATCAAGCATAATAAGAGGATATTTAAAGGATCTTTCCAATACAAATTTTAATTTATGATACAATACTTCATGGCCTTGAGTCTAAGAGATTTTCATTGATTCTTTGTGACTTCAAGGGGATACTCAAAATCACGAAGAAAATGCACTATGTCTTTATATCAATCTGAAAGTAAAAATTTCTCATCAATATGTAAAGGAAGAGGAACATTATCTTCACTAGAATAAGGTTCTTTTGGATTATTCTCACTTAAAATTTTTGAAGGTTCTTGTGGATTCTTCTCACCTAAAATTTGAAAAGGTTCTCGTGGATTCTTCTCACGTGAAATCTGCATGACAGTGTTGATACCAAGTATCTTACAATTTGATTTAGCCATAATTTTAGCTAAACCTTGTCCTTTCACTAACTTTGTAGGTCTGATATCTATATCAAAATCAAGTATCTTAGTAATTCATCTTCCACTCTTTCCATTTGTATCAAGTTGAATTAGAACTATTTTTACTGCATTATTGGGAACATAAGCTATTAAAGGAAAATGTAAGACATATATCCTAATTGCTTTCAAAGCTTGCACCAAGGCATACGCTTGTTTCTCTATGATGTCATATCTTAATTCAACATCACTCATAAACTTTTTGAAAAAGGCAATTGGTTGTTCATGTTGATCGTAATTTCTTTGCAATAAAACAACTACTATGGTAGTATCTGAGGCAAAGAAAAATATAGTGAACAATTTTGTGTAATCAGGACTAGGTAACACTGGGGCTTCTAAAATTTCCTTTTTGATTTGTGAAAAAAAATATCTTGCTTCCATTGTCCATTTAACTTCTTTATATTTGTTGAGCATGTCAGTAATATTTTTCCCAATTTTAGCATAATTACGTATAAATATTCTTAAATTTTTTATCTTCCCTAAAAATGTCTGAATTTTCTTTTTTGTTTCTAGGAAAACCAATTACTTGAATTTCTAAAACTCTCTTTGGATCAATTACAACTCCTTCCTTTGAGATTATATGTCTTAATAGATGTCCTTTCATTGAAAAACATGACTTTTTGGTATTAAGATAAATCCCATAATTCCTGCATCTTTCGAAAAAAATTCCTCAACTGCTTCAAATGTTTTTCATCAGAATCACAAAAGACAGTTAAATCATTAAGATAAATAGCAATAATTTTTTTTATCTTACCAGCAAATGTGACATCCATTACTCTTTGAAATGTTTCTCCAACGTTGATTAGACCAAATGGAATTTTGGCGTATATAAATGTGCCCCATGGAGTTGTAAATGTTGTCTTTTATCTATCTTCTCAACTAACCATAATATGGTTATATACAGAAAAAACATCTAACATTGAAATCCTATTTGAACCTGATACTCTTTGAAGTAATTGGTCCATTTTTGGTAATGGATAATTATCCTTTAAAGACAATTTGTTTAGATTCCTAAAGTCAACACATAGTCTTATTTCACCATTTTTATTCATAACATGTACTAGGTTGTCTATCCATTCATAATATCTTAAGGGAACAATTATTTTTGCATCCAATAACTTCTTTACTTCTTTCTCTATAATTGGAAAAAAGATTGGATTTATTCTTCTTAATTTCAACTGAAATGGTTTAGCTTCTAGTTTGAGAGGAATTTTATCCTCAATAATGGTTGTGTCATAGGTTTTAAATTCTTCGTATGACCATGAAAATAAATCTTTATAACGTTTGAAAAGATTTATGTGTTTACCTTTGATTTCTTGAGGCAATGCTATTGCAATTTTAACATTTCTGATTTCTTTAGAAGTACCAATATTGCAACCTTGAACATCTTCTTGTTGTGAATTTAGCATTGAAGTTTTTGAGACATAATTATGATAAAAAAAATTTTCAAGGGGTATTAAACCTTTAAGAATTTAATTATTTGATAATGTAATGGTGTCATGATCAACAATTTTATGTTTTAAAGGTGAATCTTGATCATCCTCATTTGAGTTGATTTCATTAATTTGTTCTCCTTCAACTTGTAAAGCATTCAATTCATATAATGCTTGTAAAACATTTTTTAACTGCTCATCATCTTCAAAAATTTGCTAGTGTTCAACATTGTCATGAATGGAAGGTCTATATTTCACTTCAATTTGATATTGTAATTGCATAGGATTAGGAATTCTGAAAGAACTAGCAGATTTTTCCAAAGCATCTGCATGTCTATTTTCTTATCTTGGGATTAATGTGATATTGAAGGCTTGGAAATAATTTTCAATACAATCCAATACTTCATTCCTATAAGATCTCATCCTAGGATGCTTAGTTTGACAAAGATTTCTAATTTTTTTTACAATCAACTCTGAATCACCATATACTACCAAGTTTTGAACCTTTAGATTCTTAGCTAACTCCAATTCTAAAATTAGGGCTTCATATCCCGCCACATTTTTTGTGACTTAAAAATCCAATTTCAAGGATTGAGTTATATTTATTTTATTAGGAGAAATGAGTACAATTCTGGCCCCAACCCCAAATTTAGAAAATCCTCCATCAAAGTACATTTTCCAAATATCAGTATCTGAAGTGTGAGGTGTATTAACTGTTTCTTCAATAATAATTTGAGGATTAGAAAGATCATTAATAACTAATGTAAAAAATCCAAAATCCAATAGCATAAATTGGATGATTAATTTATTGATCTTCTTTACAAAATGTATTGATAAATCTCACCTCTTTGTATAGACATAAATGTTCACCTCCATAAACTGGGATTGTAGAAAAAGACATGTCCATTTGTATACTTCCTCCTAAATTTGCACAACAAGATCTTAACAACAACATTCCAAAATTTGGATGGATTTCTATAACAACTATATCCAAGACTATACTCTTGACACATATTTGAGAAGGTGCTACAACTAAATATTTAATTAATACCAAGAAAGGTACTTTCTTGGAATCGAAAGTGTATAGATCATGATATGGTCTAGTAATTTGAAGTTGGAATTGATCCATGATTACTTTATGCATATTTTTATGGGAAGACCCATAATATAAGATACAATTGTATAGCATATAATCATTATCTTAAAATGTTACATAAAAAGGAGGAACACTTTCATCAATCATATTAGAACTAGGACTAAAAATGGATGACGGTTTTTCATCTTGTAAACTAATGACATCCAACTTCTGCATCTACATTGGAATATTGAATCCATTTCGAAACTTGTTGTTTATAACCTGGATTCTTAGAGAGTTCAGATAAAAGGGATTGGAATTTTAACCGTTTCTAACTCCTTTTTGACATTAAAAATAGTTGGGATAGATTTTTCAAGAGTAATGTTTTCTTATAACTGATTCTATGGTTGGATTGATGATGTTTGTGTTTCAACTGTTTTTACTGGAGGTTCATCAAAAGTAACCTTTTTCAAAGGTCTACAGGTCCTTGCCTATGTATCAATTCATACATTCTCTTCAGTTTTGTAATAATAAATTCATAAAAAGCCTGATACTTTGAAGCTTAAGAGGTTTCTTGATTTTGAGAAAGTGATTGATCTTGAATAACTGGAATAATAACATTATGAGATGATGGATGTTCGAAACAATTGATATCATTTGTGACAATAGGAACAATTTCCTCAGGATCTTGATCATCAGTCATTAATGGAGGTTGGATTTGCTAATCAACATTTGGATTTTGCAAGATTTGATGTTGAAAAGGTCTTCTATATTGAACTTGTGGCATGTTTGCAACTTGTTGGGTTACTCTAGGTTGAGCTTCCATTCTTGAAATTCTATTAGAAAAATTCCTTAGTAAATAAGTTATTTAATCATTTTTATGTTCTTCATCTTTAGTTTTTGATGATGATGCACTTTTTTCTCTAGCCTTAATTTTATTTTCAGCCTTTGCAGCCTTAGCTTTCAATTTACTAGATGTTGACCTATTAAATTCCACTTTAATTGAATTTGTTTGAATATTTGCTAAACTTTCATACTTCATTTCTCTAAGCATTCAAACAAAATCATCTTCAAATTCTTTAGATAACCTGACCTTAGCTGCAGTGACTGGTGGTTTACAATCTGGGGGCATTTTTTTTCTTTATTATAAATTTTATTAAATCTCTTAATAAAATTAGTAACGGGTTCACAAAAATTCCTTCTTAAATATTTAAAGTATTTTAAATAATAGACAAGATCCTTTTGATTCCCCACAGGTTCTTGAAAATATTGTTTAATTCAACCCACAAATTTATAGAATTAGCTTGAATATGTCTAAACTGAATTCATACATTTCCTTCTAATGATTGAACAAAAAGTCTAGTGTAAACATCTTCATGTTTAATATTCATGTTGTTAGCAAAGTAAAGGAATGATGCTAAGTTAAAAGGGCTAGATTGTGAGGGAAATTCAGGTAAAACAAAGGAAAAAGCAACAAGACAGGCCTCTAACCTTCATCTAATAGATGCAATTATAGCTAGTTTATGTAGATCTAACAAAATAGAGAGAAGCTTTGGATCTAAATGAGATCTGTTATGCCGATGTGAAGCCAAATTTTATAATGTGAAGTTTCCATGTGAATATTTTAGCCTACTGAAATCTTATCCACAATTAAGAGGCAAGTTTAATCGTTTTCCCAGGGAAAATGAACTTCAAAACAAACTGTTCAATGAGCTAATCTCTTTAAATGATTATAAATTTGCAAGGGGATTTCATAGAGATTGACACTCAATCTATTCTTACCAAGATATCTGATGTTAGTTTGAAAATGTGTAGAAAATAAAAATGGAAACATAAATGAATAACTTGAAGAACTCACAAAGATACACAATTTGCTTTAGAATGAATCCAAAATACTTCTATTATCTTCAGAAATAACTTAGAAAATTACAGTCACGTCATAGGCTCATCACAAGAGTTCAACCCTTTATCCTCTGAATTAAAATATACTTATATATTTCGACTCAAAATATGTAGAATTGAATATCATCCAAACTGATTTGGATATTTACAAAAACAGAATTGAAAAACAACAAATCTGAACTCATTGAACACTGCACAAAATTCGAGGACTGTTGTTTGATGACTGTTTCTTAGGAATTCTATTTTTTGTTCACTGTTCCTGATAACCTGTTGTCTTTTCTGATTTTTGGCTTTTAACTACTGAAATTCAATTTTTTTTTCTATTTAATGAGATCACACAATTTATCCCATATCTTATCATCTGGGATAGAAAAATTGATCAACTTTATGTATGAATCATCAAATTCAGTGTATTTTTCAGAAGTAGGCTTAGTTAGAAACATATTCTTAATTTCATGCTTAATGAATAAATCATAATATAAGCCTTCAGTGAAAGCTTTGCCAATTATAATTCCTCTGATTTTGGAAAATTTGGTTTTATTTGAAGCTATCTCATGTAATATGTGTTTATAATTTTAAAGTGGAATCAATTGGACAACTATACCTTGAAAACCCGAGAGTCTTTTTTTGTGTAGAGCATTGAATTTTTTGTGGAATTTCTTAATTTAAAATTCTAAGTTTTGACATTTGTTCTCAAGCTGCAACATCAAATTACTTTTTGTCAAAAATTTGCTTGCTTCTAAGACTGCTTCGGTTTTGTCTTCTATCCCAAGCTCTTCAAGTTCATCCTTTTTTTTAGAGTTTAAGAATTTAATAATCCTTGTATCCTCCCCTGGTTTATGATCCAAGTCTTCTTCGATTTCTTCTACTGCTGCTTTGGATATCTGCAAAAAATACTCTTGTTCAAAAATAATTTCAAATGAAGGCCACAACTCTGAAATATATGCATTAGTATCAATCCACATAAGTTCTTCTTGGCTCGAGATAAAGTCTATGCAAGAAATGATTCATTCTCATAAATTTCTAATTGTTTATTTAACTTAAAATTCTTTCAAATTTAATCCAAGTATGAATTATCAGTTTTAATTTTACTCTCTTGAACATTTTCAAGTTGCACTTTTAGTTTCACAATTTCTTTATCTTTGAAAGATAAATCTCCCATGGCCTTGGATAATTTCTCTGTAAGTGGATTTTGATTAGTAGGTTGTATCTCTGTTGTGATCACTGCTATTGTAGAAGTACTTGCTATGGAAGTTGTCACCGTGGAAGTGATTGTTGTAATACTGAGTTGTTGCTCTCTTTAATTGATCAATTTTTCCATTTCAGCTCCCATCTTTTGAATCTGCATGTTTTGCTCAACAATAATTTTCAACATATTTTCCTTTTCCTTCTCTAATGGTCAACTTCCTCTGCTGGTGGATGTTCAGAGGTGTGCAACTTCAATTGTTCTCTTAATGATTGTATATCAACATTTCTATTTTTGATTATCTCTTCTGTTGCCTTAACATCTTTAGGATCTAGTTCTAATTTTAAAACCATATCTTCAATTCCTTTGATTCTTGTATCTTTAGCTAGAGAATACATTTTATCTAGCTTTAATTGAGAATGGATGTTTTTTAATGATGATTATAGCTTAGAAGATACCATAGATGAACTTGTCAAAGATGTGTAAATAATTTCCCATGATTGCTTGTGTAGATCAGTTTGATCTATAGGATGAATCTATTTAGTGTCAATAGAAAATAGGGAAGTTTTATAATCTTCATTTGTTTTGTTACATGGAACTTTGGTTTCAGAAATTCCAATTGGAATTTTCCTTTCTCATTGTCTAATGCTGAAAGTAACCTGTTCTATGTTGTGGATGACTGGTTCCAAAACTCTGCATATGTTGAAGTATTGAGTGCTTCATTCTTCTTTTTTATTTCTATAAATCTAGAACTTATACTCTATTGTCTTGAAGAAGGAGATGAAAGAGAAGAAGGAATTGTTATAGTTCCTTCTATCTGCTGCAATGAGAATGGTGATTCTCCTGTAAAGACAATTGTAGAAGGTCCTTCAAAAATTTGGACTTCCAAGGATTCTTCTTCCTCATTTTTTGTTGTTGTCTTCCTTCTTTTCATAACCTTGAAAAATGTTTGCTGGAAATATGACCATGATGGAGACTGACTCTCTCCTGGTCTCTTTAACTCTTTCTCTCTAGTCTTTGGAGTCTCTAACACTATTTTACTGGAAATGATCTCTTCAACTTCCTGCAATATATTCTCTTCCCAATCATATTTGTTTGCAAACTGATCAATCTATGGTTTGGGCATGTGAATATAAGGTGTTGAATTTTGTGCAACTCTTACTGATGATAAAATTCTTGGAGGGTCATAAGACCAACTGAAACTCAACTTGAAATTCATATGTTTCAATAAAACATCAACCTCCTTCTCTGCAAATCTTGTGTTGACTATAAAAGGGCCAACCTATGCTTTCAATTTAAATTGGGATTTTTGTTTCCTAGAAACAAAATGGCCCTCATCTACATTCATCATTTTCCTAATGTATTCAAGAGGAAAAATTATCATTCGGATAAACAAAGGAAACTTATATGGTTGTAAATCATATCTATAAATCCCAATCTCAGTAAAATTTTGGTATAAATACCAGTCTCCAAATTTGGTTTGTTCACTCAAATGTAAAATTCTCTCGATCTCAGTTGAAACTCGAGGAACAACATCACTATTTAATAATAAATTTTCCATATACAAAAATTGATTAAAAAAATCACTAAACGAGAATTCTTCAGAGTTCTTTCTCACTATTGATGTCCAATGAAAACTGAATGAGGGCTACCAGTAGCATCTAACTTTTTCAAATGGAACTTAAAACTTTCATATTGATGATATAGAAACAAGTAAACCAATATTGGCTGACATTTGAAGGAACCTTCTGCACTGAAATTTAAGAAATGGTCATGGATTCCATCAGATAAAACTTGATTGTAATTGAACATTACTAAGGGCTTTTTACTCAAGGAAAATACAGACAGAAAAATGAAAATGAATTCATCAAACCATTGGTTATAGGGGTATCCTAATAGAAAAGACACTAAGGAAATGACCTTCCTAGAAATTTCAAGGAGCATAGTAGCTGAATAAGGATGATTGGTCCTGGGTAACTCTGAATTTTTGGGCAAGAAAGATTTAAAATATGAGCTCTATCTGAAAATGAAAAATTTTGGTAAATTTACATTAAAGCATCAGTGGAAAATGGATGCAAAGGTTCTTGGGGATTTAGCTGGAGGGCTTAGAAAATTGAATCAGAAGTTACATAGAAAAGAGTCTCATTGTTTTGGTCTATTACCGCTCTTTGGCTAGGTAGATACCGAGCTCCACACTAGGCAATGAATTCTGGAAAGTGATATGTCTGCGGGAAATAAAATTGAGGTAATCGGGACTCCGAAAAACATAATTCATCACGGGCATATTTGTACTTTTGAAAGGCCCAATTGCGAAGTTCATATATATCGAATTCACAATTGGTCTCTGAATTCTTAAAGTGAGTATCTACTAAAGGGATTTCATCTAGGTTAATCACAGGTGGTAGCAGGGGATTATTTGTAACCATTTTTTATTTTCCCTTATGAGAAGTCATTAGAAAAAATAATTACCAAGGATAATTGATAATATTTTACCTGGTTGCAATATGATTGCAAGCTAAAGACGACAATTGAAGGTGGATTTCTAGTGAAATTTCTCTTGCAGAGGAATTCCTTGGATTGCAGCGACAAACTAAATGAAAATGGCTGGTTTGAAATGAAGGATTTTTATTATTATTATTGAATAGATAATGGTTTTAAAGTTTAGTCATTATTGGTGCACATGTTATTAATGTAGAGGAACATTGGCAGGAAGGATGTCAACAATCATATGATAGTCTGGCAGAAAAAATAGCAGTATTTAAGAATGATGATATGGTAATAGGAGGGATAAAATGGTGAAGGAGCGAGTGGCGGGAATAAATAAGTGGAAGCATGATTTGCGGGGGGGCGGGGGGGGGGGGTGCGTATGGTAAGTGGTTTTTGTGAGGGGGGTACAACAATTCATTAGGGAGTGACACGTATCTATCAACGAGATTGGGAAAACCGCTTTGCGAACCCCCCCCCCTCCCCCGCCCCCTCTGTTAACTGTCAACACTATGAGGGGTCCCAAAATTGATCAGAGGCCGTTGGTTTGGGTGGGCCCAATCTCGTCCATCCAAAACAGGTCTGGCATTATCGCTACCCAAAAACTATCTTTTCAATCCTTATTACAAATTTAATAATCCTTTATTAAAATAAATACAAAGGATTATGCTAATAAAATAAAATAAAAAACTAAAGAGAAATTTAGACATGCACGCTAATACATGGGATATATATATATATTTAAAATCCATTTTCTTATTTCTTTTGATTTTTATTCTTTTTATTCTTTTTCTATTTTAATTTTCTTTTGGAAATAAAAATAAAATTACAAAATCTAAAGAAGTAAAATTAAGTTACAACAAAAATCGTCAATGCGAGGAAGAAGATATTGATTCTTTATCGTGATCTTGTTCAAAGATCAGAAATCCACACGCGCCATGTACCATCTTTCTTCGGAACCAAAATAATAAGAGAACCACAAGGAGATGTACTAGGTCTAATGAATACCCCCTTTTCAAGGAGCTCTTGAATTTTCTTCTTAATCTCTACATTCTCCAAAACTGACACTCTATACATGTGAATATTTGGAAGTGATGCATCTTGCTGCAATTGAATCTCATGTTGGATTCCTCTTTTTGGAGGTAACCCTTCAAGTTCCTGAAACATCTTGTCATAAGTGTTAACAACTTCAACCAATTCATGCTTGATTTTAGAATCATATCCTGAGAAATCTTTAGATTCAACAATATATTTATCTTTAATCATCAACAACACAAAATTATTACTAGCATTCAAAAGCCTTTTAATGCGTCCTTTACTAACAAGAGATAAGTTCATCTGCTTGTGATGTGATCTAACAATATACTCAAATCCATTTTTGAAAAGATGATATTTTTTCTCATGAAGACAGAATCTAGATTTTTGGTCATATAAATAGGGACTCCTGAATACAATCTCACAAATATCAAGTGGTACAACATCAAGTTCTATCTCATTTATTAAATTAGCAGTGATGGAAAATTTGAGTTTACATTTTCTTGTCACTTGAAATTTGACATCATCACTTTCCCATCCCATAGGGTAAGGTTTTGTATGAGGTGTAGTTTCTAGGTTAAGTTTCTTGACAATTTCTTCAGAGATAATACTGACTTGTGATCTACTATCAAATAAAGTATCAACCTTTGTATGTTTTTTAATGACCATGATGTGGAAAAGTTCACTTCTTTCTTTATCATTTTGAGATTCAACAAAGTTGATAGAAAAACTAGTACTTGCATTAGAAGCTATACCTTTCATTCCCATGGCTGTGATTTTGGTTTAATCACCTGAATCAGATCCTAGATCTTGTTGATTTGTAGCAAAATTCTTTTGTTTCCCCTTGTTATTGAACTTCTTTGGTATTAATTCTGAATGTAATTTCTAGCAATGGTCTTCATCATGGCCATATTTTGAACAATGTTTACAAGTAAGTTTCTCTCCCTCTTTCTTAACAATAGCATTCCTCTTACCTTTGCATTTAAATTTCCCCTTTCCTTTATCTTAAAATTTAAAAGGTTTCTTGCTAGACCCTTGAGTACATTCTTGCCTCTCGATTCTAAATGAGTTTCTTGAACACATACTTCAAATAGATTGGTGGGATTAAACATAAGTATAGTATGTATCAAATGACTATGCAATCCTCCTTTATATTTAAGGAGGTTATCTTGTGAGATCAAATCAACACCCAAGGTTAATGTACATTTACTAAATTCTTGTGTGTAACTTTGGACACTTTGACCTTTGGCTTGTCTAAATTTTTTCCAATCCATAATTGTTTTTGTCATGTAAGCTAATGGATAAAAATTCCTTCTTAATGCAACTATAAAATCATTCGAAGAATAGATAATTTTACAACTTTTCTTCAAATATTCTCGAGTTCTAGCTTCCCTCTAGATGAGGGATGCACCTTCCAAGAATAGATAAGTAAGTTAGATATTTGTGATATCATCATCAATATTTTTGAATCCTGCAATAGAATTCAATTTGACGAACCCAATTATCCAAATTTTCTGCATTCACTTCTCCATTTTACATTGGCAATTCAAAATTGACATCAAGCTTAATCAAATGAGGCTTAGGATGTCCTCATGGATATGTAGGAGGAGTAGGTCTATGTGAAGAAGGAGTTGAAGAAGGAGGTGAGGATGGAGGTAAATATGGAGGTGAAGGAGGAGGAGGAGGTGGAGGGTTTCTCCCATTACCACCATCACCTTTTGGTTGATTAGAACTTTCTCTTTGAAACTATGCTATTCTCTCATTGTACAACAATTTCACCATATTAGTCATATCAAAAAAATATTTTATAAAAGCTTTGTCATCCTCAGACATCAAATCTTATCCTTGATATTATTCAAGTGCCATGAATTATGGAGTTTGTAGCAACCATGAGCCAATTTGAGGGTTAGGTTCTTCAATTGATCCTTCTCCTCTTATCAATTTATACCTTGTAAGAATTCAAAAACCTTGCAAATTATGTCAAACCTTCACAAAAACCATGCTCGGATACCAAACTAATCCAAAATTAAAAAATGAAGGTTTCATGAAATAATTTGCAAGCTATTTTATGTCTTTTAGGAAATGGATCCTGATTGAAAAAATACACAAACATAAGTAAATTTTGCATAATTTTAATAGTTAAAAATGGACAAACATGTAGCATCAAACACAACAAATTGATAACGAAGTTTGCCTCTCCTGTGATACGTCTCTAGGTCTAGCTTCCATTGGTGTCCTTTTGTATTATATGCTAAAATGATAAATACATCAAGATGTATGCTTCAATATACAAAAATAACATTTCCATCATGTCCAAAATGCTCAAAAACCCCTGTTTAGGCTCTTCTTGAGCTCAAAAAGGTTTTAAAATGAGAAATATAGGCATATTTCTTCAAATTGCTTGTAAATTATTCTATGAAAAAGATTTTTCTTTGCAATTTGGGAAACAAATTTATTTCAGCCCAATTGGTCGGGTGCTTAGGTTGGAACTCCACAGGTCACAAATTCAATCCTCCATTATTTACAGTGGTTACATTGGTTTTGTTATTAAATATTATTATTATTTTTAAAACGTTGGGCTAAAGCCCCTCTCGAGTATTGCGTTGCTAGTTGTGTGGGATCATGTGACTGAGGGTTGTGGGCCATAGGCCACACACCCTCCCGTGACCTCTACCCCAGTTACGTGTGTTATCATACGACTTGGACGTTGTTCCTTGGGCACGGGTAGGGTGATGCGTGCCCACCCCCATACTCTCTGCCAGTGGTTGTGTGTGTTGTCGATAACCAAGGGGCTGGGCCGATAGGGTGTGCCTGCCGTCTCACCCATCACCCCCAACCATCCAACCCCTTGTTATTAAATAAAATCGCATGACCAAAGTTTAACAAGTGAAATTGTAGCCTGGTTGGTCGAGCATTTGATGCATGGACAAAAGGTCATGGGGTCAAACCCTCTGGAGCTTGTTGATCACCATAAATATTTTTTTTCTTCATTCCTGAGGTCACATGGCGACCTATCATTGGGCCACGTGGCACTCTCTAATGGGCTCAAATCATGAACCTCCAAAGAAATATGAACGCACCACATGTTCTCACGGGATTGGCCCACCTATTGAGTCGTACAACTCAATTACCCTATTCATGTTAGCAACACATCAATGTGTAGACTGCCACGTGTCATCCATACCTGCATAGTCAACCCTGCACTTTGTCTTATTTTTTTTCACTGGTTTCCAAAATATTCAGAACACGATAAATTCCTCATACAATGTTAGATTGAGGTGATTCAAGCATTGTTGGAATAAGAACAATGAGATCTACAATTTGGTCCTAGTTTCGGGAGATTTTGAGCACTTTAATTTTTAATCCCCTGAATCATTTGGTATTTTCCTATTATTCAAAGATGAATTTATACTCTGCTTAAGTATGAGGAGGGAAGGAAAAAGGCTCATTCCAAATTCCCCACCCATCAAAAAATAATCATGAGGTGGTTTGATAAATTTTTTGAAAGTGACAAAGAATTCCAAGTAGGTGACCTTGTCTTGAAATGGGATAAACCCCATGAAGAAAAAATCAAGAATATCAAGTTCGAGTTCCTATAACTTAGTTAGTTCCTCATACATGAGAAACTTGGCCTCTACACTTATCGATTTCAAACCTAACATGGGGAGATAGATTTTTTCCCTCTCAATGGCCAATATTTGAAATCTTATCTTAGATGATAGCTCTTTGAATTGTTTTTTCTTGTACATATTCCAATTCATGCATTTTATTTTATTTTGTCGATCGTTCCTTTGTTTTCGATTCAATTTGAAACCTTGTACATAAATAATTGGGTTTTCTACACAAATAACTCACCCATAGAAATAAATAAATGATATTATATTGATGCTATGAATGGGCCTATGGTAACTGTTAATTAGTTGTCTAACATTTAATTCTTGTCAATTTTTTAAGTCTTGAACATTTATATGATCTTTCATAGCTCGTATGGAAAATAATAATTGAAAATTTTGGGGAACTCTACTAAGCTTGTAAAGACCAAAATTTTAATAGAATATATACAATCTGATTGGTCTTGAATAAATTTATTATATGCATGAATGTTTCAACTCATTAGTTAGAGAAGGGATGGGGAGAAAAGTGAAATTGTGAGAAAACCCCTTTCATTAAATATTAAAATCTATGAACAACAAGGAACAACCCACTTGTTTCATAAAGCTAAGTCGAGATCCCTCATCCACATTGGTAGCAAATTCCCAAAATAATAGTGCAAAAAATTTCCTTCAAGGAAAATAAATAAAAGGGTAAAGGCACGAGAAAGTCTTCTCACACAGGAGGGTGACACAAGTAACTTCCTTGCGGCTATGGATTCTCACTAGAAGTGAAGTAATTCTTGTATTCCTTGAGTGACTCTGTCATGGCTATGGATGCTCCATGGTGACAAATCAACATCAGAGACTCATATTAATTCCGAGAATCTTAAAATCACTTGGATAATATCTTCATTTCTCATCAAAGATTTTGGTGTTTGACTTTTGTTAAAGTTGTGTCTTATGTTCCAAGACCAAGCTAGTTTACAGAGAGGGCAAAGATATTTAACCATATTTAAATAGCTACACAAGGGTTACCCACAAACTCAATTCAATAGTTCCCAAAATATGTTAGGATCTATCATAACTAAAGGCTAAACAAAAGATGTCAAGGTTCTACTAGTGATTCACCAATTGTTGTAGTGGCTATAAAGCCATACAATTGTTTTGAGCGGAGCCAAATTTTAGGATCCCCACCTTAAAAATCTTAGAAATATATGTGATCTAACCCCTAAAACTATTGTTTATACCCTTACGTTGGGAAGGGAAGTGAAATTTTTAACTTAGAAAATTTGAGAATTTTAATAGCGCATTGCATCTTTACAAATGCATCACATCACATCATAACCTTGCAAGGGAAAATCATAATCCTTTAGTCCATCACATCACATCTTTGCAAATCAGTCTTTTTTCACAATTATTTTTGTGACAACACAATAAATGTGCATTAAATACACTCACAGGTTGAAATGGCTATATATACCACCCCCTCCCATTTCATTTTTCATTGTATTTTTTATTGCAAATCTATTTTTATCGCAAGTGTTGAAAGGGTGAATGTTTTTTCATGCATATATATATATATATATATATATATATATATATATATATATAGCGGAAGGTGGAAGGTCAAGTAGGTGAGAAGCTGCATGGAAAAAGGTAACATTAAGCTTACTAATAAAAAAATAATTGCGCGAGTCAGATATACAGTACAAAAGAGACTTGCGATAAAAAATATGGTGAAAAATGAAATGGGATGGGGTGGTATATATATCCATTTCAACTGTGTGAGTGCATATAATGCACATTTACTATATTGTCACAAAAATAGGTGTGACAAAATACTGAGTTGAAAAAATGTGACGCAATGGACTGAAGGATTGCGATGCACCATTGCAGGGATGTGATGTGATGCATTTTAGAGATGTGATGTGATGCATTGTAAATATGTGATGCACCATTGAACTTCTCAAATTTTATAACTTGAAATTCGCCCTTCTCTTCCCAACCTAAGGGTATGAAGAATAGATTTAGGGGATAGATCACATAGATGTATAATATTTTTAATGAGTATCCTAAAATTTGGGTCCTATCAAAAAAATTGTAGGGTTATTGTAGCCAATAAAAAAATTGGCGAATCACTTGTAGAACCTCAACATTTCCGATTTATCCTTTAGTTATGATAGAGCGTAACATGTCTTGGGAATTATTGCCATGAGTTTGTGGGTACCACTTGTGTAGCTATTTAACTCTGATTAAGATATTTCATCTCTCTGTAAACTAGCATGGTCTTGGAACATAACACATGACTTAGTCACTTTTTGAAGGTTTTATTTCTTGCATAGAAATTTCCTGCAAATGAATTCTTAAAAAATTAGAAAATATACAACGGTTAGAAAAAAAAATATACACATATAATATTCTCCTGGAACCCAATAGCAAGAAAACCATATTTATTTTTCATTATGTTTCATTCAATATTATAATACATTATATACATGTCGAAGCATTCATAAAAACCCAATACATTAACCCTGGATTAGAACATAACTGCAATTCCCTTGACCAAATAAAAAAAATACCATGGGAAAAACCATAATCCCCAAAGCCATGCAGAAAACCATGGGTGGGCCAACCCACCATCTTTGGGTGCACCCCCCACCCTTGGGTCTACCCGACCACCCTTCGGTCTGCCTATTTTTTTTCGCGGTACTACCCCAAACACTTTGTAAGGGGACTACCCCCCCTGCAAACCACCCAGTAAGGAGGGATACCACCCCCTTGAAGGATAGTATTGAAAATAATATAAGACATACCCAAAATTCTCCCACTTTATTTTTTCTTTACACACAGGGGGTCGTAGGAGTACATAGTCATCGATCCAGGCCCACAACACCAATTGTCTCTCTACACCAAGAAAATTTCTCAGTCCTCACATAATTTGTTAATATATTTGCAACATCTTTAGAGTTTCCACCTTTACCAAAAACATCTTTTTGTCTTCAACCATATCCCTCAAAAAGTGATATTGAACATCAATATCCTTTGTCTTCAAATGATAAGAAGGGTTCTTTTCCAAGAAAATTGTACTTTGGATGTCATAATGTAACCTTATATATCGCCATACCAACAAAATACCCGAACAAAATATTTGCAACCAAACTACTTCCTTTCTTGCATGAGTGGGTTCCATGTATTAAGACTTTATAGTTGAAGTGCAACTATAGGCTATCTATTTCTCATCCAACTGACTTATCCTCCAAATAGGTTAAGCACATACCCACTTGTGGATCTTCTCTAATCCATATATCTAACCCAATATGCATCAACAAGGCCATGTATGTCCAAAATTATGTAAAATAATAGTCTTCCTTGGTAGCACAAACGATAATTACTAGTGCCTCACAAATAATTGAAAACCTACTTTAGTGTTAACTAATGCCCCTTCCCTGGTTTTGACATAAACCTTCTCAATACTCCTACTGCATGTGCAATGTATGATGCAGTAAAAACCATTGCATACATCACACTACCAGTTGCACTCGCATATGGGTCTCGAGACATGTCCTCTTCCTCTTCTTGTGCCTTTGAACACTATTATGCAGATAAATTTACACCTACCAGAATAGGAACCTTCAACAATTTTCTATCTTGCATATTAAACCTCTGCAATATTGTCTCAACATACTTCCTCTGGTTTAACTAGAGCTTCCTCTTTGCCCAATCTCATTTAATTTATATGCTAAAAATGAATTTATATCACCAAGATCCATCATGCCACTTTTTCATGACAATTGGGTCTTCACATCCTAGATAATTTATCTGTAATTTCCAATCAACAACATATCATCCACATACAAGAAAAAATAAATAACACAATCACCAATTAATTTAAAGTGCACACAATGATAATCTTTGCTCCTTTTGAAGTAAGGTCCTTTCATATATGTATAAAAATTTTGTTATCACATCCTTGGCGACTGCTTTGACACATACAAATACTTGTTTAACCCACATACATGTTATTTCTTACCCTTCACTACAAATCCTTTTGGCTGCTTCATGTAGATTTTTTCTTCCATATCCCCATGTAGGAATGTTGTTTTCACATCCATATGTTCTACCTCAAAATAAAAAACAACAACAATAGATAAAAGTAGTCTGCTATAAGCTAACTTGGAAATAGGTGAAAAAATATTACCAAGATCAATTCTCGTTAAATGGGAATAACCTTTTGCTACTAACTGAGCTTTGTATTTCTCCACTTTTCCTTATGCACACATCTTATTCTTAAACAACCATTTCCCGCCAATGGGTTTCCTTCCAACCAACAAATACACTAGTTCCCAAGCCTCATTTATATCCAAGGCTGCCATTTCTTCAACCATGGCCTTTTTCCAAAGTTTTCCATCCTCTGAATCCACTGCTTCCCTGATAGTTCTAGGATCATAATCAATAATAGATAAACTAAAAATTGAATTTAAATTACATGGATAAAGTAAAAATTGAATGGAAATTATATGGAATATAATTCTATATATGCCTTCTTTCCTGAACCGATCTCCTCAAAATCAGAGTGTGTGGTTCTTCTTCTTTTGGTTCCTATTATTCTATAGAGTTTGATTCTTGATCCTTCAGTCCAAAGCATATCTTCCCTGGTTCCTTTTTCTTTGGTAGGACTTCCTATTTCATGACATCTTTCACTTATCTAAATACCACATCTTGATTGTACACTACCTTGTTTGTTTCTAGGTTCCAAATCTTGTGACCTTTTAAACCATCTTTATACCTAATAAATATGCACCTTTCAGATTTACTATCAAACTTGGTTCTTTTTTCCTTTAGAACATGTACATATACATCAAAAACAAATACTCTGAGATGTGAGAGAGAGGTTTTATTACCAGTCCGTACTTCATGTGGTGTGTTATCCTCCAACGATGATGAAGGCAATCTATTAAATGGGTAACATGCAATATCAATTGCCTCTACCCAAAATTCCTGTACTAACCTAGCACCATTGAGCATGCTCCTAGCATTTTCCATCATCTTCCTATTCATTATTTATGTAAATCCATTATGTTGAGGTGTGTATGGAGTTGTATTCTACCATGTTATACCACACTTCTTACAAAACTCTTCAAATTCCTTCTTACAAAATTCTCCACCATTATCTTTCCTCAACACCTTGATCTTGTTCTCTATCTATTTTTCCACTAGAGGCTTAAATTCTTTAAACTTGTCAAATACTTCAATTTTATTCTTGAGGAAACATATCCACGTATTCCTCAAGAATTTATCTACAAATGAGACATAGTACACAGATTTACCCAGTGATGGAAGCTACATAGGTCCAAACATGTCACTGTGCACAATCTCTAATATTCCTTCTTCCCTCATAGAACTAAAGGAAAAACTCACCCAATTCTAATTCCCATATAAAAAATGTTCACATAAATAAAAATATAGAGAAAAATTAGACATACCTTCTACCATACCATTACCATGTAGTATATGAAGGCCCTTCTGTCCAATATGTCCCACTCTTTGATGCCACAACATAGTCTTTTCACTAGAGACCACAATATTTTCTACTCCACTTTTAGGAATGACATAACTATTGCACCAATAAATAACAATACTACTGATAAGATTGTACAAAGTTATGATTTGAACTCCCATCATCAATACCAGTTCTCTTCAAACCATCTTGCACGCATATTTCTCGAGCACTGTATTACACTTACATCATCCGTTTTTCTTACAAAAATTAGATTTATGGCTAATCTAGGAATCCTCAAAACACTAGGAATAGTTCTAATCCTTCCTCATCCTTTGATTCTATTCTTCCTGCGATAACCTAGGAAGACATCACCACCATCTTATTTCTCATATTTGCAGAACCACTCCCTATGGGGAATCATACGAAAGGATGCACATGAGTCAATCAACCATGTCTCATGATCTACATGTGTACCCGAAGAATCAAAGTACATATCCCCACCTTCATATGAGGTGGTTTTTGCCTCTGTAGGAGGAGCATCATCAAATCCATTTCCTTTCTTATGGGTTTTAGATCTACAATTTTTTTTGCAGTGCCCTTCTTTTCTGCATTTCTAGCATACATTTACAATTTTTTCTGGAGAATTAGATCTACCACTTGAGGACTTATTTCTTATTTTGTTCTAGGATCTTCATTACATAAAATTTTAGCCTAAAAGTGTCTCTTAAGGAAAAATAATAAAATAAGGATCACAAATTTATGAGGGAAAAGAAGAAAACTGCTTTTTTTTAATGTACTTTTGGCTTATCTCCTTATAGGTTTACTCAAATTTCAAGTGTAGACACTCATTGGATGAAAAATTAAATTCCACATCCAATGAGTGTATAAACTTGAAATTTGAGAAAACCTATAAGGAGACAAGTCAAAAATACCATTAAAAAAACAATTTTTCTTATTTTTCCTCCAAAATATTTACATTTACCTCTTTTTGAATTTAAAGGATTTTGATTGGTATACATATTATGACATGAAAATTACTTGAAATTTTTATGGGTACTTTTAGGATGGAATTTCCTCTAATGCTTCTTATAGACAAGGCATATATGTTCTGGATTTCCATGTTTTCCTATCTCATCTCCTCTGACAATGAGGATAAGACCATTTCATCAAATTTCAGGGTATTTGTATTTCTACCTATGGAAAAAACTAGTCTATCCCATGAGTTTGGTAGAGAAAAAAAAACTGACGCACTTATCTTCACCTAAAATTTAATATCAATATATAATAATCGACTTACCACAATATTAAAGGTGTTCAAATTCTCTGTCACTTAGTCTCCATCCCTCATCTTTAGGTTATACATCTTTTTATTCAGGAACAATTTATCTACCAAGGACTTAGACTTGTAAAAAGTCACTAACTTGTCCCACAATTTTTTTTCAATAGCTTCACCTGAAACATTCACTAAAACATTTTGTTATAATGAATCTGAGACACACAATCGTATTGTTCTCTTTTCCTTCCAATCCAGCTTGGTCCATTCCTTTGTCGAAATTGCGATATGATGATATTTATCCACCAATAGATCCTCCATATTGAGCTTCCACAACTCAAAAATCCGACCATTGAATTTATTGACCTCCATATTTCCATTTTTTTCCATTTCCTTTTGCCACAAAAATTGATCCCGTAGATCTCCTTTTATAATAGGGTCTACCACAGGCCTGAGAAAAACCCCTCAACCACAAAGGCGTCTCCTTGAAGCCAAAACCACTTTGATACCAAATGAAGGTTTCAGCCTTGTACATAAATTACTTGCAGACAAATTCTTATAGAAAACAAGAAATATATAATGGCTAGAATATAAGATATACACAGATTTTCCTCCTAGGACCCAAAACCGTGAAAGTGAGATTGATTTTTCATTATGTTCCATTCAATGTTACAATACATTATATACATGCCAAAGAATTCATAAACCCAAAATCATCTAATCCTGGATTAGAACATAACTGTAGTTACCTTGACCATATCTACAAAATACCATGGGAAAAGTCATGACGCCCAAAATGGTAACCTTGGGTTGGTCCACCGACCATCCTTGGGTCCACATTTTTTCTTCAGGGCACTACCCTAAACCCCATGTAGGGGGTGTTTCTCCCCCCCAATGACCCACCCACTATGTCTGATGCAACATAACAATTCCTGGGGATATTCATGCAAATAATATAATACATACATAACACTTTTATGCCCTCTTTCCATTGCATCACAACTTCATTTCGCATCGTGACTTCTCTTCCCATACTTGCGCATCCCCCTTGCATAGAAAATGATGCAGATATCGCCTTAAAAATTTATCACGTCATGCTTTTGATTATTATTCTAGGCTTAAATATTTCACCAAGATGGAACTTCTTTGTGCACCATGGAATAGAAGTTTGTGATGCGCCACATCGCTACCCTCCCATACCATAGCATAATTATATTTTATTATTCAACTTCTAGTATTATGCTATGAATAATTTCTCCTACTTACCCTGCAATGCACCATATAATCATGTCACAATAATTTCCACCTTGCATCACAATTCCTCTTCATAGAATAATTGTTTTCCTTGCGACAGAACCCATTGCACAACCTTAGACTGCAGTAATTTATTGCACTACACACCAAGTTATTCTTTTGTTCCCTAATTTATTATTATAAGGAAAATCTTTTATCTCCTAGGTTTAGTATATTTATAGTATCTAAGCATATACTCATTTGAAGATATGAATCCTCCAAAATGAAGACCTGGAAAAAAATCCATAAAAGAAGGATAAAAAGAAAGTCTAGTTACTTTGGTAACTAAATATGTTGACATAGGGTTCTTTATTGACAATTCTATTTCCATTAGTTGGCTTGAGATTTATCACCTATTCACAAGGAGAGAATACCCTGATGGAGAATAATATATCAATTTCTATAAGAATTTTAAAAGATCATGGTTACACAAAGTAGCATCTCCAACAACATTTCCATGCGGGGAAACTATTGAATGGATAATAAAATTCATTAACATCAAGGACATGACGATCAAATATAATCATGGCAATGGAATTGCTGCACTCATGTACCCTCGAATAGATGAATATTATAAACTACTTAAAAATCACATGGCTTTCTCAATAAGATGGTATCACAAACTTAGTCTGCGCAAAAAAGATATTTTAAAAAGTCAGTAGCATGACAACACCAAATTCAAGAGCAAGGTTGATAGAATATATAAAATAAAGCTACTTAGAAAAGGTTATCATATGGTTGCAACTGTGTCTTGTAGATTTATGACAAGGCCACCACATATTTATTCAAGGAGAGTAGGGTCCCACTTATGTATACATGCACCCACAATAGAGTCAAAGTAAATTGGGTTGAAATCATTTTAGCATCCATCCAACCCATGGTGACAGAGGCTAAAAATCCAACAATTGGAAAGAAATCATAGTTCTATATGGATTCCTATTTAATTAATTGTATATGTGCCATATGTGAGTTTGAAATGATGGGGTGGAAGTGGAATTTCATCCTAGACATTCAACCAATGCATATCTATTGCAAGGAATTGTGGGAAAACCAACATGAATCATCATATATGAAAATATTCGAAGGTTTTATTTCACCTCTATTCCACATTCTATTCGACCACAATTCACCTTGTATGTAAGATCATGCTAAAGAAACATTACAAGGAGTAGATGACCAGTGTGAACCCCCAAAATCAATATACCTCGGGGTTTTTAGGTCATGGAACCCATCACACCAACTCCCTTTTTTTGTAACAGATAAATTAGTTTTGCAAGAGGTTGAGTATTAGGTAACCATAAGAGTTGGTGGGATTCTAGCTCTTTCGAAGAAGGCATTTTGACTTACATACTCATTTTATGTAGGAATGTACTATACAAGGAATTTCAAAGAGGCACAGGCTGAGGCTATATATATAAATCGTTTCAAATTTGGAAGTCTTAGATTCCATATATATGACCCAAGGGGTTCAGTCATAGCCCATTTCTCCCAATGAAAGTGCAGGTGGACTTACTCGTCACAAATCAATGAAGACAAGGAAATAATAAAAACTGCTATAATGTTGTAGAGGTCTTGGAAACCACAATTGGTTCCGAACGATGAATGGATTTAAACCTATAATAGAAGAACCTTCCAAAGGGAAGGAGGAAAAATATAAGAAGGTTGCTTGGAAAAGAGAAAGAGAAAAGGAATAATCTAAAAAGAAAAATGAAAATAAACTAAAAGAAGACCAATAAAGAGAAGTTAGAAGCATAACATAAGCAAGATAAGAAAAATAATGGTCACAAAAGGAATAAGAATAAAATAAGAAACAAGAGGAAGAATGGCTCGAAAGGGATAGATTAGAAAAATAATCCCAATATGAGGCGGGGATAAAGGAGAAACAAGAAAATGAATATTATATTGTAGGTAATGACAAATTTCCCAACATGGATATCAATCCATTATCCTCTGTTTCAATGCATTAACAAGAGGCCATTTTCCAATTGGATAAATGTGCATCATTGTAGGTGATGAAATTCAATTGATGAACTTATCAAGCTTACGATTGACATAAATACCAACATGATTGTCCAAGAAAGGAGGAGATATCTAGCTCGGGAACCAAAAAAACCTATCTTAGTGACCACAAAGAGGAACATAGTGTTTAAAACCCTAGAAAACAACTGGCCATAGCCTCAACACAAACAACATTTTACCCAAAAATGGAAAAAGAGATAGAAAATTCAATGGAAAAGGTTAAAGAAAATGAAAAGAGATTGAAAAAGGTACATCATGAAATTGAAAGGATGCACAAGGAAAATCAATCTCTCTTGTTCTCGAGTTCTTGCTATAGATATTATCAGAATGCAACATTGGAAGTAAATAAATTGTTAGCAGACATTATGAAGCATGTGTATTGAGAGCTTGGAAAACTTTGGAAGATGGATTCCATGCTGATATCAATTCAAGTTGCAGTTAAAGCAAAAGTTGTGTAACTAACAGACACCTTATAAGCCATCAATATAATGCTTGAGTGGAGTATAGAACACCCAGTTTCACTAAATACTTTTCCAAGGAAAGATGAATTGGGTAGGGAAAAGGATAAAGCAGGGAACAAGATTGCCATCTGAGCTCAATAAAGATTCCATGCAAATTATGGGAACTTATCAACAAAACCACATCATGATGGAAAGGATAATCAAAGTACAAAAATTAGTCCCCATCTTAGGACGAGGAGAAGTGATGATTGAATAAGAAATTTAACGTGAAATATAAGATATGATACACGCATGGAAAATGACTTCAACGGAAAAGGATAAAAAACCAACCAAAGAACTATTAGAACAACACCTAGTGCATCCCACAAGGTTACACACAATGCTTACTTCCATATTCCACAAGATTTAGGCTAATTTGAAAATAGTGGCACCTAATATAAACAAATATGAAGTCATCATTGAGGGGATAATTTCAAGAGAAGTTTTTGTCTATTGCATCATATTACAAGGCTTGATACACCATGTGACCCAATAGATAAAAATTCAGGTTCTATCCTTGTTAAATTTGGAGTTAAGCCCATAATAGGTGTTTATTTTTTTATTTTTTATTTTAATGTAATTATGTAAAATAAAGCAAATTATAAATTAGACACAAGGGTAGACAAAGAGTCATGGAAGGTGAGAATTGACCTTATTTTGTATAAATATAACCCTCTAGGAAAGAGATAGGATCTCTTAGATTTTGGTCTCTTGAATAATTTTGAAAGGGAGAATCTTGCAACAATCTTGAGGATTAAGTTTCAACTCTATGCACTCTCACTATTGGGATTCTTGAATATACTTTGTGATTTTGGCATTATATGTTCAACTATAATATTGAGAAGCCCTAAGGGCCACAACAAGGATTTTATATCATGTTTTATCAAATGATGTAATATTGTTCTTTATAGTTGTTTGTTAATATATGATTGATATGCATTTTTGGCACGTTAATGAACTATTGTGTTAACTGAAAATTTTCATCATTCTAGGAATTTATTGCTGATTTTTACATGTGCTTATGTTGGTTATTGGTTGTAAACTATTTTGTGATTAACATCTAGTATGTTTTAGATGTCATGCATATTAATTATAGATTGATATCACTCTTTATTTAAGATTCATGATTATTATAAATTTATTGTAGCATTACTTGTACAAACTCATTTAAAGTATTCTCATGAAAGTTGATTTCACTTACATTCCATCAAGGGATTAATTTGGGTTTCCATTTAACATATCATCCATCCAAAATTATAACATTCACAAAAGCATAAGATGGTAGCCGGGTTGAAATTCTATATGGGACTCTTATCCCAAATGATGTGAAGTCTAATTGGGAAAAGATACCAGAGAGATCCCCTCAAGATTGTAAGCAGTGCATTTAGACCTATCAAAAACAAGATAAGTTATGTGTTCCTAAAGGTGAGGGATTGCAATTGATTGGAGAGGTCACACCTCCAAGGTTGTAGAGCACTTTGGTGCAAGGAAGACAATGACCAACTTTTATAGGTATGTGTATTGGTCCAAAATATAAGAACAGGTATCTAGGTTCATAAGAGTATGCATGCTTTGTTGTACCAAAAAGCCTAGTAACATGAAATAGGGTCTATATCATCTCTTAATTTTACCCTTTCATCCTTGGGAAATAAATTCCATGGAATTTTTTGGAGGAATACCAAAAACCAGGACAAGATATGACTACCTATTCATGGTATTGTCAGGTTCAACAAGATATGAGTTTTGATGCCCTGTAAAAAGACCATGAACGGTGGGAAAGAAGCCACAAATTTGTCCCTTGGATAGATTTAGGTGCAGTTTAGGATTCCAAGGAGCATCGTTTTAGATAGGGACATTATATTTATTGGTGCATATTCATCTACATTATGGGAGAAGATGGACTTGAAGTTGAAGAGGTATACAACATTACATCCTCAGACAAATGGACATATAGAAGTAGTCAACAAGACTTTGGTGAAACTTTTGAGGGGTTACAATCAGAAGCATTTGAACACTTGGAATGAAAATTTGGTATATATACACCTCTTTTATAACATATTAGTTCAAACTTATACTGGTAAGTCCCCATTTAAAACTTGTTTTGGATATTTCATATGGGAAACAAGGAGGAATAAGGGAGGATATTACAAGAGATGCCTTGAGGGTTGAAAAAATTGTATAAAATACCAAGAAAATCCATATGCATGTACATGAGACACAATAAAGGTTATAGGAAAAATAAAAGGCTACACATGATGAGTGACAAAATAGAGAAATTGTTCAAGGTGGTAGATAGAGTATGTTTATAATTGAACAAGAAGATGTTATAGGGTCCTAGTAAGAAAATAAAGGCTCTGTGATATGGTCCCTTTGAGATACTGGAAAGGGTGGGAGATAATGCCTATAGAATTAGTCTACCCCCATACATGCAAATTTTCTCAGCTGTGAATGTAGAGAATTTTAAGTCTATGAACCTTCCATGCTAGATCAAGAAGAGGGACAAGTCCTACCTTTTGTAGAATATTTGTCACCAGATACTTAGGTAGAGTTGACAAAAGATAAAATTTCACAGAATAGGTCCAAAAATAAAGGACATGGGAAACATGACCTTTGGATAATTGGGTTGAGAGGACAACTTCTAGGAAAGGATAAATGGTACACACAAGAGAAGGCGAAGGAGATATTTCATAACCTCATTTAACATTAGATTTTGGGGGCCAAAAGCCTCACAAAATGGCGTGGCATGATCCATATTGGATAATTGTATTACTTTTCATCCATATCAAGGATTTTAGAATGGAAAAAGTGAAGGAATTAGCTTACAATACCATTTTTTACCGACGAGACCCAAATTGGCAAATTGGTGTGTTGAAAATTTCGAGAGCATTTTTAGGAATCAAATGATGTTTTTCTGGAGTAATTTTTTTTGTTTTAGTCTGACAATTTTTTTTTTGTTTGTATTCTACACAAAAAAATTCCAATGACATGAGAGTCACCTCAATCAAAGTTTGTATGCAAAATTTATGCCACTCGGAAGTTGATCTTCCTGTTTTTTCGACCATAATTTGAGAGGCTGCCACATCGACCCCATTAATCATGGAAAAAAGGGGCTAGACATGCAATCACAATGAAGGAGACTCTAAAAGAGTCCATATTGTAACTCTAGTTAAGGGTTTAAGGAGTCAAACCTAACACTAGTAGGAAATTGGTTCATATTATAATCAAGCCACTAAGAGGAAAATAGGTTCCATTATTTTTGAGTGTATTTTGTTCCATATACGAGTAGAGTAGTCGAGAGGGATAGGGATATAGAACATAAAGATGTTTTTTGCACTGTAGTAGCCCATAGACAATATTACATACTTCTTTATACTTGCAACCATTTTCTATCATAGAGAAATAAGGAATATCAACCTCACCTTCTAGTTGAGTTTTTATCCCAAAAGGGTTTCCTAGGGTATATCTTGTGTCAATTATGGTTTGTGAGTTTTTATTTCAAAATTATATATTTTATGCAGAATTATAATTTACACGCATATGTACTAAACAATAATTTACAGTTCGAGATATCTAAAAAGAAAATAAAACATCATAGTGTTGATTTTAGGTTTTTAATTATAATTGATCAAATATGTTGTGACTAATTGTCCTGTGGAATATCCATGACAATTTATGAATCAAAACCCTTGAACCATCCTTTGATCTACTGGCTGATTTGAATCCTTCCCTTGCTACCCCTTTCACTCTTCCTTAAACCCTACACACTTGGATGAAAGTCCCTTTTCACCCAATCATTTATATCTCTATTCTCTTAATGTGTCTTGTGCTTAAGATACGTGATAAAATATTTTATTACAATACAATTGGGATCAAGATAGATCATCATTAAATTTTCGACTCGGGGTACTAGTGCTTGCCAGGCGTCATGCATAATTTATGCAAAACAAAAGGTTTTATTCAATTAGTTGAAAAATTCTAATATGCTTCTAATCTATGTAGGAAAATTGCATCACTACACTATAGAATGTAGAAATTTGAATAACTGAGATATTATTCACCGAGATTCTCCTGATCACACACTATTTTAGCTTCATGCATAATACAGAATCTCTTCTACCATTGATCATCACATGCGGAAATAAAATCAATTGCATGCATACATTAAAACCACAAACAATCACACATATGAACACAATATTAATGGGAAAGCTTAAAGCTGAAAACCCCAACTAACTGTATATTATATGTCAAGGAGATCATGTAACAATCATAGTACAAAAGCTCCTCACAAGCTCTCATGCACACCCTCAATTGCTACACACTATCAAGCTAGATCTAGCAAAACACATGCTCCAATCTTTTGCCACTTGATAGCCAGCCTCTATTGCGTAATCAATGCTATGGGATGGCTTCATTAAATATATAAACCACCTGGCTTGTACTGCGCAATCCTCATGGGCTTCTCCACCTATCTGTGTGTTGCAAATAGCAACTGTATAGTCACAACTGATAGTTAACCTGCTCTTTCACCTATCTCTGCACTGGTCTCCACTGAAACTGTCCATGCACTGAAGTTAACGGATGCATTCTTTAGTTGATTAATGAGTTTATAATTAGTGAATTAATTAATAATTAATTCACACCACTCTCACTAATTGTATCAATTAGTTAAACTGGATACAAATAGCTCAACTATGTTTAGATTAGTTAAACTGAACACAACTCCACTAACTTCCTCAATCAACTCCACCAAACTCTGTCACATGAGTTCTAACTGAAGTATCCATGCAATAGCTCCACATAACCCTTAGGAATAGCGTAATTCCTTCTGTCAGCTCCTGTGCCACATCTGTGCACTTAACTGAAGTGCTCCAAGAAAATAAGATAATGTTTAGAGTCCAAATATTATTAAGAGCTAATAATATTCGACATATCTATTTTTAGACTGGCAATCTAAAAATAGATTTCGCCCAGTATGTCTAAAAATAGAAGTCCATCTATTTTTTTCCGACTTGACCAACCATCCACAAATAGCATCCTGCAACTCACAGAACATGATCCATATGTCTAAAAATAGACTTTGCACCAAAAATAGCCTGCGGGACCACTTAGTGAAGGCGACTTCTTTCCACTAAGCTCATCATCTTGTTGCAATCTCAACACTCCCTCTCAACAAGATAAGGATTATCTGCAACCCCTATCCTGCCCCTGTGGTATTCGAATTTGCTCCTGGTGAGCGCCTTCATCAAGATATCAGCATCCTGATCCTCCGTGGGAATGTATGAAAGTAACATGACCTTCCGTTGCACACAATCTCTGATATGATGATACCATATGTCAATGTGTTTAGATCTATCATGAAATACTGGATTAACCGAGAGTTTGATGCAACTCTGATTATCACAATAAATCACAGTAGGCTCTAAGTGTGAACCGAACAACCCGACTAGGATCTTCCTCATCCATATAGCCTCGCATGCAGCCAAAATCACTGCCATATACTCGGCCTCTGCTGAACTGAGTGCCACGGATCTCTGCTTCCTGCTGTACCAAGAAACTGTTGTCGACCCGATACTGAAAATCCCTCCAGATGTGCTCTTTCTGTCCGTTGGGCTCCCTGCCCAATCTACATCCGTGAAGCCACATAGCTTCACCTCATCCGACTGTCTGTACCACAATCCATATCCTGATGTGCCTCTGAGATAACGCAATACATGCTTCCCCGCCTTCCAAAAGAGCTTGGTAGGCTTAACCATAGCTTGTGAAAGCTGGTTAACTGCATAGCATATATCGGGTCGTGTATTGACCAGATACATAAGCGACCCCACCAATTGTCGATAAACAGTGGCATCCACTACCTCCGCCGAAGTAGCATCCTCCTTCCTCCAACCACCAGGAAGAGGAGTATCAATAGGCTTGCAGCCATGCATGTTGAACTTCTTCAGTATCTCCCGGGCATACTTACCCTGAGAAACAAACAGTCCACCACTGTGCTGCCAAATTTCCAATCCCAGGAAATAATGAAGGAGGCCTAAGTCCTTCATCTCAAACTCTTTTTCAAGATCCTCCTTGCATGAGAGTATCAACAGCTCATCACCTGTCAAAATAAAATCATCTACATAAAGTAAAATGATCAGCATCTTACCCTCCACCACAATCTGGTATAGGTTAGGATCCGCCTCACTCTTGGAGAATCCAAGTCCGGTGAAATAACTGTCTATCCATGTGTACCAAGCACGAGGTGCTTGTTTCAACCCATACAACGCTCTCTTGAGCCTGAACACATGCGACTCGCTGCTGAAGATATCGAAACCTTCGGGCTGCTCTATGTACACCTCCTCCTCAATCACCCCGTTGAGGAACGCAGTCTTCACATCCATCTGATGAATGTGCCACCCCATCTGCGCTGAGAGAGCAATAATTGTCCGCATGGAAGAATACCTTGCGATAGGTGCAAAGGTATCCTCATAATCAATCCCCTCAATATGTGAAAAGCCTCGGGAAACAAATCTTTCCTTATACTTCTCCACACTCCCGTCAGCTGCCTGCTTCACTTTGTAGATCCATCTCGAACCCACCACTGATTTCCCCTCAGGTCTCGGGACAATCTCCCATGCACTGTTTCTGAAAATCGAATCATACTCTTCCACCATGGCATATACCCATGCGGGGTCCTCCACAGCTTCCTCGAAAGAGGATGGCTCTGTCACGATACACTTGCTCATAAGAGCCATGTATCCAGTATACCGGTCAGGTGATTGTCTCTGACTGCGCTGTGATGTAGGTGCTCCTACAACCTTCTCTGCATCTGGAGCTAGTCGCTCAGCTTCTGTAGTGCACTTCCGCCCTCTGATGGTTGGCGCTGCCTGAGTGGTCTCTTCCACTCCATGAACCTCAACTTGTGGCTGATCCACATCCTGAGACTCATCCTTAGGAAATAATAGCTCCTCATCTGCATGCAAGTGTGGCTCCCTCTCAAGCGAACACTTCATGGCTTTCTCCTCCTGAAATTTGATATCCCGTCGCACAACAGTCTTGCGACTATCTGGAAAATACACACGATAGTTTTGGGGCATATCAGTGTACCCCACAAATATCCCAACCTTCGCAGTCGGCTCTAGCTTCTTCCTGGCATCCTTCGTCACATGAATGTAAATGGGTGAACCAAAAATCCTCAAATGGGAAATATCAGGCTTCTTACCAGCAAACGCCTCCTCAGGTGTACTCATGCCAAGTATCTTGTGAGGACAATGGTTCTGCACATATACTGCAGTATTGCATGCCTCTGCCCACAAGTGAATGGGTAAGCCCTGATCATGCAACATCGCCCGTGCAACACCCATGATCGTTCTGGTCTTCCACTCAGCAACCCCGTTCTTCTGTGGGTTATGAGGTGCTATGAGCTCTCTTCGAATTCCTTCTACGCTACAGAAGTCCTTGAATTCACCAGAGATGAATTCACCACCATTGTCTCTCCTTAGAGCCTTCACCTTCTTCCTCGATTATTTCTCAACCAGTGCCTTGAACTCATAGAACTTTGAGTATGTCTCGCTCTTCTTCTACATGAAGAAGATCCAGCACTTACGAGAAAAATCATCAAAAAATATCACATAGTACCTGTGCTTTGCTGTCGAAGCTACTGAGAAAGGTCCACACATGTCTGTGTGAATTCTCTCAAGGATCGTCATGGCACAACTATCCTTCTCGTGAAAGGTGGCTTTCACAAATTTTCCCAAGGTACACCCCTTGCACTGATCTGACTGTGCAAGAGTGCCTTTAGGAAGCCCAGTAGAAATCTGGTGCAGTATCTTCAAAGCTCCATGGTGAAGGTGGCCCAATCTCTGGTGCCACAACTCACCATCATCCCGGCTCACCACTCCTTCTGCCTTGCCTTCCATTGCTGTGCAGCCATCTACCTACAATTGATAAAGGTTCTTAACTCGAACCCCTATCCTCCAGGTCTCACCAGTTTCCTTACTGCGCAGGAAAGCCTTTCCCTCGCTAAAAAAAACATCATATCCCTTGTCTTCTAACATCGCCATAGAGATAATATTCTTCTTCAATTCTGGAACATGCATCGCTTCCTTCAATTTGAAGGGTTTACCAGACTCCCTCTCAAAGGAAATGGTATCGATACCGGTCGCACTGTATCTACCATCATCGCCCATCTCGATGTGCACTCCAAGATCTTTCTCATCCATATCAGTAAACAAATCTCGATCTCCTATCATGTGAAAATACACACCACTGTCCAGAAACCACACTGAACCCATCACACTTGAAACCAAGCATGCGATCAGCGAAAAATCCAGCTCAAACTATGAGGCTAAGGCCTCTCCAGCTACAGTTCCAGCAGCCTGCTTATTTTTCTTCTTCTGTGGACAATTAGTGGTGTAATGTCCGTGTTGGTGACAGTGAAAGCACTTCACCTTGGACATGTCCTGCTTCTTGCCTTTCGCACCGGATTGAGAAGATTTCTTTCTCTTCCCCTTCTTTTCTTTGGCAGCCAAAGCACAATTCTCTTCATCAGATTTCTTTGATGAAGATCTTTCCCTGGTACTTCGCCTTATCTCCTCTTGCACAAGATCCGACCAAAGTCGCTCGCATCCTGGAAATTTCTCCCGACCATTGACAGAGTCTTGATAGGAATGCCAACTCTTCGGAACCCCTAGGAGAGCCAATCTCACCAAGTCCTCATCATCAACAGTCACCCCCACACTTCCTAGCTCATCATTGCATTGGATGAACTTCGTGAGGTACTTGGGCATACTGTCGCCTTTCTCCATCTTTATGTTCCTGAGTTTATCCTTGAGCTCCAACTTCCTCTGGTCACTCTTGCTTTGGAATAAATCTGTCAAGGCTTTCCACATCAAGAATGGAGAAGCCTTACCATGAAGGCTGGACACTATGTGATCCTTCACACCCTCCAACAGAATCCTTCGACACTTTGCTGTCTTCTTTTTCCATGCGTCAAGTATGACAACATCAGTAGAAGTAGGCTTTGGGACTTCAGCATCTATGAACTCCTTCAACCCATTGTCATCTAGCACCACCTCCATCCTGTCCTTCCATGCAATATAATTCAAGCTGCCCTCAAGGGCATACTCCAATCGCAATCCGTTGAAAGACATCTTAACTTCGACACCAAGAAAACACTACTGCAAATTCGAATTCCACCAGCACAAAAATCAACCACTTCAATGTTTTGCAATTTCTCCAATGATCAATATCGCTCTGATACCATGTAGAAATTTGAATAACTAAGATATTATTCACCGAGATTCTCCTGATCACACACTATTTTAGCTTCATGCATAATACAAAATCTCTTCTACCATTGATCATCACATGCGGAAATAAAATCAATTGCATGCATACATTAAAATCACAAACAATCACACATATGAACACAGTATTTAATGGGAAAGCTTAAAGCTGAAAACCCCAACTATCTGTATATTATATGTCATGGAGATCATGTAACAATCATAGTACAAAGCTCCTCACAAGCTCTCAACACTACCTCGAATTTCTACACACTATCAAGCTAGATCTAGCAAAACACATGCTCCAATCTTTTGCCACTTGATAGCTAGCCTCTATTGCGTTTTCAATGCTATGGGATGGCTTCATTAAATAGATAAACCACCTGGCTTGTACTGCGCAATCCTCATGGGCTTCTCCACCTATCTGTGTGTTGCAAATAGCAACTGTATAGTCACAACTGATAGTTAACCCGCTCTTTCACCTATTTCTGCACTGGTCTCCACTGAAACTGTCCATGCACTGAAGTTAACTGATGCATTTTTTAGTTGATTAATGAGTTTATAATTAGTGAATTAATTAATAATTAATTCACACCACTCTCACTAATTGTATCAATTAGTTAAACTGAATACAAATAGCTCAACTATGTTTAGATTAGTTAAACTTAATACAACTCCACTAACTTCCTCAATCAACTCCACCAAACTCTGTCACATGAGTTCTAACTGAAGTATCCATGCAATAGCTCCACATAACCCTCAGGAATAGCATAATTCCTTCTGTCAGCTCCTGTGCCACATCTGTGCACTTAATCGAAGTGCTCCAAGAGAATAAGATAATGTTTATAGTCCAAATATTATTAAGAGCTAATAATATTCAACATATCTATTTTTAGACTGGCAATCTAAAAATAGATTCCGCCCAATATGTCTAAAAATAGAAGTCCATCTATTTTTTTCGACTTGACCAACCATCCACAAATAGCATCCTGCAACTCATAGAACATGATCCATATGTCTAAAAATAGACATAGTCTAAAAATAGACTTTGCGCCAAAAATACCCTGCGGGCCCACTTAGTGAAGGCGACTCCTTTCCACTAAGCTCATCATCTTGTTGCAATCTCAACATAGAAGTCAAAAGTTAACTCAATCATCCTTGGCAACAATGATGGAATTGAACATCAATCATGATAACCCTTATCACACCAATAAATCATTAAGAATAGGAACTTGTTGTGATCAAGGAATCACCAAGCATAATGTAACAACCCTTGGTTGATTTTCCATGTAAATAAGATAATACCAAGGTCATGGGACACGTATTCCAAGATGAAAGTTGGGAAAAAAATAGTGATGGGTATCATTGGTGATTAATTAATGGCTATGGAAATTGGAAAAGGAAAAGTGGCAATAATTGACATTTTATTTATGAAAATAAAGGAAAATAGGAGAAAAGGAAGGTGAAGAGACACACATTTTCATGAGAGGAAAATTAAAGGAAAAATGAAGGAAAATGAACAAAATAGAGGTCTCAATAATAAAAATTCTTATGAGGATCATTTCACAACTTTTGGTTAGTTGAGCTTTTGTTATTTTAGAAATTAGCTTTGGAGCTCTCTTCTATTCTCTCATTCTTACTCTCTGTTGGGAAAAATACTGAGAGGGGGGGGTGAATCAGTATTTACTGCATATTCAAACTTTTTACTTTTTCATTCCTTAAAACCCATACGCTACTTTACTTCAGTAAACTAGCGTATATACGCGGTTCCCCTTTATGAAACTAGCGTATACACAGAGATTTAGATATGTCATTAAATCTTCACTTAAACCATTCCATCATTTATTCATCAGATATTCAATAAGCAGTAAACAGGTGCAGTAAGAACAGAATAAACCATCACACAAAGCATCACACATGAACACCAGGATTTTTAGGTGGAAACCCAAATTGGGAGAAAACCACCGCTGCAGTTGCTCAGCCTTCAATATTTTATTATAGAGAAAACATCTTACAACATATGTGCTGGCGCAGACTTGACCAGCACGCAGGCACCCACCTGCGCTCGTTTACCAGCCTCTCCTGGAAGGGAGCTCCAACCCCCTGACTCGTTTACCAGCCTCTCCTGGAAGGGAGCCACGACCCCCCGATCTCGTTTACCAGCCTCACCTGGAAGGGAGCTACAACCCCCTGACTGAAGGCTACAACCTTCAGCACCACCTTGGACCACGTTTCATCAATTTTCACACTGGATCCAACCACTTCAATAGAACACAACTTGCAGGCCACAATTCATCATATTTCCATACCGAACCCTTTCCATACTTTTAAGCTCAAACATACATCATCAATAGATACATATCAACACAGATCAGATAGCAGAAACACAGCAGAACAGATCATATATTTCATACCCCTTGCTTCAGCAAACCCTAGTTTGCATACGCGCTTTTACTTTACTGATGTCGCGTATATACGCGCTTCCGTCCACACAAACCAGCGTATACCTCCGTGTATACTTTATCGCGCATACGCGCTTTCTCTTCGCTGAAGCTGCGTATATACGCGCTTCCTCCGCGGCGAAGTAGCGTATAGATCTTCAATCATTACAGAGCAGCATACTTCATCAGATCAGATATTTCAGTTCAGATCTACCCTTTTGCTTCAGACAGATGTTCGCCTTGATGCTCGCCTCATCACAGATCTAAGCCTTCCATAATCAGATCTAACAAATACAAGAGCAATTCAGATCTAGATCCCCTTCTTCATCATTGGTGCATCATACAATCAGATTTATCATTCAAGTGTAACCCTTTCCATTCAGATATACTTCAGAGAGAAGTATTCATTCAAGCTCAGACATCTTGCACCCACACCCATGTTGTGCACAATGAATTTCTTCTCCTTTTATATGATTATCCTTTTTCAATACCATGAGCCCCTTTTTCAATACCATGGACCAAAACAATACCATAAGCCCAAAACTACTTGGACGGGGTCAATTAGGCGGATCATTACCCAATACTATGGGTCAATACCATGGTGGTTACCCTTGGATTTGCACTTTTTGAGCGCTTTAGCCCATACGCGACTTATAACGTTCCTTTCCGCGTGCATACGCGACTTCCCCTAGGCCAATCCGCGTATACCAAGAGACATGCTCTTTTTCATCATTCTCTGAATACATTCTGAAATCCTTTCTTCATTGCCTTCTGTAAATACTGTAGATACATCAGATTTCCTTCATCAAGGACATATTCTATCAAACACAACTTCATCAAGTAAGTTGTCATCATCTTCATCAAGTGGGTTTCCTTTCAAGTACAACACTCAACATCATATCATCAACAATCATCATATCACTTCAGATTTACATCATTTAACAAGTCCATCAAGTCAAGCATAACTTCATCGGGTGGAGTGCCATCAAGGACAATACATGTCAACAGTCGCACGTCTTCATCTTCATTCAGTGGGTTGCCATCAAGGACAACACTCTGCATCATATTTCCAACAATCTCCCCTTTTGGACTTGATGGCAACCACGATGGTGTTTGGTTACCACAGCAGATAGATACCATGTCACTCTCCCAAATATGTCACATCATTACCTTCTCTTTATTCAAACAACATGTCACTCTCCCCCTTTGACATCAAGGGCAAAGGGCGGATCAAAAACCAACATTCTCCCCCTTTTCTCCTCATGTGGAAGAAACAGTCTGCAGATCTGATATGTGCTGAAGTGGCCAAGCTCCCCCTGAGTCCATGCTGAATCTTCAAACATATTTGTCAATGAAGTACATGACTCTATGAACTTCCTATCACCAAAGACTCATACTTACATCAAATATCCAACCAAGCGGATTTACATATAAGACTCAAGTACCCAACCAAGTGGGTTTACAAAATTTGACTCAGCTACCCAACCAAGTGGGTTTACAAAAATGACAAGTCCTTACATGACTGAATATTACAATTTTTACATCATGGGTCTCAACAAGACCTTTTCACCAAAATATAAATATGACCATTTATGACCAACACCAGAAAGTCCTCACGAAAGAGAACATATTTCAGAACCATAATAATGCCAACACTGCATTATAGTCAGCAAAGCTAATGCTCCCCCTGAATCTGTGCAACCAAGCAATCTTTCCAAATGACTAAGGCTCCCCCTTAGTTTGTGCATCCTGAAAACTTCCACCAACAAATCATCAAGGTATCTTCATCAAAACATTAGAAATAGAATTATGAGAACTGGAACACCACCAGAGATACCAAACAGTATCAGAGATACCAAACAGCACAGCAGTTGTGCTGAAGAGAGCTGAACCAACCAAAAATTTGTCAGCAATCAGACATACGCGGTTTTCTGTGCATGAACTCGCGTACATACGCGACTGTGTTTCAGGAAACCCGCGTATCCAAAGTTACCTTCTAAAAATTATGCAGATTTGTTCTTTTGACTGGTAGAGAACACTCCCAGCTTCTGTCTTAGATGCTCGAACGCTTCCCTGGGCAGAGGTTTGGTAAAGATATCAGCAGCTTGTTCTTTGGAGGTAACATACTCCAACTTCACTTTTTGCTCAAGCACTTGTTCACGTAGGAAATGATATTTGATGGGAATGTGCTTGGTTTTCGAATTCATAACAGGATTCTTTGAGATACTGATGGCACTTGTATTATCACACATAATGGAGATAGAAGTTGCACATTTGATTTGAAAATCTTGCAAGGTTTGCATCATCCATAGGAGTTGAGTGCAACAAGATGCGGCAGCTACATACTCTGCTTCAGCTGTTGATAAGGCAATAGGATTTTGCTTCTTGCTGAACCAAGATACTAACCGGGGCCCCATGTAAAATGCACCACCACTAGTGCTTTTCCGATCATCAACACTTCCAGCCCAATCTGCATCGGTGTAAGCATGAAGAGTAAGATCAGCATCCTTTGGATACCATAGACCAAAGTCTTGAGTTCCTTGTAGATATTTGAATATCCTTTTGACAGCCTGAAGGTGAGACTCTTTTGGATTAGCTTGGAATCGTCGAACAATCCCAACAGCATGCATAATGTCTGGTCTGGTCCCAGTGAGATAAAGTAGACTTCCAATCATCGATCTGTATTCTGGTTGATTCACAGTGGGAGAATCATCATTAGAACTGAGACTGCATCCAGTTATCATTGGTGTACTTACAGGTTTGCATTCTTCCATGCCATACTTCTTGAGAATTTGCTTAAGATATTTTGCTTGTGATAGAAATATACCGTCTGCAGATTGATGCACTTGCAAGCCAAGAAAGAATGTTAGTTCCCCAAGTAAAGACATTTCAAATTCTTGCTGCATGACAGAAGAAAATTTTTGACTCATAGATTCTTCGTTACTCCCAAAAATGATATCATCAACATATACAACTACAATCAATAGTTTATCATTTTCAACTTTTGTGTATAAGTTGCTATCAGCGGACCCCTTTGAAAATCCTTGTTGATGAAGATATTTGTCAAGACGATAATACCAAGCCCTTGGAGCTTGTTTGAGTCCATACAGAGCCTTTTTAAGTCTACAAACAAGATTTGCATCATTTCCCAAAATGAATCCTTCAGGTTGTTCTATATATACTTCTTCTTCTAGATCACCATTAAGAAAAGCAGACTTAACATCCATTTGATAAACTTTGATTCGTTGATAGCTTGAGAAAGCAAGAAACATTCTTATGGCTTCAAGTCTAGCTACGGGAGCAAAAGTTTCTTCAAAGTCTATACCTTCTTGTTGAGTATACCCTTTGCAAACCAGTCTAGCTTTGTTTCTTACAACATCCCCATTCTCATTTAACTTGTTCTTGAAGATCCATTTAGTTCCAATGACATTTTTATCATGAGGTCTTGGTACCAAATCCCAAGTTTCATTCTTTTCAATTTGCTCAATTTCTTCATCCATGGCATTATTCCAACATTCATATTTGCTAGCTTCATTGACATTGTGTGGTTCAATTGTGGATAGAAGTGCCAAATTACTAGAAGATCCCGCAAGAGTTCTTCTTGTTCGTACACCTGATTCCTTGTCTCCCAAAATTTGAGATTCAGGATGATTCTTTTGAACATATCTGGATGGAGCTTTTTCAGATAGATCATTTTCAGGTTCTTCATTGGATTCACTGCCTATATCATTTCCATTTGATGTAGAAGGCCATATGTTGCTATCATCTTCTTCTGTTGTTTGTTTTTCTTCTTTAGAAGCTGCAGGAGACTCATCAATAACAACATAAATACATTCAACAACCTTTTGAAGCCTCTTATTGTAACATGTGAATGCTTTGCTTGAAGAAGAGTAACCAAGAAGTATCCCTTCATCTGATCTAGGTTCAAACTTGCCAAGCTTTTCATCATTATTTTTGATAAAGCATCTACTTCCAAAAACTTTAAAATGCTTTACAGTGGGAGACTTACCATACCAGAGTTCATATGGAGTTTTTTCACTATTTACCCGAACATGAGCTTTATTGAGAATGTTAACTGCTGTACGTGCTGCTTCACTCCAGAACATGTCAGGAACATTAGAGTCAGCCATCATAGCTCTAGCCATTTGAACAATTGTTCTATTCATTCTTTCTGCTACACCATTTTGTTGTGGAGTGCCTGCTACAGAGAATTGTCTTTTAATGCCATGTTGCTCACAAAATTCAAAGAATTCATTTGATGAATATTCTCCACCTCGATCAGATCTAAGACACTTGATTTTTGAATCCAATTCATTTTCTACCAGAGCTTTGAACTTCTGAAATTTTTCAAAAGCTTCATCTTTGTGTTTAATAAATGCGATCTCACACATTCTAAAGTAGTCATCGATAAATAGGATATAGTATTCTTCCCCACGTAATGACCTTTTCCTCATAGGTCCACAGATGTCAGTATGAATGAGTTCAAGAGGCTTACTTGATGATCCTTCTTTGGCATTAAATCGAACTCTAGTCTGCTTACCAAATTGACAAGATTTGCATATGGTATTTTCTGGAAGATTGACCTTGGGAAGATCACGAACAACTTGAAGTCTGTTTGCTTTGTTGATTTGAGAGAAACTCAGATGCCCCAGCCTTCTATGCCATAGCCAATTTTCTGAAGACTTGCTCAAGTAACATTGATCTATGCCGTTTAGTACATACAAGTTGCTTGGATTTCTTTTTCCTTTTATAATGATTTTACCTGTATCAAGATCACGAACCATACATTCTTTGGAACTGAAGACCACTTCTGCTCCTTGATCACACATTTGGCTAACACTTAACAGGTTATGCCTTAATCCATCCACATACATGACATCTTTAGCCTTCACCTTTTCTTTTAGAAATACTGACCCTTTTCCTTTAATTACAGCAGGAGTATCATTTCCAAATGTAACTTTCTTTTCCTTTTCGAGAGCATTATAAGTATGAAGTTTGCTTTTGTCACCTGTCATGTGTCTTGAGCACCCACTATCGATGTACCATTGATTTTCTTCACCTTCTGCAAATAATGCTATCCCACAATTTTCAACCGGCGGTTCTTTCTTCTTCCACACTTTGGAGCTTGAGGGAACATGTTCTTTAGGCTGGATCTTGTTCCTGCATTCGGATTCTTCATGGCCAAAGTTATTGCAATAAGTACATTCGACTTCACTTTGAAGAGGAGAAAAATTGTTATAGGTATTCTTCTTTGGTTCAGTATCCAACCTTTTCTTTCTTGCTTCTCTTGTCATGATGGTTTTATATGCCACACATTGAATAGCTTTATGACCAAAATTGTGACAAGTGAAACATTGCCCATTGAAGTAGAAATTTCTGCGATCATGGAATCTTCTATTAGAGTTTACTTGTTGGTTGTAGAGTCTTTGAAAGCTATCCCTGTTAGTGTTCCTTGAATTGAGATGGTCCTTCTTTCCCTGTAGAGATCCTCTATTCCCTTGCTGAGTGGCTGAATGTAGTAAACCACCTGTAACTGCTTTTAGATAGTTTGGTGCTATAGTTTGAGAAGATTCTCCGGTATATCCCAGACCTGTCTTTATAAGAGGAGAACGTTGTACCTTGATAATCTCATCTAAGGTTTCAGATCCTTTAGCAAATCTAAGATTCAAGGTCTTTGCTTTCTCTACTTCTTTTCTTTGAATTACCACTTCACATTCTAGCTTTTCGATATGTTTCTTTGCTTCTTCAAGCTGCTTTTCAACAGTCTCTCTGATCACCTTTTGTTCTTCTAAGAGAATTTTGCAATCTTCTAAGCGAAGTTTGAGTTGATTATTTTCTTCAAGAAAATTATTTTCCTCTAGAGCATCCATAAACATATCCTTTTCTTCCTTTTGTTCAAAGGCCATGAGAAGTCTAAGATCTTCTTCACAATCTTCCTCACTATTAGATGACCCATCACTATCTTCATTAGTATAGTAACTTTTCTTAGAGCTAGATCTGTTCTTATTCCTTCTAACAAATTCTTTTCCTTTATAAGAACATTTTGCAGCATAATGACCAACTTTTCCACACTCAAAACATTTGAAGGGAAGCTTACCTTTGAATCTTCCAGTTCCTAGTTGGAGTTTTCTTACGAAATTTGCTTCTTCTTCATCGGAAATATAGCTGGATTCTTTGACAACTTCCTTTTCCTTTCCTTTTGCAGAAGCCTTAAACGCAGCTTCTCTTACTTGAGAAGGACCTCCTTGCCTCATTTCAAAAGCAGTCAGAGTCCCATGTAATTGAACAATAGTAAGAGTTTGCAGATCTTGCCTTTCTTCAATAGCGGAGACTTTAGAGTCAAATTTTGGAGTCAAGGATCTTAAGACTTTTTCAACTAGAGTAGTATCAGTTTTAGTTTCACCCAAATTTCTCATTCGATTGACAACATCATCTAGACGAAGGAAGAAACTGGCAACACTTTCATCACTATGCATCTTCAAACTTTCATATTCAATTCTAAGAGTTTGGAGTTTTGCATTTTTTACCTTTGTATCTCCTTCATAGATCAGAATGATTTTGTCCCATATATCTTTTGCTGAATGTAGCTGCATCACTTTAGCAAATTCTGATTCAGACATGCTTCCCAGCAAAACATTTACTGCTTTGGCATTAGTTTCATACTTCTTTCTTTCTGCTGCATCAGTAGGAATACTTGCCGGGTATTGATAACCTTCTTCCACGATTGCCCATACATCTGCACCAAGACTTTGCAGAAATGATTTTGTACGTACCTTCCAGAATATCAGATTGCTTCCATTGAATATAGGTGGCTTTATAGACATTATTCCTTCTTGACTTCCCATTGCGACGGATCTCCTTTAAGCGATCAAGCTTCTCCACAAGGACCCGCTCTGATACCAATTGTTGGGAAAAATACTGAGAGGGGGGGGTGAATCAGTATTTACTGCATAATCAAATCTTTTTACTTTTCATTCCTTAAAACCCATACGCTACTTTCCTTCAGTAAACTAGCGTATATACGCGGATCCACTTTATTAAACTAGCGTATACACAGAGATCTAGATATGTCATTAATTCTTCACTTAAATCATTCCATCATTTATTCATCGGATCTTGGATAAAGTCTGGCAATTCTGAGTAGAACGAGAATAAACCATCACACAAAGCATCACCATGAACACCGGGATTTTTTGAGGTGGAAACCCAAATCGGGGAAAACCATAAGCTAACGATTTATCGACCTTCAATATTTTATTATAGAGAAAACATCTTACAACATATGTCTTTGTGTGAACTTGACGACCTTGTGACCTCCCTGGCAACTCGTTTACCCGACCTCTCTACGGAAGGCTACGACCCACGACTCGTTTACCGGCCACCTCACAGAGGAGCTACGACCCAGGTCTGGATTTACCGACCTCACGGAAGGGAGCTACGACCCCCTGACTGAAGGCTTCAACCTTCAACACCACCTTGGACCACGTTTCATCAATTTTCACACTGGATCCAACCACTTCAATAGAACACAACTTGCAGGCCACAATTCATCATATTTCCATACCGAACCCTTTCCATACTTTTAAGCTCAAACATACATCATCAGCAGATACATATCAACACAGATCAGATAGCAGAAACACAGCAGAACAGATCAGATATTTCATACCCCTTGCTTCAGCAAACCCTAGTTTGCATACGCGCTTTCACTTCACTGATGTCGCGTATATACGCGCTTCCATCCACACAAACCAGCGTATACCTCAGTGTATATTTTATTGCGCATACGCGCTTTCTCTTCGCTGAAGCCGCGTATATACGCGCTTCCTCCGCGGCGAAGAAGCGTATAGATCTTCAATCATTACAGAGCAGCATACTTCATCAGATCAGATATTCAGTTCAGATCTACCCTTTTGCTTCAGACAGATGTTCGCCTAGATGCTCGCCTCATCACAGATCTAAGCCTTCCATAACCAGATCTAACAAATACAAGAGCAATTCAGATCTAGATCCCCTTCTTCATGATTGGTGCATCATACATTCAGATTTATCATTCAAGTGTAACCCTTTCCATTCAGATATACTTCAGAGAGAAGTATTCATTCAAGCTCAGACATCTTGCTCTCACACTCATCATTTGCACAATGAATTTCTTCTCCTTATATAGGTTTATCCTTTTTCAATACCATGAGCCACTTTTTCAATACCATGGACCAAAACAATACCATAAGCCCAAAACTACCTGGACGGGGTCAATTAGGCGGATCATTACCCAATACTGTGGGTCAATACCATGGTGGTTACCCTTGGATTTGCACTTTTTGAGCGCTTTAGCCCATACGCGACTTGTAACGTTCCTTTCCGCGTGCATACGCGACTTACCCTAGGCCAATCCGCGTATACCAAGAGACATGCTCTTTTTCATCATTCTCTGAGTACATTCTGAAATCCTTTCTTCATTGCCTTCTGTAAATACTGTAGATACATCAGATTTCCTTCATCAAGGACATATTCTATCAAAAACAACTTCATCAAGTAAGTTGTCATCATCTTCATCAAGTGGGTTTCCTTTCAAGTACAACACTCAACATCATATCATCAACAATCATCATATCACTTCAGCTTTACATCATTTAACAAGTCCATCAAGTCAAGCATAACTTCATCAGGTGGAGTGCCATCAAGGACAATACATGTCAACAGTCGCACGTCTTCATCTTCATTCAGTGGGTTGCCATCAAGGACAACACTCTGCATCATATTTCCAACACTCTCTTGCACACTTAGATAAATATTGGAGCATTATCGGAACATGCTTGGAGCACTTTAACACTCATTGGATTTAGAGAAATAAGGAAAAGGAAAGCAGGAAAATGCAAGGGAATAGGCGGATCAACAACTACAACTAGATTGCTTTGTAGGTAACAGGTTGCATGTGTGATTTCCTTGCTAATTTATAGATGCATGGTATATTCATGTGAATTCCTGGTTATGTGATATCATTGGTGTTATCTCTAAATTGGTACTGATGGGTTTCTCCACCAGAAAACTTAGAGTAGCTCTTTCAAACCAACTTTTGACTGAGGATTAGCCTCATCATCCCAAGAGGGCTCTCTCAACTTATCAAAGGATTTACTCAATTAGGTCTTAAAACATATGGCTAAATCTGCGAGTGTCTTAGTATATTTGATTGCAGGTGAAAAATGAGAAATATTTAAATACCATTGGGCTCATGGACTCAGTAAAAGGAATTCAATGACACACATTTATACTTATGGAAATTGAGGCTTTTTCTGTTTCAATGATAGAAAAACATTAACACATGGGAATAATCAGTAACTCAATGCTAAAAGGAAGTCAGAGCATGTATGACATGAATTCTGAGTAATTTAACATCAATACTACTGGAAGAAAGATATAAAATAAACACATAAACTCGCTAAAAACATATCAAGAATCTCAGGTGAAGTAGGAAATAGTCACTATCTGTCTATTACTGATATGAAGAAATTTACAATAGTAGATGTGTCAAAAGAATTCTCCAACATGTTCTAACTCTAAAACTATCTCATTTATAGGGCGAGGACTCATAAAAATGATTTTCCACCTTGATAGCTTCGAATTCCCACCTTAAAGACCTATTTCAAATATGATTACATCACTTGGAGACTTCCTAGGGATATTTTTGTTTTGCAAAGTTTGAATACAAAAAGGACTCTTCTTTCATTAAATAATTCAAAAAATACATTTAATAACCCTTATTAAATGCAACCAACTAATTTTCTGAGTGTACCGGAGTGTTGATCTGTCATTATTCCATGTGGATTCCGAGCTGGACCTCCTCCAAGTAGAATTTTACAAATTTTTCATAAATCTTGTTAGTGAAAATTATGAAAAATAGGCTTCAAAGATGAGTGTATAATTTCCAAACCCTGATGGCTTTGCAGAAAATGAGAGAGGTGTTTGTAGATGGGCCTGTGCTGAAGAAAAACCTATTTCATATTTCCAAAGTCATTTTTCATTTGGTCAGAAGTCAAACTTGAATTTGACTTCTAAAATAGTCATGTACATAAATTTTCGTAGCGCTCATTTTGAGGCAAACTCCAAAATCCACCTTTTGTGTAACCTTTGACCTTTCTGACTGTTGGAGGATATTCCTTGGGGTTAATGATCTAAAAAAAAAAATTTCCTGCTTTGATTTTGACCATAGCTATGATTTTAATCAAAAATTCACCTACAACAGTTTTGTAGCGAAATCTAGCCTTCGAGCCTGAGCTTCGCTACGAAATTGCCTAATTTGCTGAAAAAACCCAAAACCCTCCCTTTTCTTCAAAATTTAACTTTTTGGGTCTATAAGATGATATGATGAAGTATGTTAAGGCAAATTATGTTCAAAATACCTCTTATCCTCCTCAAGAAACAACATTTTCACCTTCAGCAAGTTCCTCTATTAATAAAAACAAAGTTGTATTTTCTGAAATTTAGGGCTTAGAAATGATATCATATCTCCAAATCCTTGATAGATATTGAAAAAAAAATGAGGTTTTTGTAGAGCATTTCGTGCTGAAGAAAAAACTCTCTTGGGTTTTTTAAAAATATCTCCAGGTGTCCGAGAACGACATTTGAAAAACATGTCTCAAACAGGAAAAAAAAAACACATTCTGAAAATAGAGCCCAAAGACATCTTTGAATATCCAAATTTGTAGCACCTTTGAGAAAATTGAAAGAGGTTAATGTTCTTTGATATTTTCTTAAAAATAATGTCTCTCAGGTTCTTATAATTATGCTCTGTTTGCCTAGAAAATTCTCTTGAATTTGACTCCTCAAAAAGTAAAAAAATAGAGAAATCCTCAGATTCGCTACGAAATTGTGAGGTAGTTTTGTAGCGAAATCTGCCTGTTTTGCATAGAATTCGCTACGAAATTGTGAAAAATAATATATGTGGATAAAATATTAATTTTAAACCAATGAATGTGAACCTAAGGTCGATTTGATATATATGACTGAGTTGACATGACTAATTAAGTGTTTTGGAGTTAGGATAAAGACTTATTTCATGAATTTTTTCTCAATTTCATGGACCAACCTTATGAGACAGAATGAAACCTAGGTTAGTGACCCTAATAAAAATTAAAAATTTATGTGTGATAACAGTTGGCATGGATATTTTCATGTATTGACAGTGGTTTCAACCTTTTGTTGCCATTTCTTAAATAGCCATGGTTTTGTGGGTTTTTCCACTTTTCCTTTTCTGATTGGTGCTCATAAGTCCTTATGGTTGTGGTGTTGGAACAAACACTTTGGAATCCCTAGAAAAACATGGGTTGAGTTACTAGTCCTAGAGCCTAGGTTGAGAAAAACAACTTGGAGCCCTTGGTGTTAGGTCCCTATATTACTAGTATAGTCCCTTATTGTTGTTATTATAACCCCCTTATTGTTATTATTGTACGCTTGTAACCCCCATATTGTTATTATTGTGCCCTTAAATTATTATTGTTAGGTCGGCTAGGATTACATTGTGGCCCCATGGACTCCTATATATAGAAAGGAGGTTTTGTGATTTGAATCATACAAGAATTTTTAAATCATGTAATATATTGGAGGTTTCCCCCTCGAAGTGGCTTATTTCTAAGGCGTTGATATCTCTTTTCTTCTCTTTTTGGAGCTGGTTCACAACATTTGGTATCAGAGCTTTGAGATTCTAAGGTTTCGCTACTCCAAACAGGTCATCATGGAATTTTCGCTATAAATTTTTTTCTATAAGGGTTAAGAATCTGAAATTTTTAGAGTACGAAGCCAAAATCCTGAGGAACATCGTCGCAAAATTTCAGAGCTTGGTTCACAATATTTTCGGAGATATGATCTGTGCAAGTTAGGTCATTTTTTAGGCTCCAGAATTTAACCTAAACAGGTCATCGTTGTATTTTCGTAATAAATTTTTTTCTACGGAGGTTCAGAAGATTAAATTTTTAAAGTGCGAAGCCGCAATCCTAAAGAAAATCGTCGCAAACTTTAAGATATTGGCTCGCAATATTTTCGGAGATATGATCTGTGGAAGTTAGGGCTTTTTGAGGCTTCTGAATTTCATCTCAAATAGGTGATCGTGGGAAAATATTCATAGATCTCTCTCTGAGCATCGGATTGGAATCTTGTAAAAAGTGGCCACAAGTAAACAGACTGTAGTTTTTTGCCTATCAATTTTAGAGCCAAAGGAGAAAACAGTGACACGTGGCAAGTAGTACAAGTTCGCTCTACTGAACCAGTCCAAAATTGGGTCATTGTGGGATATTAGACATAACTTTGCCTTGAATAATCCAAATCAGATCAGACCTATGGCATTTGAAAGAAGCTTCAGAGGGCTAATATACAACTGAATTTCAGATATTGAGGATCCATAATTATATAGATAATTCAATTTCAATATTTAGCTCCTCAAAAGCAAGTAAAAGGTGTGTATTTTTTTTCTTCTGAATTGCATATATATCAAGTTTAATTGATTCCAAGGGCATATTGTAGAATAGATATCAATATTGGATTCTAAAATGGCCCCTAAAAAGAATTCAACACCCATTAAGCCTTTAGAAAGCTCTACTATGACTCATGAAGAAGAAGAATGGCAACATGACATATCAAAATTACAAGAGCAAGTGCAACAAATTTCGCTCTCGCAAAGAGCAACAAAAAATGACATGGAAGTTTTGAAGAAAGGTATGGAAACTAAGATGGATGGTTTGAAGAAAGGCGTGGAATATAAGATGGATGGTTAGAATAATGGCATTGAATCTAAGATAGATGGCATGGAAGCTAGCATGTAATCTAAGATGGATGACATGGAAGCTAAGATCAATGAGAAAATGGAAAACATGAAGAATGATCTAAAAGCAGACATGGAAGGTTTGACAAAGTTGATACAAGAAATGTTTCCTAATGGTGAAAAGATAGTAGAGGAAACTCATGATGAGAACAAAATAAATGATAATCGTGATTTCATAAAATCTAATGTTGGCGGGAAGAACCACCATATTCCAAAAATGGATATGAGGAAGTTTGATGGAAAGGATCCTGTAACATGGATACTACAGATGGAGCAATATTTTGATATCCATAATGTGAAAAACACACAAAAGGTACGCATTGCAACTTTACATTTAGAACAAAATACATTTGTATGGTATCGATGGCTTTTCTTCCGTAAAAAAATTGTCACTTGGTCAATTTTTACGGAGGAAATGATAGCACATTATGAGGATACAAAGAGCAACACCTTCTTTAGACAATTGATAAATCTCAAACAAAAGGGTTTAGTGGGGGAGCACATTGAGGACTTCCAAAAATTGAATATAAGGGTAACTGATATTCCAAAGGAACACATGATTGATCTCTTCATAGGTACTTTAAAGGATAACATCCAACATGAAGTTTGCGTTTTGGAACCTGATTCATTGGAGAAGGCATTCAGGTTGGCAAGAAAAATTGAATGCAAAATTATGGCGACAAGGAAGCCTACCACTCACTTCTATAAAGATGGAAGTGTTGCTACTCCTAAATTTCCACAACCTACAAGGTTGACACCACAACAATTGGAAGAAAAAAGAGCAAAAGGGCTTTGCTACAGTTGTGATAGAAAATACACTAAAGGTCATAAATGTGTTGAGAAGAAATTATTTTACATAGATTGTGAAGAGGAAGAAGAAAATGAACAAGAAGAGGATATACACCAGGAACCAACCCTAGAAGAGGAAGAAATGAATCCGACCATATCGTGTAATGCACTGGCAGGAATTACCACTCCTCAAACTCTCAAGATAGAAGGACATATCAGGAAGAAAAAGGTAATAGTGTTGATTGATTCAGGTAGCACCCATAATTTTATTCATTGTAAGGTAGAAAAGGAATTAAATTGTTTCCTATACCCAACACCATAATGTCAAGTGATGGTTGCAAATGGAGGAACTATAAATTGATCTAGAAAATGCCATAATATCAAGCTAACCATGGGGGAATATGTATTGACTAGTCCAATGCTTTCCATTCCTATGGGAGGTGCTGATGTTGTACTAGGAGTACAATGGTTACAATCTTTGGCGACGGTAGCTTTTAATTTTCAAGAAATTTTCTTGAAATTTTTTTCAGAAGGAAAGGAAGTCGAATTATGGGGTATTTCAGGGAATTCGGGAAAGATAATAAGTTCTAATGTCATGAAAAATATTCTAAAGAAAGAACAACGAGGCATAATTGCACAATTATGCTCACTAGAAGTTCCAACATCAAAATCATCTATTTTTGCAGATCTCCAAAAAGTCTTGGACAATCATTCCAAGGCTTTTGAAACTCCAAAAGGACTCCCACCTATTCGTGATCATGATCATGCTATTCATTTGATTCCAGGAAGTGTTCCTCCAAACATCAGGCATTATAGATATCCTTATGTCCAAAAGAACGAAATTGAACGTATGATTGTAGAAATGTTAGAGGCGGGTATAATTAAACCTAGTCAAAGTTCTTTCTCTGCTCTTGTAGTATTGGTACACAAGAAGGATGGATCATGGTGCATGTGTCCGGATTATAGGGAGCTCAATAAGATCACCATTAAAGATAAATTTCCCATTCTTGTGATTGATGAATTATTGGATGAATTACATGGAGCAATTTATTTTACCAAGTTGGATCTTCGTTCAGGATATCATCAAATTAGAATGAAGACTGAAGATATTCCAAAAACAGCATTTCGAACTCATGAGGGTCATTTTGAATTTTTGGTCATGCCTTTTGGCCTTACCAATGCACCTTCTACATTTCAAGGGTTGATGAATTCCATTTTCAAACCCTTCCTTAGAAAATTTGTGCTAGTATTTTTTGTTGATATACTAATCTACAGCAGGTCTTGGAAGGATCATGTTGAACATGTTGACAGGGTGCTCAAACTATTGCAGGAGAAACAATTATATGCAAAAACATCCAAATGTTTCTTTGGAGTACAAGAGGTGGAATATTTGGGTCATATTGTATCTCACGAGGGTGTTAAAGTAGACCCTAACAAATTAAAGCCATTAAGGAATGGAAAGTCCCCACAACCATAAAGAAGTTGCGAGGATTTCTCGGGTTAACAGGGTATTATCGCAAGTTTGTTAAGAATTATGGGAGAATAGCAGCACCTCTAACAGCATTATTGAAGAAAGATGCATTTTCATGGACTCCTGAAGCAACTAAGGCCTTTGAACATCTTAAAGAGGCAATGTGCCTAGCACCGGTCTTAGCTACGCCAGACTTCACAAAAAAAATTATTGTGGAATGTGATGCCTCAAGAAATGGAATTGGTGTTCTTTTAATGCAGGAAGGAAGACCCATTGCTTTTGAAAGTCGTCCAATCAAAGGAAAGTATTTACAGAAACCTATTTACGAGAAAGAAATGTTAGCAATACTTCATGCACTAAATAAATGGTGAACTTACCTAATGGGAAGACACTTCAAGGTAAAAATTGATCATGATAGTCTTAAACACTTTTTGGAACAAAGACTATCTTCAGAAGAGCAGCAAAAATGGGTCACAAAGATGTTGGGTTATGACTTTGAAATAATATAAAAAAAAGGAAAGCTTAATGTTGTTGCAGATGCACTCTCAAGAAAGAATGAAGAGGTGGAAGCATTGCTTTGTGCCATTTCTATTATCCAACCAGATTGGATAACTGAAGCAAGAGATGAATGGAAGAAGGACAAAGATGTATGGATACTCATTCAAAAGTTGCAGCAAGATCCTAGTACATCTGATGCATTTAGTTGGAAAAATGATTCCTTATGGTACAAAGATCGCTTATATCTTTGTAAGAATTCCCAACTAAAACAAAAGATTCTTCTGGAATTGCACACTTCTCCTTTAGGAGGAGACTCAGGATTTTTAAAAACTTACCACAGGGTGAAGAAAGAATTTTTTTGGGATGGCCTTAAATCTGATATTCAAAAGTTTGTGGCGGAATGTTTGGTTCGCTAGCAAAATAAAGTTGAGACAATTAAGACCCCGGATCTTCTACAAACTTTATCCATTCCAAGTCAGTGTTGGGATGAGATTTCAATGGATTTTATCACAGGTTTACCTAAGTCCGAAGGAAAGAGTCTCATCATGGTGGTAGTTGATAGACTTACCAAGTATGCACACTTTTGTGCATTATCTCATCCATTTAAAGCAAGTATAGTTGCTACTACATTTATGGACACAATTCAAAAACTACATGGAAACCCAAGGGTTATTGTGAGCGACAGAGATCCCATTTTTACTGGAAATTTTTGGATGGAGTTATTTTCTTGTTTGGGTACTCAATTAGCTCATAGCTCATCTTATCATCCTCAATCCAATGGTCAAAATGAGATAGTAAATAAATGTTTGGAAGGATATCTTCATTGTTTTGTATCTGATAAACAAACACAATGGGTCAAGTGGTTACCTCTTGCCGAATGGTGGTATAACACTTCCTTCCATACTGCAGCAAAAATGACCCCATTTATGGCACTTTATGGATATCATCCACCATCCATCACATCATCTTTAAGGGAAAATTCGAAGGTTCAAGCAGTGGAAGATCACATCGAGCATCAGCAAGAAGTTCTCTAACTCTTAAAGGATAACCTGAATTTGGCACAAAATCGAATGAAACAACAGGCAGATCAACATCGCAGCGAGAGAAGTTTTGATGTAGGAGATCGGGTATTTTTACGGCTACAACCATATAAACAAATGTCCCTCAAGCAAGCTAAGAAGGATAATAAATTATCGCCAAAGTACTATGGTCCTTACAAGGTGTTGCAAAAGATTGGTACTATGGCATACAAATTGGAGCTTCCTGTTTCTTCGCGAGTACATCCAATTTTCCATATTTCATGCTTAAAGAAGGTTATAGGTGAAAATCTTCCAGTTCAAACAATATTGCCAGAACTTGATGAGGAAGGAAAAATCATATTGGAACCTCAAGCGGTCACGGAAACAAGAACTCGACAACTACGAAATCGATCAATTTCAGAGTATCTCATCAAGTGGAAGAACTTACCCACTGAAGATTCTACATGGGAGGATGAGAATTTTATACAGAAGCACCCAGAGCTACTCAAGTGTTGAGGACAACACTTTTTTGAAGGAGAGGGGCATATTAGGTCCCTATATTACTAGTATAGTCCCTTATTGTTGTTAGTGTAACCCCCTTATTGTTATTATTGTACCCTTGTAACCCCCATTTTGTTATTATCGTGCCCTTAAATTATTATTGTTAGGTCGGCTAGGATTACATTGTGGCCCCATGGACTCCTATATAGAAAGGAGGTTTTGTAATTTGAATCATCCAAGAATTGTTCATTCATGTAATGTATTGGAGGTTTCCCCCTCGAAGTGGCTTATTTCTAAGGTGTTGATATCTCTTTTCTTCTCTTTTTGGAGCTGTTTTCACAACACTTGGTGGGTTGAGTTACTAGTCCCTAGAGCCAGGTTGGAAAAACACTCTAATGCCCTAGAAGGATGTGGGTTGGGTTACTAGTTCCTGGAGCCCTAGAGAGCTTGGGTAGAGACTGATCTAGTTTGTGTTAATGATGTTTGACTGTAGAGGTGGAATCATTGTGGATGACGGTTGAGGTGGTTTGGCCTCTAGAAGACTTAGTTTAGTTTTGGTTTATTCCATGAGATATGACATTCATGATTGAAATATGACGTCAAGGTGATTGGATGAAAGAGAGATTTGGCTTAGCCCAATATATGGTCAAGAGGTATGTGGAAGTCCCTGACTTGGTTGGTATTTTCATATGTTAATATGATAATTTTCCTTATTGTGATATATGAGCATTTGTAGCGATTATGTTGGTGATATTATGGCTGAGTTTCCATGGTTTCTATGTTGGTTATTTTTTGGTTATATGATGCATACCATCTATGGCTTTTGTAATGAATTTTTTAGGTGTTGATTAGTTGATGAATGTATGGAGTAATAAGTGTTGTTGCAACTATGTGGATAAGGCATAGGGCCTTCTTGGTGATTCTCATATAATCTTAGACTATTATGATCAAATATGAATTCATGACCTATAGCTTACATGTTTTTCATGTGTTTGACAAAATGTCTAGTCTGTTCTAGGAAATCTAGGTCAAGTTCTTGATTTGAGTTTGAATTTTTAGCTTTTTTCTCATGTTAATAATTGTAACGCCATCCTCCCACACTTACCCAAGTTCACCAGTCCATGGGGTAAATATATGATGAAGAGTTACTATGATATGATTCAACTCCCCAAGTATAGTTAAGGAAGTGGAATTGACAAACCAAAACCAAAATAACCCTCATCAGGAGCTACAAGACCCCAAATGGATAACCAACCACTCCAGGTGCCCAACCCCTAAGTTAACTTGCTTTTAAACTGAAATATATGCCTAGTTTCTCCCATGAAAATACCTCAATGCAAATCTAATGATATAGTTTATCCCATAACAAGGAATCCATGTGACTGTAGTTTTTTTCAGGTTGCTCTGTGCCAATGACCCCAAATTCTGAGCCACATTTTCAGGGCTAGGACTCAGGCCTCTACCCAGAACTTGATGAAATTCTCAAAAATGATAAATAACAAGAAGACAAGGCCTCTAACACAAAAATTGAACAAGGACTTGAACTGACTCATCCTATCCATGACAGGCATTTTGTCAAACACATCATGAATATGTAATGTACAGGTCATACAAACACATATAAACATAGGGACTTCATGCTTATCTGATATTTGTTAAGAACATATGATGCCCTCTTATAATAGCTTTTGTATCATCTATTAGGTCATGCATTCATTAACATTTCATTTACTAACCAAAACATGATGAGATCCATAACTCAGATTTATTGTAAACCATGCTTATAACCAAAATATAACCAAAAAAATAACAATGATAGAACAACCATTAAAGCCACATACTGACAAGTACATTTACCCATAAAATACAAGAGGAAATATCTCACATTAAAATATGCATAATCCAACCAAGTTAGGGACTTCCACGTACCACCCGACCATAGATTGGGTTGAACCAAATATTTATTTTAACCAATCACCCCTGTGCCATATTCCAAGCACGAATGTGCGATCTCATGGAATAAACCAAGCAAAACCAAACTGGGGATTTCAGAGGCCAAAACACCTCAAACCTCAACTAATTATTCCACCTCACAATTAGACATCACTAAAAATCACCAGATCGATCTCCATCCAAGCTGTCTAGGGCTCAAGAGTATTTGTTCCAACCCGACTTCTAGGAATAATAACTCAACCCAAAGCTACCGCCGGGCGCGAGAGAGTTTGGCCAACCAAGGCTCTAAGACTATTAACTCAAACCAAAATGATAAGGAACATGAGAACCAATCAGAAAACAAAGGTAAAACCCACAACATCATGGCTATCTAGGAAATGAAAAGGCTAGGAAAAACCATTTTCAATCCAAGCTATCCTCCATGCCAATGAAAAATCATAACCAAATAACCACATGCATATTCCATGAATGCCAAACTAGCAAGGAAATAATACATGCAACTCGATACCTGCAAGTAAAACCTATTGTAGTTGTTGATCCCGTTGTCCTCTTGTGCTTTCCTAATTTTCCTTTGCCTTCTTACTCCAAATCCTAAGTAAGCCACACTCCTCCAAGAGTGCTCCAAGTGAAATCTAAGTGTCCAAGAGTATGAGAGAGAGAATACAATATATCTCCAATCTAAAACTGGAAAAAAGCTATGAATTGATCCTCAGAAGCCTTTTTATTAATGAGGCCTCTATTTTCTTCATTTTCCATTGGTTTTTGTTCATTTTCCTCCTCACATGTAACTTGTGACCTTTCAACTTCCTTTTCTCTTATTTTCCATTATTTTCATAAATAAAATTCCGATAAATTCCTCATGCCTTTCCAAATCCTTTTCCAATTTCCATAACCATTAATTAATCACAAGTGATCCCTGTCACTATGTTTTTTCCCAACATTCAGCTTGGAATATGTGTCCCATGACCTTGGTTATTGTTTTTCCTTTATAAAATTTATTGCACATATTTTTAACCGAGGGCTGTTACAGAACCCTCCCCCTTAGAGGAATACCATCCTCGGTGTTCAATGACACCTGCAACTAGAAAAACCACTGAAAACCAAAACATATTTCCCATGGAGCTTTATAACTTAGCTCAATGCAATTTTTACAATGAAAAACCTGCTGAAAATCATAACAAACACGAAAAACATGACAACATAACTACCATAATTCTTATTGGAGCTTTTTAAAACAACTCATTGCAGTATTTATAATAACAACCATAAATAAATATGTACATATACCAAAACTACATTTCCTCAACCGATAAACAATGAAGGACACATAGTCTGCCTCTGATCAACCATCTCCCATGTAGCTTCATTAGGCCCAAAGTGCTTCCACTACACTTTAACCTGCTCAATTGCTTGGTTACGAAGCATGAGCATATTTATCTGCAAAATGCATTGAGGTTATGGCTGAAATTATCCTTCTGTTTCCACCTGCAATTAAAACTAGTCAATCACATGATCAACATACTTAACATACTTCTTAAGTAATGACACATGGAAAACATCATGGAATTTCATTGTTGGAGGTAGTGCAAGTCGATAGGACACTGGTCCAATCATCTCAAGGATCTCTAAAGGCCCACAATACTAAGGTGCTAACTTCACACATGACCCAATCCTCAAGGAGCTCTTCTTGGGATTGATGTGAAAATACACACGTTCCCCAACCTGAAAATCCATAAATGCCCTGTGCTGATCCACATAAATTTTTTGCCTGTCCTGTGCTACCTTTAGATTATTCTTGATAACCTGCATTTCATGTTCCATTTCTACCAACATGTCTGTTCATATCAATACCCTATTCAATGGATCACTCCAACTGATAGGAGTATTATAACTCAGCCCATAGAGTGCCTCAAATGAAATCATCCTTAGTGACTCCTAATAACCATTGTTGTACGCAAACTCAACCAGTGGAAGATACTCTTCCCACTTTCACACTGATACATTAGATACATTCTCAACATGTCCTCCAAAATCCTGTTGACCTTCTCTATCTGTCCATCTGTCTCTAGATGATAAGCTGTGCTGAAGGAAAAAATTGTACCCAATACAAAAATTAACTCTTTTCATAACTTGGAAGTGAACTTAGCATCCTGTTCTGATACAATATTCTTTGGTACACCATGCAACCTCACTACATATTTGATGAAGACCTATGCTACATCATTAGCTAAATAAGTATTCTTCATTGTAATGACATGCACTACCTTTGTCAACCTGTCAACTAAAACCATAATAGAATCATGTTGTCTAGACATCCTCAACAAACGTATAATGAAATCCATGGAAATGGACTCCCACTTCCACTCTAGAATAAAAATAGGTTGTATTATACCACCTGAATGCTTACACTCTACTTTTACCTGTTGACAATCCAAGCATATAGCCCAAAAACTGCCACTTCCCTCTTAAAAGTTTTCAAATAATAGAACTTATTCACCACTGCCAATGTCTTCTGATATCCTGGGTGACCCGAATATGACTTAGCATGAAATTACCTCAAGATAAGCTTCTTGAACTCATTGTTTTCTAACACATAGATCTTGTCCCTAAATATGACCAAATCATCTATTGTGAGACGATAGTCCACATCCTGATCACCTGTACCATGTTGTAACCTGTACTAAGCTTCCTATACTTGTCATCCTGATGATCCGTCTGCAATATCCGATCTTGTAAATCTATCCCATATGAACTCATAGCTGCTATGTGATTTACCTGTACATTTCTGCTAAGAGCATCTGCAACCTTGTTCTCTTTACCTTTAATGTACTTGATCTCAAATTCAAACTCAATGATCGTGGCCAACCATCTAGCTTTCCTGGCATTAAAATTTATTTATTCAAATAGGTATCTCAATCCACTGTGATCACTAATCAATATGAACTTCCTACCCAGAAGATAATGTATCCACATATTCAAGGCATGGATGATTGTTGCTAACTCAAGGTCATGTGTAACATAGTTCTGCTTGTGCTCATTCAATTTCCTTGATTCATAGCACACTATCTTTCCCTCATGCATAAGGACTCCACAAATCCATATTTTGCAAGCATCTATACACAACAAATAATCATGTCTGGATCTGCAATTTTAAGAAATGGAGCATTTGTAAACAACTGCTTCAATTTCTCGAAAGTAGCTGCACATTGTTTTTTCCAATCAAATTTATTACCTTTCCTTTGCAATGATGTAATAGGGTAAGAAATATGTGAGAAGTTACCGATGAACCTCCTATAATAACCTGCTAACCCCATGAATGATCTAACCTCATCCACATTCCTAGGAGCTTCCCATTCTATGATAGCTTTTATATTTTTTCAAGTCCACTGCTATGCCTTCCTTGGAGACAACATGCCCCAAGTAATGTACCTTTGTTTTAAAGAAACTGCATTTACTAATCTTGGCATATAATTTATGCTCTCTTAGAAATATCAATATTGTTGCTAAGTTTTCGACACACTCTTCCTCATTCTTATAATATGTCAATACAGCATTAATCAATACAATAACAAAATTGTCCAGATAAGGATGCGCCACACTATTCATGAAGCACATAAAAGTAGCTGGAGCATTAGTCAAACAAAATGGAACTACAATAAACTCATAATGCCCTTACATGGTCCGGAAAGTAGTCTTGTAGATGTCCTATTCTTTAATGAATACCTGATGGTATCCTAATCTCAAATAAATCTTCGATTAAATTGATGATCCCTTCAACTGGTCAAACAAATGATCAATCCTTGACAACATATATCTGTTCTTGATCATTACCTTGTTCAACTTCCTGTAATAAATCAACAATCTAAGAGTACCATCATTTTTCTTTACAAACAACATTGGTCCACCCAAAGGTGACACACTTGGCCTAATGTATCCCTTCTCAAGCATTTCCTTCAACTTCAACTTCAATTCCACTAACTCTAGTGTGCTCATCCTGTATGGTGCCTTTGATGCTGGTGCTGCCCCTGGTACCAACTCAATATAAAATTCCACTTCCCAGTGAGGTGGTAACTCTGGAATCTCTGTATGAAATACATCTTGAAACTTTTTTAGAACTGGGTACCTCTTAAAAAATCATGCATCATCAACATCCTTACCGTTATCACTGGAAATATGTCTTGCAAATAACACACACCCTTTCCTGCGACTATGCTTTTCCTGCATAGCTGTCACCATTCTAACTGATGTTTCCTTCTTGTTACCCTACAAGATCCTCTATTCTCCATTGTCATCCAAGCACTCAATAACATTTCCATAAGAATCCACCTTGGTCCTATGAAGATAAAACCAGTCCATACCCAACAACATATTGTAGGAACCCAATGGAAGTTCAAATGCACAATCTATTACCCAATGATGAAATATTTTCTTTGTACCTGTAGCTAACTACACTAACCAAGAATTTTCATGTAATTAATTATTCAAACCACACTTATCCACCAGTTTAAGGTTAACGTAACTATAATTAGATCTAAGGTCAATCAAAATATAAACAACTTGATAAAAAAGCTTATTGTCCATATTGATAATAGATGTATGGTGATCTGCTTGCCTGTTATCCAATGATGCATAAATTCGAGGAATGCTCTATCCAACATCCCCCAATGTTGTGCCTCCTGAGAACTGTATATATTTGGTATTCCACACTGATGTTGTGGACAATCTGTCCTGCGATGATACTTGCCACAAGTCTAACAATGTAAAGGCTTCCTGCCATCACCCTTCTTCTGCTCATTAGACTAAAATCCTTATCATTTGTCATATTCATTGAACTTATTAGGAAGTGTTGCATTATCTTTGTTACCTGTGTCCTGAGGACCTGTTCTCTTCTTATCCCCTTTTCATTTATTGTTCTCATTACATTTTCAATCCTGCTTAGTCTCAAACCTGTGCTTCGATTCCTCATAACAATGTTTCAACTTTCTAATGGATTCATCCAGTGATCTAGGCTCATCAAACTCGATTTTGTCCATGAATGCTACCAGAAACCCACTAATGAATCTCTGAATATTTTCTTTCTCCTCCTTCAGATAAGGCACAAACCTCAAAAACTCCAAGAACCTACTACTGTACTCCTCATTGGTCATGGATCCCATCTTCAGCTCATAGAATTAATTTTCCCTATCATCATAGTATCTCTCCGATAGATACTTCTTCCTGAGGAGTCTCTCAAAATCACTCTAAGTCAACTCCTCTTCAAGAATACCGATAAAATTCTTTACCTCTTCCCACCAAATGTCTGCTATACCTTTAAAAATGAACGTATTTATTCCGACCTTCATGTTCTTAGAGTAATTGTGCAATCTGAAGAACTTATTCATCCCTAGTAACCACGCTTCTACATCTTGTGAATTCTTCATTTCTCCATCAAATGTAGGTGGCTTTGATTTCTTGAACTTATCTGGTAAATATCCCCTATCACCCCCCCTGTATGGATGATAGTGATGATGACCATGGTACCTGTCTAGAATAGAACTAGAGTAAAGCCCATGTCCATTTCCTTGTCTATTAGGTGTATCCAAGAATCTTCCATATCTGACCATATCATATTTGTCCGACATGTGCCCACCATAAGACCTGCTAACATGGGATCCATTAGTCTTGTCCTCCTTTCCATGACTGATCCTAAGTGGTCCTTGTCTCTGCAAGTTTGGTAAACTTTGAAGAATGACACTGTTAATTTCTGCTTGTTTCTCCTATGCCCTGGAAATTCTCTCTTGTGACTAAATGATTTTTTCAGTATCTTCTTTGCAACTTCTTATTTCTACCTTCAAACTTCTTAAGGTGTCTGTTATATCAGGAGAGTACCCATTACCATGCTTCTCATCTTATCTATAGGGAGAAAATTATGAACTATAATCCACCATTTTGCTGGTCATATTTTATCTTCTCCTTCCTGCAAGTATATCATGTGAGCTAAACCAAAACATAAACATAACCAACATACCTCAGTATAGTTTAGGGGAGGATATCTCATCTACAAGATCAACCAGATTAGCACAATACATGTATAAACATAATCATAGCATTATATAGACATCATCACAAACATCATCCCAGTTACCATGCATGATGTCACAACTATAACACCAACTAGACATGATGCATGCAAAACAACATATAAACACTGGCATGCATAAAAAACACATATAAAACTGACATAAATTTATGACAAGAAAATCCCAACAACAACATAATCAACTTCTACATGACAACACAAATGTAACAATGACTACCGCGATGCATACATAACAAACACATATACCCCAAGCATATTGAACACATATGCAACTGAGATGTATGCACGAAAAACACATTCACCCATCTAGACCAAGGGTTGAACCTTGCTTTGAATATACCACTCTGCAATGCCCTCCTCCCACACTTACCCAAGTTCACCAGTCCATTGGGGTAAATATGTGATGAAGAGTTACTATGATATGATTCAAGTCCCCAAGTACATTTAAGGAAGTAGAATTGACAAACCAAAACCAAACTGACCCTCGAGTCAAGAGCTACATGACCCGAGGGGATAACCAACTACTCCAGGTTCCCAAACCTTGAGTTAACTTTCTTTTGAACTGAACTATACCCTTAATGGCTCCCATGAAAATACCTCTATGCAACTGTAACCCTCTAGTAGCTCCTATAACAAGGAATCCATGCAGCTACAATATTTTTCAGGTAGTTTTGTGCTAGAGACCTTAAAATATGAGCCACTTCTTCAGGGCTAGGACTTAGGCCTCTTCCCAGAACTTGATGAAATTCTCAAAAATGATAAATAACAAAAAGACAAAGCCTCTAATGAAAAAATTGAACAAGGACCTGACCTCACTCATCCTAACCATGACAAACATTTCATCAAACACATGATGAACATGTAATGTACAGGTCATAAAAAATATTTTGAACATAGGGACTTCATACTAATATGAGATTCATCAAGAAAGTATGATACCCTCTCATAATAGCCACCATATCATCTATTAGGTTATGCATTAATTAACGTTTCATTTACAAACCAAAACATAATGAGAGCCATAACCCAGGTTTGTCATAAACCACGCTTATAACCAACATATAACTATCATAATAACAATTATATAACAATAATTAAAGCCACATAATAACAAGTGCATTTACCCATAAAATAAAAGAGGAAAGATCTCATATTAACATAAGAAAAATACAACCAAGTTAGGGACTTTCACATACCACTCGACCATAGATTGGGATGAACCAAATGTTTATTTCAACCAATCACCACCATTCCATATTCCAAGCATGAATGCGAGATCTCATCGAATAACCCAAGCTAAACCAAACCTGGGCTTTTAGAGGAAAAACCACCTCAACCCTCAACCAATGATTCCACCTCACGGTCGAACATCACTAACCATCACCACATCAGTCTCAATCCAAGCTATCCAGGGCTCTGGAGCATTTGTTCCAACCCATCTTCTAGGAATAGTAACTCAACCCATAGTTTCCATCGAGCTCTCAAGATTTTGTCCAACCAAGGCTCCAAGAATAGTAACTCAACCCACAACCACAAGGTACATGAGCACCAATAAGAAAAACAAAAGGTAGAACCCACAACACAATGGCTATCCAGGAAATGGAATGGCTAGGAAAAACATTGTTAATCTAGGCTATCCTCCATACCAATGAAAAATCATAACCAAATAACCACATGCATATGCCGTGCATGTCAAAATATAAAGGAAATCATACATGCAACTTAGTACCTGCAATAAAAACCTGTTGTAGTAGCTGATCTCGTTGTCCTCTTGCAATTTCCTGCTTTTCCTTTGCCTTCTTGCTCGAAATCCCAAGTAAGCCACACTTCTCTGATATTTCTCCAAGAAAACTTTAAGTGTCCAAGAGTATGAGAGAGATAATAAAAGAGAGCTCAAAGCTAAAACAGGCAAAAATCTATGAACTGATCCTTAGAATCCTTTTTATTAATGAGGCCTCTATTTTCTTCATTTTCTATTATTTTTCCTTCATTTTCCTCCTCACATGCGACCTATGATATTTCACCTTCCTTTTCTCCTATTTTCCATTATTTTCATAAATAAAATTCCAATAAATTCCTCATGCCTTTCCAAAGCCTTTTCCATTGCCTTTTCCAATTTATATAGCCATTAATTAATCACAAGTGATCATTGTCACTATGCTTTTGCCTAACATTCAACTTGGAAAACATGTCCCATGACCTTGATTATTATTTTTCCTTTATAAACTTTATTACATGGATTTTTAACCCAGGGCTGTTATGCGGAATTATGAATTATGGATAAATCAAATTCCCTAAATGTGGTGTTATGCATTTAGAACAACAAATCAAAGACTTTGTAGACAATTTCTCTAAGAGTAAATAGACACACAGAAAGATAGAAGGACCTACTTGTGATCCAAGCGCTTCCTATTCTCCTTCTGTCTCTTTTGAAGTAGCTTCCAATCCAAATTAGATCGCTAGACTAGTTCCTGCAAGTATAAACACTAAACAACAAAGATATTGCAATATATAGATGCCTATTTATCTTCATCAGTTAAATCAATTGAACATGAAACATATATATAAGTTAAGAATCCATCATATGAGAAATAGAAACATAAACATATACATATATGGGAAAATTAACAACAATATTTATTAAGGAGTAGAAGGGAGAGGTTACAACCAATGATCGATTTGATGTCACCAGCTCTAGCATCATCCCCGCCTCATCACAATCAACATCTCACCAATAGCATATCACTTCTATCACTCTCCAACAACATTTCTATACCAAATTTATTCCATCCCTAGCACTAGGATCTATGCTCAATTTATAGGAAAACTGAAGGTAGTTTCTCAATCAATGACTTTCTAATAATATGCAAGACATGTTCCCAAGATCAGAGGTGTTATATGGACACATGGTTTCGAATTTTGACACATCTGGACTCTTCTAGAAGGCACTGTCCATGTGGAGATTCCGGAACAATGAGAATTTCGCTTCCATTTGACCAACTCACTCTTGAATGTCAGGAAGTGCATTGCAGTCCCTTGAATGGAGAGAGCTACATATACAATGCAGTTAGTCCCTTGAGAGGCAACATTGGTGAGCTCATAAGTGATATAACATATACTTCAAACCTTGGAAATATTACAATATAAGTCATGAATGGTTTGTTCTTGTCTTAGGGAATGTAGCAACTGAAATGATAGGGGATTATAGATCCTATTTCATTGGTCCTGGGGATGATGTTCAGTTTGACCAGGTCATGGAGAATGATGCCCAAATTGAACTATAACAGTTGCCCCCTAAAGCATGAAGTTAGAATAATAACAATATTTTTTGAATGAGATGATTTACGACATGATGGGCTGGAACTGAAGCAGAGTGGTGACCTACATCAATCTTACAATACATTACATCATAATATTTTCATCTTGATCACAAATTGTTGAGGGAGGCATTCCCATGCTCAACACATAAACTATCTAATAACATTTACATAGTGCAGAAAGGCATCTACATTGGAATGTTGCCCAATACAAACATGCCTACATATATAGGCCCATGTTCAAATGACGATCTGTATGTAAGGTCACCATACAGATGATGTGTAAAACAATCCTGAAATCGCAGCCCGGATGGCTGAAACTAGATTCGGGGTCTTCTTATCTCATTCACTCAATCGTTCAGGTACAAGTCTAGCCATGCGAATATATGATTTGTAGTTGAACATGGTAAGACCTCGTTTGATTACTAGTCAATGATGTGAGTTGTTAACAAACGTGAGAGAACCACCATTGATGTTAATGGCCCTCAAGGTATTTCAATACATTTCGTAAGGCATGAATATATTATTTGATGTTGACCTCCAAACAAAATATTTCGGTCAAATGTCAGAAGCAAGGATCTTGTCGATGTTGTAACAAGCCTCATGGTACTGGAAGATGATGTTTATAATTAAAATTTCTGGAGGATGATTTGATGTCGACAGGAAGCCACTTTATCGTGAAACGGGAGTTATTGATTTCAGAGACAAAATGTGACTTGATATAGCAATGTTCAGGGATGATTGTCATGAGAATGAAGGTTTATGAGTATTGCAGAAGGATGAGTTTTCAATGGATGACTTCTCTTGAACATATCAGCAACAGTGAGATGAGTTGGCAACATTTACCCAAAACCAAAGTGAAGGTATGATGAACCATAGGTACGAATGAATCATCATGAAGATTACCCAACCCAAACAGTCACGATGATGGAGTGAAGTGTCATGTTCAAGAGCGACCTACTACCGTAAAAGTTCTGTTCACTTTCCCAAATTTTCTCTGGTCATTTTTCGACCAGTACCTCTTTATTTTTTAACAAGCTTGAGGAGGATAACATATTCTTGTTCTATAATTCAACCCTTCGGGAGAATAATGTATCGCTATTTAATAATTTAACGAGTTAGTGATGAATGAAACTTGATTCTTTCCATGATTGACAAGCCCGTTTCCATTTTCTGTTTTAACGAGCCTAATGACAGTGACAACCCGATCATTTTTCATATTTAGAGAGTTTTAAAAAGAGGACAAAAGAAAATTCCATAGGTACTTTTTCATAAATTTGTCGCTTAGATCTGAAAAATTGTAAAATGATATCTGAAAGAACCTCCTAGCCATGTTTGACTAAGGTTTTCCTTTTTTCGTAAATAATCTATCCCAGTCCGGAAAAGGGTTAAACTTATACTGAGTAAATATCAATTCATTTGTAGAAATTTATATATAACTGATATGTTATACATCTGAGATCCTCCTGATCACACACTATTTGACTGCATGCACAATACAAAATCTCTTCTACCATTCATCATTAATTGCGGAAATAAAAACAATTGCATGCGCACATTAAAACCATAAACATTCACACATATGAACACAATATTTTATGGGAAATCTTAAAGATGAAAACCCCCAACTATCTATATATTATATGTCATAGAGATCATGTAACAATAATTATACAAAGCTCCTCACAAATCTCTCAGTACAATCTCCAATTGCTACACACTAATCAAGCCCGACCTAGCAAATCACATGCTCCAATCTCTGCCACCTAATACCCTGCCTCTATTGCACAGTCATTGCTGAAGAATGGATCTGAATGAACTCGAATTGGTCTGGCCTTGCTCACGCAATCCTCATTTTCATCTCCAATCACTGGCTGTTGCAAATCATGCAACAGTATAGTCACAATTGATAGTCACACTGCTCTTTCACCTACCTCTTCATTGGTCTCCACGGAAACTGTCCATGCAGCTTGTAGTTAGCGGTATATTATTCAGTTTATTAATGAGTTAATATTTAGTGAATTAATTATTAATTAATTCACACCACTCTCACTAGTGTATCAATCAGTTAGACTAGATACAACTAGCTCAATTGTGTTTAACTGAGTTAAACTGAACACAACTCCACCAACTACTTCTACAACTCCACCAAACTCTGTCACATGAGTTCTAACTGAAGTCCTCCATGAAATAGCTCCAATTAACCCTCACGAATAGCATAATTCCTTCTGTCATCTCCTGTGCCACATCTGTGCACTTAACTGAAGTGCTCCAAGAGAATAAGATAATTTTTAGAGTCCAAGTATTATTAAAGAGCTAATAATATTTGACATATCTATTTTTAGACTGGCAATCTAAAAAAATATTCTGCCTAGTATGTCTAAAAATAGAAGTCCATATATTTTTTCCGAATTGACCAACCATCCACAAATAGCATCCTACAACTCATAGAACATGATCCATATGTCTAAAAATAGACATAGTCTAAAAATAGACTTTGCGCCAAAAATAACCTGCGGGCCCACTTAGTGAAGGCGACTTCTTTCCACTAAGCTCATCATCTTGTTGCAATCTAAACACTCCCTCTCAACAAGATAAGGATTATCTACAACCCCTATCCTGCCTCTGTGGTATTCGAATTTTCTCCTGGTGAGCGCCTTCGTCAAGATATCGGCATCCTTGCATCCTGATCTCCGTGGGAATGTATGAAAGTAACATGATCTTAAGCTACACGCAATCTATGATATGATGATACTAGATGTCAATGTGTTTAGATCTATCATGAAATCTTTGGATGCTTGAGAGTTTGATACAGCACGATTATCACAATATATCACGGTAGGATCTAAGTGTGAACCAAACAGACCAAGATCTTCCTCATCCCTATAGCCTCGCATACGACCAGGAGGAGTGCCATATACTCGGCCTCTGTTGAGCCAGTGCACGGATCTGCGCTTCCCTCTTGTACCGAGAAGCGTCGACCCGATGCGAAAATCCCTCCCGGATGTGCTCTTTAAGTAGTTGGGCTCCCTGCCCAATCTGCATCCGTGAAGCCACATAGCCTCACCTCATCCGACTGTCTGTACCATAATCCATATCCCGATGTGCCTCTGAGATATCTCAATACATGCTTTCCTGCCTTCTAGTAGAGCTTGGTAGGCTTAACCATAGCTTGTGAAAGCTAGTTAACAGCATAGCATATGTCGGGTCGTGTATTGACCAGATACATAAGCGAACCCACCAATTGTTGATAAACAGTGGCATCCACTACCTTTGCCGATGTAGCATCCTCTTTCCTCCATCCACCAGGAAGAGGAGTGTCAATAGGCTTGCAACCATGCATGTTGAACTTCTCTAGTATCTCTCGGGCATACTTTCCTTGAGACAAAAACAGTCCATCACTGCGCTGCCAAATTTCCAATCCCAGGAAATAATGAAGGAGGCCCAAGTCCTTCATCTCAAACTCCTTTGCAAGATCAGCCTTGCATGAGTGTATCAACAGTTCATCACCTGTCAAAAACAAATATGATCAACAACTTATCCTCCACCACAATCTGGTATAGGTTCGGATCCGCCTCACTCTTGGAGAATCCAAGTCTGGTGAAATAACTGTCTATCTGTGTGTACCAAGCACGAGGTGCTTGTTTCAACCTATACAATGCTCTCTTGAGCCTGCACACATGCGACTCACTACTGAAGATCTCGAAACCTTCGGGCTGATCTATGTACACCTCCTCCTCAATCACTCTGTTGAGGAACGCAGTCTTCACATCCATCTGATGAATGTGCCACCCCATCTGCACTGAGAGAGCAAGAATCGTCCGTATGGAAGAATACCTTGCGACAGGTGCAAAGGTTTCCTCATAATCGATCCCCTCAATCTGTGAGAAGCCTTGGGCAACAAATCTTGGCTTGTACTTCTCCACACTCCTGTCAGCTACTTGCTTCACTTTGTATATCCATTTTTAACCTACCACTGATTTCCCTTCCGGCCTTGGGACAATCTCCCATGCATTGTTTCTGACAATTGAATCATACTCTTCCACCATGGCATCTACCCATGCGATATCCTCCACATCTTCCTTGAAAGAGGATGGCTCTGTCACAAGACACTTGCTCATTAGAGCCATGTATCCAGTAAATCGATCAGGTGACTGTCTCTATCTGCGCTGTGATGTAGGTGCTCCTACATTCTGCTCTGCATCAAGATTCAATCGCTCAGCTTCTATAGTGCGCTTCCGCCCTCTGATGTTTGGCACTGCATGAGTGGTTTATTCCACTCCATGAACCTCCTCTTGTGGCTAATCCACATCCTGAGGCTCATCTTTAGGAACAAGTAGATCCTCATCTGCATGCAAGTGTAGCTCCCTCTCAAGCGACAACTTCATGGCTTTCTCCTCATGAAATTTGATATCTCGTTGCACAACCGTTCGTTAACCTATGGAAAATACACACGAGAAGGGTGTACTGCACCCACAAATATCCCAACCTCTACAGTTAGCTCCAGCTTCTTCCTGGCATCCTTAGTCACATGAATGTAAACAGGTGAACCAAAATCCTCAAATGGGAAATATCAGGCCTCTTACCAGAAAACGCCTCCTCGGGTGTACTCATGCCAATTATCCTGTGAGGACAACGGTTCTGCACATATATTTCAGTATTGAATACCTCAACCCACAAGTGTATGGGAAGGCCCTGATCATGCAACATTTCCCATGTAGCACCCACGATCATTTTTTTCTTCCGCTCAGCAACCCCATTCTGCTGTGGGTTATGAGGTGCTATGAGCTCTCTTCGAATTCCTTCTGCGCTACAAAAGTCCTTGAATTTTCCAGAGATGAATTCACCACCATTGTCACTCCTAAGAGCCTTCACCTGCTTCCCTGATTCTTTCTCAACCAGTGCCTTGAACTCACAGAACTTTGAGTATGTCTTGCTCTTCTTCTGCATGAAGAAGATCCAGCACTTCCAAGAAAATAACAAAACAATATCACATAGTACCTCGTGCTTTGTTGTCGGCTTACCGTGAAAGCGGTCCACACACATCTGTGTGAATTCTCTCAAGGATCATCGTGGCGCAACTATCCTTCTCGTGAAAGGTGGCTTTCACAAATTTTCCCAAGGTACATCCCTTGCACTGATCTGACTACGCAAGAGTGCCTTTAGGAAGCCCAGTAGAAATATGCTGCAGTATCTTCAAAGCTGCATGGTGAAGGTGGCCCAATCTCCGGTGCCACAACTCGCCATCATCCCCGCTCACCACTCCTTCTTCCTTGCCTGCCATTGCTGCGCAGCCATCTACCTGCAATTGATAAAGGTTCTTAACTCGAACCCCTATCCTCCGGGTCTCACCAGTTGCCTTACTGCATAGGAAAGCCTTTCCCTCGCTAAATACAACATCATATCCCTTGTCTTCTAACATCGCCATAGAGATAAGATTCTTCTTCAATCCTGGAACATGCATCACTTCCTTCAATACGAAGGGTTTACTAGACTCCTTCTCAAAGGAAATGGTACTGATACCGGTCGCACTGTATCTACCATCATCACCCATCTCGATGTGCACTCCAAGATCTTTCTCATCCAGATCAGTAAACAAATCTTTATCTCCTGTCATGTGAAAAGACGCACCACTGTCAAGAAACCACACTGAACCCATCATAATTGAGACCAAGCATGCGATCAGCGAAAAATCCAGCTCAAACTACGAGGCTAAGGCCTCTCCAGCTACAGATCCAGCATCCTACTTATTTTTCTTCTTCTGTGGACAATTAGTTGCGTAATGTCCGTGTTGGTGACAGTGAAAGCACTTCACCTTGGACATGCCCTGCTTCTTGCCTTTCACACTGGATTGCAAAGCATTCTTCTTGCTCTTCCCCTTCCTTTCTTTTGCAGGCAAGGCGAAATTTTCTTCATCTGAGTTCTTTGATGAAGATCCATCCCTGGTACTTCACCTTATCTCCTCTTGCATAAGATCCGACCAAAGTCGCTCCCATCCTGGCAATTTATCCCGACCATTGACAGAGTCCTGATAGGAATGCCAACTCTTCGGAAGCCCAAGGAGAGCCAAGCTCACCAAGTCCTTCTCATCTACAGTCACCCCCACACTTCCCATCTCATCCCTGCATTGGATGAACATCGTGAGGTACTTGGGCATACTGTCGCCTTTCTCCATTTTTATGTTCCTGAGTTTATCCTTGAGCGCCAACTTCCTCTGGTCGCTCTTGCTTTGGAATAAGTCTGTCAACGCTTTCCACATCAAGAATTGAGAAGCCTTACCATGAAGGCTGGACACTATGTGATCCTTTACACCTTCCAATAGAATTCTTTGACACTTTGTTGTCTTCTTTTGCCATGCGTCAAGTGTGGCAGCGTCGCTAGAAGCAGGTTTTGGAATTTCTGCATCTATGAACTCCTTCAACCCATTGTCATCTAGAATCGCCTCCATATTTTCCTTCCATGCAATATAATTTGAGCTGCCCTCAAGGGCATACTCCAATCGCAATCCGTTGAAATACATCTCAACTTCGACACCAAGAAAACACTGCTGCAAATTCGAATTCCACTAGCACAAAACTCAAACGCTTCAATGTTTTGCAATTTCTCCAATGATCAATATCGCTTTGATACCATGTAGAAATTTGAATAACTGATATATTATTCGTTGAGATTCTCCTAATCACACACTATTTTAACTTCATGCACAATACATAATCTCTTCTACCATTTATCATTAATTGCGGAAATAAAAGCAATCACATGCGCACATTAAAACCATAAACAATCACACATATGAACACAATATTTAATGGGAAAGATTAAAGCTGAAAACCCCCAACTATCTGTATATTATATTTCATAGAGATCATGTAACAATCATTACATAAATCTCCTCACAAAGCTCTCAGTACAATCTCCAATTGCTACACACTAATCAAGCCCGATCTAGCAAATCACATGCTCCAATCTCTGCCACCTGATAGCCTGCCTCTACTGCGCAATCACTGTTGAAGAATGGCTCTGAATGAACTCGAATTGGTCCAGACTTGCTCACGCAATCCTCATTGACATCTCCAATCATTGTTTGTTGCAAATAATGCAACAGTATAGTCACAACTGATAGTCACACTGCTCTTTCACCTAACTCTTCACTGGTCTCCACTGAAACTGTCCATGCATTGTTGTTAACTTATGTATTCTTTAGTTGATTAATGAGTTAATAATTATTGAATTAATTAATAATTAATTCACACCACTCTCACTAGTGTATCAATCAGTTAGACTAGATACAACTAGCTCAACTATGTTTAACTCAGTTAAACTGAACACAACTCCATCAACTACCTCACTAACTCCACCAAAATCTGTTACATGAGTTCTAAATGAAATATCCATGCAATAGATCCACTTAACCCTCAGGAATAGCGTAATTCCTTTTGTCAGCTTCTGTGCCACATCTGTGCACTTAATTGAAGTGCTCCAAGAGAATAAGATAACGTTTATAGTCTGTTAGCCACCTATAAAATTTGTTATAGCAAAAGGTGGCTAAGAATTTTTGAGCCTTCGAGGAACAAATTTTATTGCTAAAAAGTGTTGGCTCTTGAAGACTATTGAAGGCCTCATGCCTCTCCTCTGTCCAAATCTTCACTACTATTCCCCTTTTTTATACTCAGAAATTCTGCTGATTTCATGAGAAAATACTGCTGCAAAATCATCATTTTCCCCTTTCCTTCACTCAGAAACTAACCTTCATTTTCTCCCCTTTTTTTCTCCATAAAATTCCTCTGTTTTCCATTTTTCTCATCTCCCCTTCATAAAATCGCCCTTGCAGAGTTTGTAACTCCTTTTTGAACTCTGCCGAAAACATCAAATCCTTTTGAAAACCATTGAAAATCCATAAAAAATGATTTTTGTATTAAAGACTTAAGCCCCCTTGGGCTAAGCCTAAACCACTTCCCCTCCACGTGCCCGCGCCCTGAGAACCAGACGCTATGCCCATCAGGCACTTAGCGCATCGCAAGTTTCAAATGGGTTGATTGAAATACCGGGCCCGCCAGTTCCGATGCGATTGGCCCTTTATATATACGTCCCAGGCCTATTATCATTCCATATAGACCAAGGCCCCGCAATCGGGCACCAAACATTTCATAAATATATATTCCGCCCCCGAAGCAATAAAACTTGGTATTATATTAAATTTTGGGTTTTCATGAAGTATTAAGGTTTTCTGCCACATATGATAAAAATAAATATCTGCCGTCGATCTGGAGCCGATTGAACGGCCCGCACAGTCTCTCGCCCTGGTGGTCCCCGCAAACCACTCACCGTTGCAAAACTAGGTGGTATCCATCGCACCGCTTTTAAAAGCGGGGTGGTTTTTTTTTTTCGGTAGCATTTCCATACAATGGTTGATGCGTGGCCTCGCCATTGTTCGCAAAACTGCCGCTCATCGCGCGTTAAATATCGGACGTGGACCCGGTGCGATATTGACGTCCACCGTCCAATCTGAGGCCGCTGATCGGACATCAATCACTCACCGAAGAAGGTGACAATTAACCAGGATACAGCGCGGTCATTAAAGCATCTCCGCCGTCGATCTGATCTGCAGATCGAAGGTCAGCGCTTAATCACATCGGCGATTTTCGTTACACCCTCTCTTTTTCCCCCTCCGATTGCGATCCTTCGATTGGATCTGGACCGTCCACGTGTCCATATCGGACGACCCAGATATTTCCCGCATGCTTTCATCGCCTTTCGCCCATCCACTTTATGTTTTTCGATTAATCCCCACCGTCGATCTCCGTGCGTTTGACAGATCTGATTTATTCTTTTCCTTCGCTCTCCTTTTGACTATCTCTAACAAATCCCGACCGTTGGATGATGCCATCCAATGGCTACACTCCTCCACTCACCCTCTGTAGCAGTAAAACCCAAAAATTCAGGATTTCTTAATTGGTTTCGTGTTTTGCAGGATTAATGGTTTTCCATTATGTTGAAAGAAAAGGTCAAGGGCTGGGAAAGACGTTTCCAGTGCCTTTGATTCATCAAAGGATACCATTCGCGGGGTTCGAATTCCACATTTCATCAATGCTTCATGAGGCATTGATGCCATACGAGCCCTGCGCGGCCTGCACATCAACAAGACACAATGATTTTAAATCATAATTAAAAGAGTATCAGTGTTGAAGACAGAACATAGCATAACAGAAGATTGAAGACAAATTTTTGGGGATTACGGCTAAGATTGATTATCAAAAGCCTAATCCCCCAAATTAAAAACAAAATTAAAGGTAAATCAAAAGTGTTATCAGACAGACAGGCCTCCACCGCCTCAACAGAGGAAAATTGATTCCTCTCAACTACCACAGTGCCACTTGTAGCCACCAGCATCCAAACAGAGGCCGAAGTTATTGATCAAACGAAGATATTTACCTCAGCGCAACCAGAGAGTTAATTATGCTAAGAAAATTTAATGCAAGAAATATCAGCAGAGTTACTTTAATATAAAACAGATCCTCAAAGGTCAACAAAAGCTCCCACCAAGCTTAATTCATAAATGTAAATCAATTAATACAGTGAAACACCTGTAAAATTCTTCATCGAGCCCCTTAAAGGCTGAGAAGTCATCACTCTATATTAATTGTCTTGAGAGATATTTTATCAGATCTCACCTCCTCATTCTTCTATAAATACTGTTGTAGAAGATGAGAAAATTTTGGTTGCAGAACTTTGAAATACATTCGAGCTCGAGATTTCTATCTATAAATAGTGTTCACTGGCCCTTGGAGCTCTGTTGGTGATAGATAGGTTAGGCTGAGATGTGTAGATGGGTGCTAAACTAAAGCATTGGAATTAAAGCTATAACTGGTTTGGAGCATCAATACAAGCTGATTTATGGGATCCTGGTCTATGTTGACAGTGATGTTTTTCTCATTGTAACTTGTCATTTTGTTTCTATTTTCACTGTGTTTCATCTTCTCTTATAAAGAAAAGCATGCATAGAGTTAGGACCTACTGTATATCAGTACCCTTCTCTAACTGAAAATCTTTATCTAAATGTTTTCTCTCATCTGTGTTATTTGGGAATGATTCAATTCAGTTTAAGCATAGGTATGCTGGCATTCCCTCGTCTTATTGCCTTAGCTGAATATTATTCTTGAATGTTATGTTCAGTATTAGTTAAGTAGAGATGAACTATGGAAGATATGGTGTGCCCTGGTCCTAGTTTTATCCCCAAAGACTGTCTGAATGTTTCCCTTGGATTGTGTTAAAAGATGGCTAGTTTCAAAGTACTTACCAGTTCTTAGGCCATTCTGTGTTATCTTTGTGTTTGTCTTGAAAGTAACCAAGCAGAGCTAGGAGAGGATTTTTGGTGAGCCCGGCCCGCTAGTTTCTACTCCAATAGTTGCCTTCAAGTTTCCCTTTGTTTTAAAAATGTTTTCTATTAAAAGTGTATCAAAGGTTGGCTAGTTTAAAAGTACTTACCAGATCCTAGTTTACTTTTATGTTTTTCTTGAGTCTATGTCAAAGGCTGGCTAGTTTAGAAGTACTTACCAAATCCTGGGCTGCTCTTTGTTCCTCATCTGTTTAATTCTCCTTCTTATTGTACCATTTCATTCCATAAATCAAACTTCAAAGAGATCCTTGGACATAGATAACTTGCCCCATGGACCACTCTTGCCTCTTGCTGTTCCAATTAAACCCTATTATGACTCCATAGCCCAATGGACTAAAACCTACAATTATCTACCTGTTTGGTCGAAGCTTACTCTGATTGCCTGCAACTTCTCACCTTTGAAACTCTTTGCATCTAGAACATTCCACCTCAAACAGTAATCATGCTCAACCATCCAAAAAAAAAAACAAACCCTTGGCCTTCATAACTAGCCTAATATCATTACCCCAAACTTCAAAGACAAATCCATCTTTGCACTTATTGGAGAGATCCCTCTCCGGATTTAGGAGGGCTAGATCCTAGAATCCCAAAGTGGTTGAAATGAAGTTGTTTCTGTGATTGGAATTTGCCAATCTTGCTAATTACATATTCTTAACATTTCTGGTGACTCTGCTAGGGAATTGAGTCGAATTTACATCTTAGTTTCCTTTAGAAATTTCATAAAACCTCGTGGGTAAAAAGCAGCCTTTTCAAGCACTACCAAAGAATGGTAATCATGATAAAAATTGTTTGAATTAGTGACAAACTAGGAAAACCATAGGATTCTCATAAGGCTTTATCTAACCTTGAAAAATCAGCTAGCTTAGCCATAAGAGTACACTGTCTTTGTCTCATAACCGTAGCTAAGTTTTGAAACAGAGTTAGCATATTCTTAGAAACCACACAACTGAAAATTATCTCAGAAAAACACCAAAAATATTTCAGATTGGTATCCAATAAACATGGTGGTGGACCATAAAACCTTTTACCTCCTTAGGAGCTAAAAACTTCCACTTGGCGACTCCACATCCTGAACAGACCTTAAGACTCCACTGGGAAGAACCCTTATCCTCATAATATCATTCAAACTTGGTTAGAGGACTGCAGGATTTAGATTTGTGAAAATAGACTAGTTAACCTCTTAAAGATTGTCATATCTGGTTGAACTTTTCTTGTTTATTTGGGTTTGAAAAACCCATCATAGTGGCTCCTCGAAAGATTCACACTAGAGCCCATCCTGACCCTGATCCACCTGAAATAGTTGATAACCCAGAAAGTATCCTTAGGAAGTCTCCTAACATTAAATTATCAACTGTTTTCGGATCATCCTTGAGAGCTAATTTAGTCCTTGAAAATCTTTCAGCTCTACAACAATCACAAGTTGACTTGGTAAATCCCTTTAGAACTAGGTCTCTTGGTGACTTAAGTCAGTTATATTCTAAGTCTTCACTTTCATCTCCTGAAACAAGTGAACATCCTGGTAGCAAAGAAACAACACCTCCTGATTTACATTTCCTTCACAACCTAGGTGTCTCTCATCCAAGATCAACTCAGCAGTCTATTCTGGGTCCATCCACTTCTGCTCACCCTACATCCACTATTCAAACCACTCCACTTTAGCCCACTTTTCCTGTTGTTAATCCACCTCTTGTGGATCCACCCCCACCACATATCATGGCAGCATGGTATGCTCCCTTAGTCCTTCCTCTTCCATTAGTAAATATTCCATAGGACTATTAGTCCAAAATTCCATTGTATGATGCTAGCAATGCTACAACTGCATCACAACATGTGGATAATATGAATGACTACTTTTACAGAAATGAAATTGATGATGATTATGTGAAGCTTAGATTATTTGCTCAAAGTCTGGGGGGATAAGTAAGAAAATGGTTTAAAGGCTTAACCCCCCATAGTATCAATGATCTCCAAGCCTTCCATCAAACATTCTTAAACAAATGGGAAGTAAAGAAAAACCCTCTCCAAGTCCTTTCTGATTACAAAAATCTCCATAGAAACACGGGGGAAAGTGTACAAGCTTATTGTACCAGATGCAACAGTGTATATAATGCACTTTGCCCAGAGCTAAAACCTCCGCAAGGCTCAGCTTTAAACAAGTTTCCTGAAGGGTTTGACCCTGAGATGGCCTATCAGCTGAGAGAAAGATATCCTGCAACTCTTGAAGAGATGCAAAAGGGTGCTCTTTCTGTGGAAGTCAACTTAATGGAGAAGAGAGCAAGAATGAAAAATGAAAAGAGAGAGTCCTTTAGAGAGGAAACTACACCCTCTACTTCCAACTCAAATATGGAGAGAATTATGGAAGAGATGATGAAAGAGATGAGCATAATTAAGAGAGCACAAGCTAGTCAAAACCAAACTGCTCCTCAAAATAGAAACCAGAACCAAAACCAGAATTTTAGAAGGAATCAACCTCCAAATAGACCCAGGGAAGATGATCAGCAGATCACTCCGCCCTTTCATCAAAACTATGTAAGTGAGGTTGAGGAAACAAATGAAATAACAGAGGAGGAGGATATCAACATTTTGGGGGTAGATAATGATGACTTTGAGATTCATTATGATAAAAAACAAGGTCTATACACACATTATGATGACAGAAGAGATGATGATGAAAATTATTATCAAGACATGGAAAATGTCATCATAGAACCTAAAAAATAATATGACCTTAGAAGCAAAATCAGTGAACAAACTCCCAACAGCAAAACCTCCAACAAATCTTCACAAAACAGCACTACGACCAAGCCTAAAATTGTTAAACAAAAGGACAAAACAGTGGCCGTAAATTCTGGTAATGATAAAGAAGAAGGCACTCAAAACGTTACAAAACAGAGTGCAGACCTTAGCAGTACTAACACTTCAGCTAGTACTCCTGTTAAAACTGTCTTGTCAAATGTAAATAGAACAAATCAACAAGCTGATATTGCTGATAGAGTGACAGCTAATAAGGCTGAGACAAGTGCTTTAAAGAGTCAAATTCCTTTCAGCCTGGAGCAGGAAATTTCAAAGATCAAAATCTTTGTTCCCCTGACAGAGTTAGTTGCCCAACATGTATATAGGACCCAAATTTTGAAGGCTTTAAATATAGAGGAAAATGAGGATACATTCAATCTTAATGATGACCAGGCAGAGCTTATTTTCGGTCCAAATATTGAAGCTATGTATCAAGAGGGACCTATTCCTCCATTTTATGTGAGTTTAAATGTTCATGACAAAATTTTACACAACGCTATGCATGATTCTGGGGCTTCTCATAATTTAATGCCTAAAGCTGTAATGGAGAGCCTGGGTCTAGAAATCACCATACCTTACAAAGACCTTTACTCCTTTGACTCAAGCAGAGTAAAATTTTTAGGATTTATCAAAGACCTCTATGTTAACTTAGCCCAGATTCCAGCCAAATGCTTAGTAATGGATATTGGTGTGGCTGATGTTCCCCCCAAGTATTTGTTATCCAGATCGTGTGGAGCTAAGTTACAAGGGACTATGAAAATGGACATGACCTATGCGACTATCCCTGTTTTCAATCACAATAGAAGACTTTACAAGGAATCCCATATGCAATACACAATTACAAGTCAAGACAGACCACAAAACTCTCCTCTCTATTCTGTGAATACATGCCTTGATTCTTTTATTATGTTTAATGATGAAACAGTTAGTGAACAAGTCACTTTAACAGGATTAATGGCCGATAGGGAGGAAGAGGAACACAGCACAGAAGTGTATGAACAGTTTGTTGCACTTGAAAACATTAGCAAACCAAACAAAGGTCTTGAGCCACAAGTCACGAGTCCATTGCTCCTAAACCTTGACAGTCAAGAAAACAATCCTCAACCCAATGAAAAACCTGAGGGGTTGAAACAAATGCAACTAAGTGTTGACACTCCGCAACAATCAAGAAGCACATTAGTTGAAGAGGACAACCACCAAATAGACGAAACCGAGAATAGTCCTCTGTGGAGTATGTTTTTTGATGGATCCTGCACTAGGACTAATGATGGTGTAGGTATCTGGATTTCCAACACTGAAAATAACCACACAGACTGCATCTCCTGCAAATTAAAATTTCAATGTTCCAATAACATAGCAGAATATGAATCCCTTCTCTTAGGCTTACATTTATTGAAAAAGTTAGGAGCCAGAAGAATCAACGTGTATGGGGATTCAAAGTTAGTCATTAGGCAAGTCAATGGGGAGTATAATGCAAATCATCCCAGGCTTAGAGCCTACCAAAACGATGTCATGGACCTTTTAAAAACATTCGAGGAGTCCAAATTGATTTTTGTCCCAAGAAAAAGAAATATTTCCGCCCACAATTTAGCCTTTGCAGCTAGAACATGCTTAACGCCATATAAGACCAAATACTGCACAACTTAGATGAAATTTAGATCAGTCGTGCCTGATAACGCAAAGTATTGGCAAGTATTTGACGGAGACAAACAAATAGAAGACTTCATGCAATTCAGAAATGAATTCAAACTACATAGTTCGGACTCAGACTATGATACAGACTGTGGTGAAGAAAATTTTCTTGGTGAAGAAGAGTTGTCTCCTGAGCTTGTCAATATTAATTTTTTGACTAGAAAACTTAAAAACAAAACAAAATTGAATGCAGAGTTAGAAACAGACGAGTTAGAAACTCTGCACTCTAAAGATGAAAGTTTTCCAAGCGGTCTGGCCCCTTTAGAAAAGTTGTTCGATTTTAACGATGTGGCCAAGAAACCAAAACTGGAACCTGTAGAGACTGAAGTGGAAGAGTGCAATATAGGCAGTGAACTTAAACCTATGATGATTAAACTGTCTAAGACTTTACTAGCTCACATTAAACTCAAATACATAGAGCTGTTTAAAGAATTTTCTGATGTTTTTGCGTGGAGTTACGAAGATCTTAAGTCCTATGATATTGAAATAATACAGCACAAAATACCTCTCAAATAAAACCAAAAACCATTCAAACAGAAACTGCACAGAATAAACCTTGTTCAGTTGCCTTTGGTTCAAAAGGAAATCATGAAAATGTATGACGCTGATATTATTGTCCCTATTAGATATTCTAAGTGGGTGTCTAATCTGGTGTCTGTTAGGAAGAAAACTAGAGAAATCAGGCTTTGTATATACTTTAGAGACCTAAACTGTTGTAGAGGTAAATCCCCTCTGCGAATAGAGTCGATCCCTACTAGCCTAGATCGGGTCTAGCAACATTCGTATCACGCTAAGGTGCAAGTTCCTAATTGCAATAGACCAAATTGCGATGAAGGCCTACCTCAAGTCCAAAGTTTTTGTTCGTAGAGAAGATGGCGCTCCCGTTTCCTTGCTCCAGCAGATCACAATCCTCTCGCTTGCCGCGATCGAACAACTGCACACACAAGAAACACGACAAACACAAGCGTAAAACCCGATATATGGAATTATGTATCAGTCAGAGAGGACACAACTCATGATCATAATGAAAAATACGAGTGGAACCATAACCAGTAGTCGCTTATCATTAATTAATACAAAGGAAAATACAACTTGGCTCTGACGCTGATTCTTCCTTTGGCGGGTCGTCAGCGGAATACGTCTCAGTAAAGCTCGTCGGGGATGGGACAAGCCTCTCTCTTCGATTGTCAATCTCCTTGCTACTGATTTGGCTCTATGAGGACTATTGAAACATTCTTTAGGTTATGAAGGCTCTTGGAGACTCAACCATTCAGCCTTTCAGCTATTCAGCCCCTTCATCAATGGATGAAGGCTATATTTATAGGGGATAGGAGGAGGTTGGGATCCCTAAAATAGTGGACGGGAAGCCTTATCCCTTGGGAGGTTCCCCATAAGGTGGAAACAAGAGGCCAAAGGAGGAAGGCCATGGTTATTCAGTCGAAACCACTCCTGATGACTCATCCACGAAGTTGTTGTAATTGAAACTTCGCCTCTTTTTTAAAAAAAATTTCCATAAGCAGATTGGTGTGGGTGATCAATTGGGACAAAGCACCAATTGGTGCGGGCTTAGTGTTAATTTTCCTCATTGGCGCGAGGACATAATGGGCTACCAGCGCCAAGGCAAAAACAGGGGTTTTTAGGGGTCTGCTCAGGAAATGATCAACATAAGGAATGTTGTCCTCATGGAAAGGGATGCAATGATGGTATTTGCAAGGCATGAAACTACTTATTGGTCACAGAAACAACCCTCCAATGGGCGAGATGGGGATTGCAGGGACGGTGACAAATTACTGTGTAACAGATGCCCCCTAAAGCATGAGGCCCGAAAGAGAGAGAGGGGTGAAATGCTTTACGAGAACGTGTCCAACTGAAAACACTGCCGTCGGAAAACCTGCATAGAGAAGTACAACTGATATCTCAAATACATGATATATATGTGGTATGGGTGCAGCCATCCATAACAGAGTATACAATAATCCAGATCCAAGGTATGGACGCAGCCATCCAGTAAGGATCGATAAATAGACTCAGGTATGGTCACAACCATCCAATGAATGAGTCATGTAACCAATCATAATAATCCACAAAATCGCAGCCTGGATTCTAACAGACAAAATCCAGGGTCTTCCGTTCCATCTCGACCCGAACAAAGTACAAGTTCAAGCATGTGAATATGTGAGCTGAAGTCGAACATGCAAGAACATCGCCTGGTTACCAGCCAATGATGAAAGCTGTTAACAGACGCGAGAGGTACCACCAATAATGACAATGGCCCTCAAGGTACTATAGGTACAATTTACGGCATGTGAATCAGTGAGCTGGCGTCAAACACCCGTAGAATCACTCGATTGGAGGCCAATGATGAAAACCTCATGTCGAACGCGAAGAACCTGCCATTGAGGCATGCAGGCTCCAAGGTACCAGAAGGGAGTCTCTAGATCATCTTCCTGGATAATGAGCTGAAGTCGACAGGAAGTGACCTTGATCGAAGGTGGGCCATAATTTTTCCCACATCATCGACACGAGACAGAGGAACATAATTTCTTTGTGAATCAGGATCAGATGAGAATCAGAGGAAGGTTGAAACTTTTGCAGAGGTAAACTTCTCTTGAACATATCATCGTCACGACAGTGGATTTGGCAGTATTTGACATCAACAGATCAAGGATCATGATGACGAGGCAAAGAGCAAATGAGAGGTCAAAAGGGATCACCCAAACGCACGAAGGCAAGTGAAAAATGAGATGAGATGACCCCAACCCGACACGAATGCAGACAAGTGCCATGTTCAAGAGCGACATACTGCTAACACAACAACGATGCTGGTTCCATTTTTCCCCCACCATTTCTGGCGAGTACCTCTTTATTTTTACACAAGCTTGAAGATGATATCATATGCTTGTCATATAAGTCCGTCCTTCGGACGAATCCATCCTAGTACATTTAACGAGCCCTAGGAAGGAGAAACTCGAATAACATCATGATTGACAATTTCCAATGTCATTTAGGTTTAACGAGTCTGACAAAGGGAGAAATCGGCGTCTTTTCATGTTTAGAGAGTTTGAAAAGACAACATAAAAGTAAACTCCAACAGTCCCTTTTCGTAAATAGTTCCTCAGATCCGAAAAGGTAGAAAACTATGTCTGAGAAAACCTCCTAGTCGCAATAGGCTAGGGTATTCCTTTTTCGTAAATAATCTATCCCAGCCCGAAAAAGGGGTAAACGTATACTGGGTAGATGTCATTTCACAACCACTTTAACGAGATCAAAACGACAAGCGACTCGGCAATCTTTTCAATTTTTAAGAGTCAGAAAAGAGCTGAAAGTTGACTCCTCTTGAAGGAACGAGTGGTATAAAGGGTAGCAACTAGTTCCGGTGATGGTGGAACTACTCAGAACAAGTAAAGGTTAAGAGGCTGGCTAACAAGACCACTCATCGTAGCGGTTCCTCAGGAACGGTTAAAACAACCAAGTGAAGGCATATGATCGGCCAAGCAGATAGTGACGATGGAATGAGAAAACCAAGGCTCATCTGGCAAAGACAGGCTGAAAAGATGGCAATCACAAGAGGTAAAATGGGAAAAGTTTCATTTTTACACAAGCTTGAAATCAGGAAACTCTGCTTGAAGTTGGTTTCATTTTTACACAAGCTTGAAACAAAGATAAACTATGCTTGAAACCGGTTTCATTTTTACACAATATTGAAATGGAAACAACCTATGCTTGAAAAAGTAAGCATGCCCCCAGCATGGTGACTCAATTCGAGGTACATGCCCCCCAAGCTTCAGTCCATATGAAAGTCATATGGAGTGAAGGTTCAAGTTATGAGATCAAGAGAAAGACTCGACTGGGATTTTACGAGATCTAAACAAAGACTCAAATTGAACGGGAACGTGTTTCATTGTTTTAATGAGGTTGACACATTAAAATAACTATCCTCAGACACCCTTGTTTCATTTTTTAAGGAGCTTGACACAAGACAAGGAACTATGCTCCAACAACCTTGTTTCATTTTTTAAGGAGATTGACACAAGAAAACGAACTGTGCTCCGACAACATGTTTCATTTTTTAGGGAGCTTGACACAGGAAAGGAACCATGCTCCGACCAGACTCGGTTTCATTTTTTAAGGAGCTTGACACAAGACAAGGAACTCTGCTTCAACCAGCTTGTTTCATTTTTTAAGGAGCTTGACACAAGAAAACAAACTCTGCTTCGACGACCTCATCATAATGAAAAAGAAGTCATTGCTTCCAAGAGTTCCACTCCTGATGGAAGGAAAACATCTTGGAAGTCAGGACCCAATGCCCCCAGCACCTGATGCACAATGGCACTATCACTGGGTACAGGCACGGGGTAGGTAGCCACATAGTTTACCTGCGGTGGCGCAGATACAATGGGTGGATAAAAACCAGGAAGGGATGATGGTGGGCCAGTTGCCACATCAGGACCAAAGAACGAAAGCTGATCAATGGTCACAATCCGTCCTTCATGCGGAAAACAGACCACACGAAAAAGGGAGGAGACAAGCACTCCCATGGCATAGGTGTAATCACGCCCCAAAAGCAGATTGAAATCCAAGGGGCCTGGAACAACCATCACATCCATATGGACGTTTTTACCTCCCAAAGTAACAGGTAACCTTGGAAGGATACCTAACGGTTCACTCATTCTTCTGTTAAATGCCAACAGATTCTGCGTAACAGGCACAAGCGGCGGCGAACCGAAAGCTTGCCAAGTAGTTGAGGATAAAACACTAACAGACGCACCTTCGTCTGTAATGGTGCTGGGTACAACCAGACCAAAGGCCTGTACTGTTATCTCGAAAGGCACATAAGAGGGAAGGAAGTATCCTGCAAATCGACTCCAATCAAAGGAAGCGACCAAACTACTTGGAGGGGCTACCATCGAACCGAGATGGTCTTCCCCTGGTGTTATGGAAGAGGAAGGAGCATGCTCCACGACCTCCATCTTGAAGGCGGGAGGAGTATCCTCCGGGACCTCCATCACGGGAGGCAAAGGAGCAACTTCTTGAGATATAGGGACAGGAGAATCTTTCTCCAAGTCCGAGGAATCTGAAGAAACAAGAAGACCCTGAGGGATGTGAGATCCACTCTCAACAGAGAAGAGCTGGTGCACTGCAGACGGGGCCAGTTCAACCGATCCCACGACCAATGGTTGGTCGGGGATGGATTCTTGAATTTGAATTTCCGAGGGAGTGGAATTGACCAAGGATGACTCTTGACCAATCGTAGGATCGGCTGGTGAAGGAGTCAAATAAAGTTGTTTGTAACCAGCCAGGAGGCATGGTGCAGAAATAACCGAGTTGTCCAAAACTCGTTTGGCTCCATCCATATACGGAAAAAGGTGAATGGCATGGTGCCCTTCACACAACTTACAGGGATTGGTGAGCTTACCCTGCTTCTTAGGAGCCTTACCAGCACCAGTTGAGGACGTGCCCCTAACTTGACTCTCAGAAGCCAAAGGCAATGGCGGACGACCATTGGACCATGCTTCGAGCACCTTGGGAATTCTAGGGCAATCTCGAAGAAGATGGTCACCTTGACACAACATGCAAGGGAACTTGACTTTCTGTGGAGGGTTGGAAGGTTTATCAAGAGGAGGTGCTTCGAAAGTAGTAACTGCAACCTTAGCCTCTCTCTTATCAGACTTCTTCTTCTTTGTCTTCTTCTTCTTCTTCTTAGCCACCTGGTTACTCGAATCCAGAATTTCACCAGGCGAAGTAGAAGAGGAGGATGCAGAAACAGACGAAGAAGGGGAGAGTTTCGCCTTGGAATCAACATGATGTTGCTCAGGCAGAGGAATTGATTGAATAGTAGCTGAGACATTCGGGACCACAGAGGTTGAAAACAACCAAACATGCAACCCAACAGTTAACCCAGGAAGGGACAACGTTGCCATGTAAGGAGCACCAACGTTTCCAAAAGGAGGAAAATGACTAGGATTCCCATAGGAGGGGATTCCTTGGTTGGTGAACTCTGGAAAAGTTGCCATCAACAACTCAAAACCGCACATGGGCTAAAAAACAAGGCACACAATCAAACAGCCAACAAGAAAATTATAACAGGGCATGTGATCGCAGGTGATTTATTTTACCACATTGAAACTTAGAAACTTCACCGTTTCATGTTTTAAGAGTCGAGAAAGGGATGAAAGGTGACTCTATCTCTTTCAGTTTTGAAGCAAGCATGAAAGGACAAGCGCTTGGTGATCTTTTCAAATTTAAGGAGTCAGAAAAGATCAAAATGACTGCTCAGGAATGCTAGGCAAAGGGTGTACCAAATAACCGTGAACTGCAATATACACCTTGGTTTCAAAATGAAGGAGAAATCAACCAAGGACTTAATGTACGTTCAGGAAATCTCCCTGAATGCTGTGTCCGGTGTACCACGGGTATAGGGAGGCAGACTCGGATTCCTATGGATAAAGGATAGAAACCTAGTGGAGTCTCCCTTTATATACGCGACGGTACGGGGAGCACAAGTCCGTACTAGTGCTGTCTAAAGCCAAGAGGCGAATGACAACTACTAGGTTTAAAGACGTCGGAACACGTCTCTAGCCTAGACCTCTAAATATTTCGTTAATGTTCCAATGTTGCCTTAGTGTAAATTGAATAAATTTTAATGTTTATCTTCAATCATGTTTCAGTTTCCAGGCCCTAACGAGTGTTATGTCTCAAAACCTCCTAAATGCACACTACATGCGACAGAATATTATTTCATTCGATGAAAGCTAATTACAAGAGAGTTAAGAGCTTTTCACACAATAAAAAAATGATCAGACAACAACCAATAACGTCTCTAATGCAGCTAATGGAAACTAAAAGCTTTTCTTTCAAAGTTACAAATCACTAATGACACAGAAAAGATTCGATTTTCATTAACTAATCAAAGAAAAAGAGATTTTTTTTTTTTTTTTTGTGTTTTCAATGTTTAAGAGAAAAGTGCATTAAACAAAAAGAAAACTAATGAAAAGATAAATTTGAGAAGCAATAGCAAAGGAGAAAAAACTAGAAAATCTTCACTCAATGCAAGCACACAATCAAACCTCAAATTGACAAAAAGTCCCTCAAATGAACCATGTAATCTAGGCCCAAAATGAGACAAGGCGGAATTCGAATGAGGAAGAAGCCAATCACTCAAATAATGCAATGAAAGGATAAACAACCACTAAACAAATGCAGAGAAGAAATCACAAGGTTGACTGAACAGATAGAAACCAAAAACGCCCATGGGAGGCTCGACACACTATAGCACCTAGATGCCCTAGGGCTAGAATGCAAAATTGATAGAAACGGGCATACAACCAAAGGATGAAGGTCACAGTCAGTCAAACAAGGCTCCAGAACACTCAAGAAGTCGTAAAAATGAAACCAAACACACAGATCAAGCTCAGAAAGCTCAAAACAGAGCAAACCCTAGCACCTTTCAGGATTGGCGTGACTGTCAGGCGGAATCTAGTGCCAGAACAGGATTGGCGCGGGTAATACACTGGCAATATGCGCCAATGGGCACGACTGTCAGGCTAATAAGCGCGTCAGTCGAGTTTACTATGGAAAAATAAAAAAGAGAAATCCAAGGAACAGACTAGTGATGGTAAAGCTTAAACCAAAAGCCAAACACACAAGAAGAGCCAGCCAAAAGAGCTGATCAAGCAAGCAAAGTCAAGAATCGACCGAAAGACAAGACAATACTCCAAGTGTTTAGTTCATAAACTAGACCGGAGATTGACTGAAGCAGCGTTCATCTACTTTCGCTAATGCAGAGCAAGAGTGTTTCGAAGGCTACCTGGCTACCTTCAGGCTCCGTCTATAGTTTATAAAGCAAACAACGAGTTAACTCCCCAGCGGAGTCGCCAATTTTTTGTAGAGGTAAATCCCCTCTGCGGACAAAGGCGATCCCTACTAGCCCAGATCGGGTCTAGCAACAATCGTATCACGCTAAGGTGAAATTTCCTAATTGCAATAGACCAAATTGCGACGAAGGCCTACCTCAATTCCAACGTTGTTTTTCATAGAGAAGATGGTGCTCTCGTTTCCTTGCTCCAACAGATCACAATCCTCTCACTTGCCGCGATCAAACACCTGCACACATAAGAAACATGACAAACACAAGAGTAAAACCCGATATATGCAATTATGTATCAGTCAGAGAGGACACAACTCATGATCATAATGAACAATATGAGTGGAACCATAACCAATAGTCGCTTATCATTAATTAATACAAAGGAAAATACAACCTGGCTCTGACGCTGAATCTTCCTTCGGCGGGTCGTCAGCGGAATACGTCTCGGTAAAGCTCATCGGGGATGGGACAAGCCTCTCTCTTCGATCGTCAATCTCCTTGCTACTGATTTGGCTCTATGAGGACTATTGCAGTATTCTTTAGGCTATGAAGGCTCTTGGAGACTCAACCATTCAGCCTTTCAGCTATTCAACCCCTTCATCAATGGATGAAGGCTATATTTATAGGGGAGAGGAGGAGGTTGGGATCCCTACAATAGTGGAAGGGAGGCCTTATCCCTTGGGAGGTTCCCCATAAGGTGGAAACAAGAGGCCAAAGGAGGAAGGAAGTGGTTATTCATTCGAAACCACTCCTGATGATTCATCCACGAAGTTGTTGTAATCGAAACTTCACCTCTTTTTTTTTTAAAATTTCCATAAGCAGATTGGCGTGGGTGCTCAACTGGGACAAAGAGCCAATTAGTGCGAGCTTAGTGTTAATTTTCCTCATTGGCGTGAGGACATAACGGGCTACCAGCGCTAAGGCAAAAATAGGGGTTTTCAGGGGTCTGCTCAGGAAATGATCAACAGAAGGAATGTTGTCCTCATGGAAAGGGATGCAATGATGGTATTTGCAAGGCATGACACTACTTATTGGTCACAGAAACAACCCTCCAATGGGCGAGATGGGGATTGCAGGGACGGTGACAAATTACTGTGTAACATAAACAAAGCTTCATTAAAGGAAAAATACCCTTTACCTAAGATGGATCATATTTTACAAAGGGTGGTAGGGTCTAGAAGAATTTCTTTGCTGGATGGATATTCAGGGTACAATCAAATCTTAGTCCACCCTGCTGATCAATTAAAGACAACCTTTACTACACCATGGGGCACTTTCATGTATGTGAAAATGACTTTTGGTCTAATGAATGCTGAAGAAAATTTTCAAAGAGCCATGGACATAGCATTCTCGGAGGAACTGGGCTTCTTTATCATTATCTATCTTGATGATGTTACTGTGTTTTCAAAAACAGATGAAGAGCACTTAGAACATTTAAGAAAGGTTTTCGAGAAATGCAGAAAATTTGGAATATCTTTAAACCCTAAGAAGACACTATTCGGTCTCCAAGAAGGTAAAATTCTTGGGCACATTATTTCAGAAGAGGGTATTAAGATAGATCCAAAGAGGATTGAGGCCATATTGCAAATCTCTCATCCTCGAAACATCAAAGAGTTGCAATCTTTCATTGGAAAGATTAGCTTTTTGAGAAGGTTCATCCCCAACTTGGCTGAGCTCCTTAGGAATATCACAAACATGTTAAAGAAGGAGCAAGGGGTAAAATGGACCTTGGAAGCAAAGAAGTCCTTTGAACTAGTGAAACAAGCGTTAACCAAAACACCGGTTCTTATAAGTCCTGATTTTTCAAAAGGTTTTTTTCATTTGCATCAGAACATACCATAGCTGTTGTCCTTTTACAGAAAAATCCACAAGGACAAGAGCAGCCTATCGCATTCTTTGGTAAGGCATTGAGGGATTCCCCTCTGAAGTATAACATTATGGAGAAGCAAGCTTTTTCTTTGGTTAAAGCTTTGAAAGACTTCAGAGTGTACATCCTTCACTCACACATCATTGCCTTTGTCCTAAACTCAGTTGTTAAAGGCATTCTAACAAAGGACCCAGATGGTAAGAGAGGTAAGTGGATTGTTGTTATTCTTGAATATGATTTAGAGATAAAACCCACTAAACTCATGAAAGGCCAAGGTCTAGCTAGATTAATGGTTGAATCCAATTTTGAAGTTCTTGATATTAATATGATTGATGCTTTGGATGAACAAGAAGGATTCTCAACTCCTATTGTTGAAGATCATTTTATGAATTCTCCTTGGTATGCTGATATTATTTATGTTTTGCTTAATTTAAATACACCTCCTGGTTTGACAAAGACAAAGGCAAGATTCCCAAAGTTAAAAGCTGTAAACTATTGCATTATAGATAAATGTCTTTATTGGAAAAATGCAAGTAGTATATTGCTTAAATTTTTACCTGAGTATGATGCAGATAAGGTTAAGCACGGGTTCCATGTAGGAGAGTGTGGAGGTCATTTATACTGGAAGACAACAGCCAACAAAATTTTGAGGGATGGCTTCTATTGGCCTACTCTTTTTCCTGATATACACAAGATGATCATTGCCTGTCATAAATGTCAAATTTTTGAAGGCAAAAGAAAACTGCTACCCCTGCCTCTGCATCCAATCACTGTTGAAGCCCCATTTCAACAGTGGGGACTTGACTTCATAGGAGAAATCCATCCACCATCTTGTGCCCAACATAGATGGATTCTCACTGCCACTGACTACTTCACTAAGTGGATAGAATCCATACCTTGTAGGTAGGCCAATGATTCTGTTATTATAAAATTTATGGAGACTAACATTCTCTCCATATTTGGCTGTCCTACCAAGATTATCACTGATAATGCAGCAGCATTTGGATCAAAGAAGATGGTTGAGTTCTGTCACATATATCAGATAACATTGGGGCATTCCACGGCCTATTACCCTCAAGGTAATGGACTTGCAGAATCCTCAAACAAGAGTTTAGTGAACATAATCAAGAAACTGTTGGAGGACAACAAAAAGTATTGGCACACAAAGCTGGTCCATGCACTCTGGGCTGACAGATTGACTTTGAAGAAATCTATTAGTATGTCACCTTTCCAGCTTATGTATGGTACTGATGCAATTTTTCCAAACAACCTTGGTGTACCAGTGATGAAGTTGATTCAAGAGTTGCAAAATGAAGAAAATGACACGATCATAAGAATAAATCAGACCATTCATCTTCAACAAACCAGAGAGGAGGTTTATGACAAAGCATTGCAGAAACAAGACAGCATTAAAAAGCTTTTTGACAGAAGAACAAAAGCCAGAAATTTCAATATTGGGGACAAAGTTTTGAAGTGGGACTCAAGGAGGGAAGACAAGGGCAAGCATGGAAAATTTGACAACTTATGGCTTGGCCCTTACTCTATCCATTTAGCTACTAGCAACAATGCATTCTTCTTACAGGAGTTAAATGGGGCAGAATTGTTTGGGGGTCCTGTCAATGGTAGGATGCTTAAACATTACTTCTCCTGATCCATCCCATGTTTTGAAAGCCTTTTTTATCTTTTTTCTCATTATAAATATCTCATCCACCATTGCATTCAAAGTTAGAAAAATAAAAAATACAAAAACAAAGAAAAGAAAGAAAAGAGGGAAGATCGTGAAAACAAGAAAGGTATAGCCCCATACCAAAAAAGAGAAATAAATTCTGAAAGTGTGCAAGCTTAAATGCCACTCCTAAAGAACACACTTCTAGTTAGTCAAACAACCTAATCTTGACTAATTAGTTTTAAATTTACTGCTGATAGGATAGTGAATTCTATTTTCCAAACTGTTTAATCTTGGCTTATCAGTAGATAGTTTAGGATAGAGTTAAAGGTTCAAACATGCTCAAAATCTGAACCTAAGTTTCCAAAAAGAGATGACTCAAATCTGTTTTAATTTCTGAGTCACAAACAAAGGAATAACTGGTTCTAATCAGCTCAAAATCTGAACCAGTTGAAAAAGGAAAGACAGCTCAAATAAGAGGAAAAAAAAACAGAGCTGTAAAAAGGTGAAGGAAATGCTTCAACTTTCAAATCTTAAGCCTTCCATTTTTTGATTTAAATTTTCTGCAAATTAAATATCTATGTGCAGCTTGTTTTTTATGCCATGGACCAGCTTCAAGTTAGAATATTTAATCCCGACTGAATGCTTTTAAATTTCTATTGTAGAATTTAGAGAATAAAATCTGTTGGACAGTTTAATCCCAACGGATGGTAGATTAGGTAGAGAATTATATGGCTCAACTGTTTAATCTGAGTCCATGGAGAAATAAGGAGTAGAAATAGATTATATTTCCTGCTTTCAAAAGAATAAAATGTTGTGAAAAGAGTTTTCCAATCCAAGTGCACTCTAATGAAGAAAAAATGTTAGATCTGTAGGATTCGGTAGGTAGAAAGCTTGTTGATAAAAGATCCATTGTTTTTTATGGTTGCTAAATATGTTTTCAGAGCAAGATCATCCCAGCAAAGGAAGGGCAGCCCAATGGATGAGGCACAGGTCAGCCTCCCAGAGAATGCAAGTCTGAAGTTCTTGATGCCTTCAAGAAGGCACCATCCCCAAGTGGAACCACTGTTAGCCACCTATAAAAAATTTTATAGCAAAAGGTGGCTAAGACTTTTTGAGCCTTCAAGGAACAAATTTTATTGCTAAAAAGTGTTGGCTCTTGAAGACTCTTGAAGGCCTCATGCCTCTCCTCTGTCCAAATCTTCACTACTATTCCCCTTTTTTATACTCAGAAATTCTTCTGATTTCATGAGAAAAGACTGCTGCAAAATCATAATTTTCCCCTTTCCTTCACTCAAAAACTAACCTTCATTTGCTCCCCCTTTTTTCTCCATAAAATTCCTCTGTTTTCCATTTTTCTCATGTCCCCTTCATAAAATCGCCCTTGCGGAGTTTGAAACTCCTTTTTGAACTCTGCCGAAAACCTCAAATCCTTTTGAAAACCATTGAAAATCCATAAAAAATGATTTTTGTATTAAATACTTAAGCCCCCTTGGGCTAAGCCTAAACCACTTCCCCTCCACATGCCCACGCCCTGAGAACCAGGTGCTATGCCCATCAGGCGCTTATCGCATCGCAAGTTTCGAATGGGTTGATTGAAAGACCGGGCCCGACAGTTCCGATGCGATTGGCCCTTTATATATACGTCCCAGGCCTATTATCATTCCATATAGACCAAGGCCCCGCAATCGGACGCCAAACATTTCATAAATATATATTCCTCCCTCGAAGCAATAAAACTTGGTATTATATTGAAATTTTGGGTTTTCACGAAGTATTAAGGTTTTCCGCCATATATGATAAAAATAAATATCTGCCGTCGATCTGGAGCCGATTGAACGGCCCACACAGTCTCTCGCCCCGGTGGTCTGTTGGAACACCTAATCCTACATGGGTAGGTGTGGAATGCGAAAAGTCACAATGGAGTCCAAGTGACCTTGGAATGTGAAACCAAGAGTCACACCATTGTACTATAAATGTACATCATGTATAATGGAAAAATGAGTGAGCTACACGCTTATCATTTATTGTGTGTTGAGTCTCTTGTGTGTGTGTGTTTATCTTCCTCATACACCATGTGTGTGTTTAACATGGTGTTTAACACCCGCAAACCACTCACCGTTGCAAAACCAGGCGGTATCCATCGCACCGCTTTTAAGAGTGGGGCGATTTTTTTTGTTCGGCAGCGTTTCCATACAACGGTTGACACGTGGCCACGCCACTGTTCGAAAAACTGCCGCTCATCACGCGTTAAATATAGGACGTGGACCCGATGCGATATTGACATCCACCGTCCGATCTGAGGCCTCTCATCAGATGGAAATCGCTCACCAAAGAAGCCCGACAATTAACCAGGATACGGCGCGGTCATTAAAGCATCTCCGCCGTTGATCTAATCTGCAGATCGACGGTCAACGCTTAATCGCATCAGCGATTTTTGTTACACCCTCTCTTTTTCCCCCTCTGATTGCGATCCTACGATTAGATCTGGACCGTCCACGTGTCCAGATCAGACGGCCTAGATATTTCCCGCATTCTTTCATCGCCTTTCGCCCTTCCACTTTATGTTTTTCGATTAATCCCCACCGTCGATCTCCACGTGATCGATGGATCTGATTTATTCTTTTCCTTCGCTCTCCTTTTGACTATCTCTAACAAATCCAGACTGTTGGATGATGCCATCCAATGGCTACGCTCCTCCCCTCACCCTCTGTAGCAGTAAAACCCAAAAATGCAGAATTTCTTAATTGGTTTCGTGTTTTGCAAGATTAATGGTTTTCCATTATGTTGAAAGAAAAGGTCAAGGGCTGGGAAAGACGTTTCCCATGCCTTTGATTCATCAAAGGAGACCATTCGCGGGGTTCGAATTCCACGTTTCATCAATGCTTCATGAGGCATTGATGCCATATGAGCCCTGCGCGGCCTGCACATCAACAAGACACTGTGATTTTAAATCATAATTAAAAGAGTATCAGTGTTGAAGACAAAACACAACAGAACAGAAGATTGAAGACAGATTTGTGGGGATTACGGCTAAGATTGATTATCAAAAGCATAATCCCCCAAATTAAAAACAAAATTAAAGGTAAATCAAAAGTGTTATCAGACAGACGGGCCTCCACCGCCTCAACAGAGGAAAATTGATTCCTCTTAGCTACCACAGTGCCACCTGTAGCCACCAGCATCCAAACAGAGGTCGAAGTTATTGATCAAACGAAGATATTTACCTCAGCGCAGCCAGAGAGTTAATTCTGCTAAGAAAATTTAATGCAAGAAATATCAGCAGAGTTACTTTAATATAAAATAGAGCCTCAAAGGTCAACAAAATCTCCCACCGAGCTTAATTCATAAATGTAAATCAATTAATACAGTGAAACACCTGTAAAATTCTTCATCGAGCCCCTCAAAGGCCGAGAAGTCATCACTCTGTATTAATTGTCCTGAGAGATCTTTTATCAAATCTCACCTCCTCATTCTTCTATAAATACTGTTGTAGAAGATGAGAAAATGTTGGTTGCAGAACTTTGAAATGCATTCGAGCTTGAGACTTCTGTCTGTAAATAGTGTTCACTGGCCCTTGGAGCTCTGCTGGTGATAGATAGGTTAGGCTGAGATGTGTAGATGGGTGCTAAACTAAAGCATTGGACTTAAAGCTATAACTGGTTTGGAGCATCAATACAAGCTGATTTATGGGATCCTGGTCTATGTTGACGGTGATGTTTTTCTCATTGTAACTTGTCATTTTGTTTCTGTTTTCACTGTGTTTCATCTTCTCTTATAAATAACAACATGCATAGAGTTAGGACCTACTGTATATCAGTACCCTTCTCTGACTGAAAATCTTTATCTGAATGTTTTATCTCATTTGTGTTATTTGGGAATGATTCAATTCAGTTTAAGCATAGGAATGCTGGCATTCCCTCGTCTTATTGCCTTAGCTGAATATTATTCTTGAATGTTATGTTCAGTATTAGTTAAGTAGAGATGAACTATGGAAGATATGGTGTGCCCTGGTCCTAGTTTTATCCCCAAATATTTTCTGAATGTTTCCCTTGGAATGTGTTAAAAGATGGCTAGTTTCAAAGTACTTACCAGATCTTAGGCCATTCTGTGTTATCTTTGTGTTTGTCTTGAAAGTAACCACGTAAAGCAGAGGTAGGAGAGGATTTGTGGTGAGCCCGGCCCGCTAGTTTCTACTCCAACAGTTGCCTTCAAGTTTCCCTTTGTTTTAAAAATGTTTTCTATTAAAAGTGTATCAAAGGCTGGCTAGTTTAAAAGTACTTACCAGATCCTAGTTTACTTTTATGTTTTTCTTGAGTCTATGTCAAAGGATGGCTAGTTTAGAAGTACTTACCAGATCCTGGGCTGCTCTTTGTTCTTCATCTGTTTAATTCTCCTTCTTATTGTACCATTTCATTCCATAAATCAAACTTCAAAGAGATCCTTAGACATAGATAACTTGCCCCATGGACCACTCTTGCCTCTTGCTGTTCCAATTAAACCCTATTATGACTCCATAGCCCAATGGACTAAAACTTGCAATTATCTACCTGTTTGGCCGAAGCTTACTCTGATTGCCTGCAATTTCTCACCTTTGAAACTCTTTGCATCTAGAACTTTCCACCTCAAACAGTAATCATGCTCAACCATCCAAAAAACAAAAAAAACCCTTGGCCTTCATAACTAGCCTAATATCATTACCCCAAACTTCAAATACAAATCCATCTTTGCACTTATTGGAGAGATCCCTCTCCGGATTCAGGAGGGCTAGATCCTAGAATCCCAATGTGGTTGAAACGGTGTTGTTTCTGTGATTGGACTTTGCCAATCTTGCTAATTACAGATTCCTAACATAGTCCAAATATTATTAAGAGCTAATAATATTCGACATATCTATTTTTAGACTGGTAATATAAAATAGATTCCGCCCAATATCTATAAAAATAGAAGTCCATATATTTTTCCAACTTGACCAACCATCCACAAATAGCATCCTGCAACTCATAGAATATGATCGACATGTCTAAAAATAGACTTGCGCCAAAAATAGCCTGCGGGCCCACTTAGTGAAGGCGACTTCTTTCCACTAAGCTCATCATCTTGTTGCAATCTCAACATCATTTACTTTTACAAGCTCAAAAAGACAAGTGCTCGACAATATTTTCACATTATTAGAGCTTGAAAAGAGCTAAAAGAAGACTCCAGGGGTTCCTTTTTCACCGTTATCGAAGTTGGAAAAAGAGATAAAAGTGCGCTTCAAGTCCTTTTTCGTTTTTATCAAAGCTCGAAAAATAAGGATAAAAGTATGCTTTGTGGTCAAATCATTCTTGAAATAAATATGCAGGACTAATCTTCTCATCAATTGCAAACATGTTCAGAACAAAATCAAATGGATTAAAAATACTTATTTCATGATAAAAATTGAATAAAACCGTAGTTGCATCAATAAATATGATTTGCAAATAATAAAATGACTAATTAAAACAATTTTACTATTCATTTTTACCATTTTAAAGTTACCATTTTCATTTTGGAGCTCTGAACCTGTCTTTTCTCCTGAACTTAAGTTGTTGATTACGATTGATTTTGTGGATGGTTTTCATCGCTGTTTGATCTAGGTTCGTGCCATAAACCCCCTCTTTCTTCCAGTATTCTTTTAATTTCATTTCATTGCAATTTTTTAGGGATAAGGGCCGCTTAGGGAAAATTATTTTTTAAAAGAGGGAAACACACCCTTGAGCATCGAAAACTGCGTTGGAATGCACTCAAAATGAAGCTTAGGTGCATATGCAACACACTATCTATTGACCAAGACTGGTTGGGTGCAATTCACATTTTTTATTCTTGCATTGTACCCAAATTTTACCTAATTTTTTGCATGAAAAGGACTCTAATGAGTCTTATGGTTATGTTTTAGGGATTCATTGGACTAGAATGACAATTACTTGGAGAGAAAGAGAGAATGAAGAACAAAACATGATTTCCCTTAATGATCCGGGTACTGTAAGAGCCCTAAGGGATTATGGGTTATTAAAGTACTTCCAATTATCAGGTATGAGGCAACAAATGGAACTTTTGGAGTTCCTTGTTCGTGCATGGGATCTAGAAATTGAGTCATTTCACATTAGGAGAAAAGTGGTTCCAGTTATAGTGGAGGAAATATATTTTATGATAGGCTTGTCGAGGAGAGGCCAACCCATTTCTCTCTAATGGCCTGCTCTCAAAGGAGAGATGGTGAGAGACTATATTTTGCAGTATTTCTACCCAGGGGTAGAGCCTAGCTAGTATGGGGGAATAAAAATCTGTGAAGTTCGTGATTTTCCATTGAGAACCATCTTATTCACGATCAAAAAGCTTGATGGCACCACTACACTACATGTAGCAAAAAGACCTTATATGTAGTATGCGCTAGAGTGCATGGAACCAGCAGTTTTCAATTGGGTTGAAGCTGTACTCTCTCAAATTAAAGAACAAATGAGAAAGGCAAAGGGAGGAAGGAAGAAAAACTTCAACTATGGTTCGATCCTCATTTATTTTTCCTTAGAGCAGATTCCACTGATGTAGCCTCAGCATGTGACGCTTGGTGTGTCTAGCCCTAGAGATCCGAGGATGAAAAGATGGGTATAACTGATGGCTAGACATGAAGTCCAATCATCCATCGTGTTCTTGACTGCATTCTTCACCTAGTTCAGGCGACAGATTATCTCCATCGATGAGTATGCATATGCAGGCGTCGATTTCTGAGGAGATCCAGACTTAGCTTTACCAGAAGGCGCTCAGTGGGGTGCAATTGGTAAGAATGTTTTGACCATGTTTTTTAATTTTTCTAAGGTTTATACATGTTTTTGTATTTTGATGTTTTCCCAATACCAAACTAAAGTTTTAATGTAATGCAAATGTAGGTCGATTTCAACCAGTAGAAGAGCCAAAGCATGGAGCAAATGAGCCAGCAAAGAGGGATGTCGAGAGAGCAGTCCTTCAAGATTTAGACATGGTTGAGATTCTTGCTGAGCTTTGACAGCACATAGAGGGGTTGAAATTTAGGATTCAGGATTGCCGGATTGAATATTTACCCATGAAACTGCAGTGCCACACTATTGGCATTCCTAACCGCTGGGTGCGGTTACTGCGTAGGATAGTTATATCGATAACATGCTATCATTAGCATCACTAGTTTACTTGTGACATGTTGCATACATTTTGAGGTCAGATGACCAATGTGTCTTGGGCACAAAATTTTGTAAAAACCTATAACTATCTATCTATTTGATTTCGATTTTTCCTATGTTTAATGCGCAATCCTATTCAATTATGTGAATGTATCTTTACATGTGTTGCAAATGTCTGTTTATAACATAATTCGCTAAAGAATCATTCAATGTGTTCAAGTTTCTAGAAATGTTTTCATATTGAATAAAATCAAACTGTCTTTCCAAAATTCAAACTCTTAGGAACATACGATGTAGTGTTGGATTTCTAACAGTATAAACACTAGTAAGTTGTAATACCACAAGTTGTGAGTCTAACCTTATGATGATGAAGTTAATACCAAATGAAATGGCATCAAAGAGAAGTTCGATCAACGTGTTATACTCAATGATATTGTTTGTAGATTGACTGATACAAATCCCTTGAAACTCACTAACTCACTGTTCGGAGCGAAAATGGCCCACGCTGCCAAGGATAGATTCTGTGTACTACGACTAGCTCCATCAGCATACCCAACAAATGGTTCCAAAGATTCATACATCTACGATGAAATTTAAAGTGTATTAATAACATCAAGAAAACTCTAAAAAATAAAATAAGGCACTGAATGCAAATCAACAGCATATATATACAATATAATACAAAAATTACTACGCTCATGATTAAGCATAGTAACGTTTCAGATACAACCCATTTCGGGGTTGCACCAACGAAATTCCATCGTAATCCACCAACTCATAGGCACCCTTAGCAATAACACTTTTGAAAATATAGGGGCCATGCCATAATGGCTCAAATTTCCCTACATCAGCTTCCTGATCATAAAGAATGACCAAGTCACCCTTTGAGAAAATGCGAGGCTAGACATGCTTGTCGTATTGAGCCTTTATACATCTCTTGTGCGCTTCGTTGGCCAATTGGGCTTCACGATGTGTTTTATCAAGATGGATGAGGTTAAAATGATGTGCTTCTTCATTTGATGTGTAAATCATATACCAATGAAAAGTGGGTAAATATGGTTGCATTTCTCAGTGAGGTTCGGTACGCCCACAAGCGCGAGTACAGGATCAAATGTTAGTTTTGTTTATGAAATCCTATCATTCGTCGAAGCATTCATTTAAGAATTTTGTTAATAGCCTCAACTTGTCCATTTGATTGTGGATAATAAGGAGTATAACTATCATGTGACATTTCTAACTTGGTAGTCAACTCATTCATCATATGGTTGCAAAAATGCGAACCATGATCTATGACTATAGCCTGTGGGACCCCAAACCATGCAATGACATGATTAAAAAAAAAAAATGCAGTTTTTTGTCCTGTGTTGTTGAATGTAGGCATCGCTTCAGCCCACTTGGTAAAGTAGTCTACTACAACAATAATATAACCATACCCCTCAGACGAACGAGGGTTAGAGGTCATGAAGTCAATGCCCCATTTTGAAAATGGTCCCACAGAGACAACAAGATGCATCGGCACTGGCGGTTTTCGGATTTTATGATCAAATATCTGGCACGCATGAAAAATTCTGATCGTGAGGATGCAATCACAAAATATGGTAGGCGAAAAGTAATTTGCATGGAGTAACTTTTGCGCAGGAGCATATCCAGAAAAATTTCCACCACAAGTCCTAGCATGACAATCATTTAAAACCTTTTCAACATCCTCATGAGTGAGGCACCTTCTTAAAATTTTATCAACACCACGATGATAAAGTGTATCACCGACGATATGATAATATTTGGCCTAGTATCGAATACGTCACTGGTCAGAGTGAGAGGTATTAGGCCAAAAATTCTAGGTCTGGAGATAAATGATAAAATCCCCATACCAAGGATCATATGATCCAATCAGAAATAGAGACTCTTCAAGAATAGATGGTTCTGATGTAGTTGTAGTACTATCAGAGGGAAGGTCACAGAGAAGCTCAACCAAAACTAAAGACTTATTTGACTTGGATTTGATGAATTCCAAATCAAATTCCTGCAAAATGGCAATCCATTTTGAATAATTCCACCCCAGGAATTGATGTGATAAATATAAGTCATGGGGTTGCAATCCGAAATGACAATGGTCTTCTGGAACAGGATATAGTGGCGAAATCTTTGAACAACTTGAACAGCCACCAAGGCAAGCTTTTCTACGTACGAATAATTCACTTCCGTATCATTGAGATTATGACTCAAATAATAGATCAGATGTTCTATCCCATTTTCTACTTTGACCAATACCATAGCAATAGTCGTATCAGCCTTGTCGATATATAATAAATAATCACTTTGATAATTGGGGGGGTGCATTAATGATTCCCGGAGAAGTGTATCCTTGATAGCATCAAAAGAAGCTTACGCAACTTGGTCCCAATGGAAAGGAATCCCATTTTTCAAGATCCGAGTAAATCCTTTAGCCATTTCAGTGTAGTTGGGTATGAAAATCCTTAGGAAGTTGGCCTTTCCCTGAAGTTTCTGTAACTGGAGAAAATTTTATTGTGCAGGCAAATCAAGAATGGCCTGGACCTTCAATGGGTCTATTTGAATTCCTTCTTTTGAGACGACAAATCCTAGAAAAAAACGAGAACCAACACAAAACACACATTTATGTGGATTGAGGCTTATTTTGTAGTGTCGACAGCATAAAAATATAGCTCTCAAATGCATCGAGTGATCAGTATGATTTCGTGAATGCGCGGGTAAATCGTCTAGAAAGGGTTGAACAATGTGCTTGATGTTATTGAAAGCATAATCCATAGCTCTCTCAAAATTTTCCCCAACGTTATTTAAACCAAACGGGAGTTTCCTATAAGCGAATTTTCCCCAGGGACAGATAAATGCTATCTTATATTGGTCCTCTAGGCAGATATTGATTTGATTATAGCCAGAAAATCCATCCATGAACGAAAATATTTCACATCCAGCACAATCGTCAATAATATGGTCGATAAAGGGAGTAGGATAGTTGTCTTTTGGAAAAGCAAGATTGACATTCCGATAATCGATGCACACTCTGATGGTTCCTTGTTTTTTCATAATGAGAAAGATGTTGGAAACCCACTCAGTTAGCGGAGCAGGGTAAATGAAACCAGCATACAAAAGTTTTTCAACTTTCGCTTTAATGGCAACGACCTTTTTTTGATGAACATGACGAAGGCGTTGACGTACCGGTTTGACATCAGGGTACATATTAATAGTGTGTTCAACGATACTAGTATCTATGCCTGGCATTTTCTCGTAAGACCAAGAAAATACTTCACGAAAGAGAGAGCGATATGTTTCGAGTTCTAATGGGGAACAAGACACACCGACATGAATTTTTTCTACAATGTCGGGTTTGGTCAAAATATCGATATAAATGGTTTCTTCAATATTTGATAAATTCACTCGGAATTGATTACATTAATAGGAAAAGAATTCGAAAATAATGTTTTGATCGATGAGTGATATAGTTCACTAAGATTATCTTCTTCATAATCATGAAGATGGGAACGATGATGATGATCTTCTCATGGTTCTCCTTATGACATCATGGTTTCCAGAATATTATCATCTATCAAAAGTAAAATATTGTAGTCAAGGGGTCCGTCAATAACCTCAACTTCAACATTCACTATTTTTCCCCCTAATTCAACATGCAGTTTATTGATAATACCGCAAGGCTTATATGTACGTTCGTCGAAAGATTTCAACGTCGTTGGCGATTGAGATAGGTGCGGAGAGACAAGTGATTTCCAACAGTTTAGAGATATTATGCACATAGATGATCCCTCATCAATAATAGTATGATTAACAAGGTGATTGAGAACATTTACTTGGATGGAGAATGCTAATTCAGCTGGTAATTGCGGCACATAGCCTATAGGATTAAAGACTACGAGATTAGAATCAGTCGGATGAATTCCACCAATTGCCGACAACAAAGCTTGTTTCTAGGAGGGACATTTTTGTAGCACCTCAAGCGCTGACATAGTTGAAGGGGATTGAGCCAAATCTTCAACTATATTATAATTTTGAGCAGCTCTGGCTCGAGGTTTAAATGTCGATTTATGAACAACTCCCTTTGCTGGCTTGATTGTTAATTCAAGAATAGCAGGTGGCGATATTGATTCCATGGATGGATTCATGGTAGAGGTAGTAGGTTGATCAGTAGCCTGACTACCGTAATATTTATTATGAATTGAAACCAAAACATCAGTCAATGGCTTTGTGATAGATAACATAAGCACTTGGGAACTAGAAGCTGGATCCGTAGCAACCTAATTTGTGTCCGGATTTGGAAACGGATCTGTCAATGCAGCTGACACATGTGAGGTCTTAACCATTTTTGAGACTTCAACGCAGTGAGGAAAATCCCGAAAACAGTGTTCCTCATTATAGATTATGCAAGGGTAACGAGGTTTCCGATTTCCAGACGATTGATTAGATGATCTTTCCTGCGGGGTATAAATTTTCTTTTTCTTTGATTTCCATTTTTTCTTACTTCTGAGTTGCTTTTCACTTTTTCCCTTGTCAGATGACATGACATGGATTTCGGAAGAAGGCACAAGATCAAATGCAGTATTGTGATGTGTGCTTGTAGTACCGATCATACCATCTTCGACATGAGAGTCCTTTAATGAAGGAAGAACATTAAAATTAGATCTCAGCGCGTTAGGAATTTTCTTGTAGAGTGTGCCAGACTGAGTATAAATAAAGTGTAAATATTGAGCACGAGAAATGACCTGCTCTTCAGTGACGAAGCCACCCTTAGCTACATCCTTAGTTATAGATGGTAACAAGGACTTAATGAGCCACTCAGCAAGGAGATGATCAGGAAAAAATGTCTTAACCATTCTACGACGACGATGCCACTCATGAATATGATCGGAAATGTGAGTAGCATTAGTATGTTTAAAATTAGTCAAGAGTTCCGTTCCAATTTCATATCGTATGGCTAACTGGAAGTGGGTCAAAAAGACAATAGCTAGGGCAGTGAAATTATCAAAAGAAGCTCTTGGTAATTCAATGTACCATTTTGCAGCCAGACCAGTGAGCGTACAATGGAAAAGACGTAGTCGAATAGAGTCATCATTCAGGGAGTTAGATGAATGCCACAAATGATAAGTCATAACATGAGTCAACGGGTCTTCCCCAGGGTTTCCATTGAACTTAGGAATATCCAAGGGTAATTTATGAGGTATCACCAACCACCAAGGAGCATAGTTGATTGGATCATTGGTGAGCCGGTTTAAATCTGTTAATTCTAAAGCTGCAAGAAAGGAAAATTGTCAGTTGAGGTCAGGTTGAGCGTAGCCAGGGTATGAAGGAATTTCTTGGGCAACATGCCTTTGAGCACCAACATAATAAATCTGTTGTTGGTAACCCAGATAGGGGTTGTTTTTATAAGCAAACGCTTGAGGATTCTGTTGACCAAAACCTGGGTACGATACTTGTTAAAATGAAGGTTGTGGCATTTGTGCCTGTGGCTACCAAGGGGTCTGTCCACCAATGTTATAACCCAAATTAGGATAACTTGGATTTGGTTGAGGATAGGTATAACCTAGTTGTGGCTGTGACATCCCATAATATGATATTGCATCTTGCGAATAAATGATTCCGGATATAGGTGGTTGTTGTGAACTCGCCAAAGGAGTTGGAGTCTGAGGGCCCAAAACTTGAGGGTATTGGGTTGAAGGACCCGCCTGAGATGGTCGAGGTAAAAAATTTTGAGTCTGTAACAAGGTTAAATATGTATTAAAAAGTTGAGTTTATGTGGGTGCAACAGGTTGAACCAGTTGATACGAGTGTACAACCATTTTTGGTTGAATAGGCAGAGTGACATGCCATTGACAAAAATTCATTTCGACATTAGGATGACCAAATAACGATGGAGTACTGTCAAAGTGGGTGACCATAGGTTTCCCCCTAGCATGAGGAGTATAATAAGATGAATAATATTGTTCTCCAAATGCAAGGAGTCCAATGGAAATTGTACTGGATGGAATATACCTAGATGGACCAGCTTGATATTGCACTGATGATGGATATAAAAAATCAAGCCATTCAATACTCACTATAGATTTACCAATTAGAATACCAAACGATGACATTAGTGAAGTACATGGGTTTGAGGATGCACCAGAGAAGGTTCCAGATAAAGATTGGTAACCAGGTGGGATGGAAGGGCCACCATATAAATCTGACTCTGGTGAAGTCATGAACATCGACAGGGTAGCGAGAGCAGGTGCTGTCGCAATTGGAACAGATTGTCCAGCTGAAGATGTTGGCTCAGGCATGGTTCTTCGACCAAATGTATACCCTATTGGATCAACGGGAACTCGAATAGATGCAGGATCAACAAAAGCAGAGGTAGGTGATTGAGGAAAAGACTTGTATGGGTAAAGCTCCACCCCAAAATGAGTTGGAGTTAAAGGTTTTTTGTCTTGTGGTATTTATTCAATCAAAATTAAACTAGGTGGAAGGATTTAACCGTCAGGCCCAAAGTATATTTCAGGAGGTTAAATGCGCGATATGGGAGTCTCAATGGATACAATAGATTTTGGGGCAGCCAATACAGGAACAACTTCTGGTCGTTCAACTTTGGGATGCAGATGTTTTGGCAAAAAAGAGACAGGATCTGGATCAACTTCCAATTGAAAAACGTTGGGTTCAAGAGGTATGGTCTCACTGATTGGATGGATCGTGATCATGGGTAGCTATGAAGACTTCATCTCGACAACAGTAGATGAACCAAGATTTGTAGAAACAACTTATGTCGACTCTGGTATACGTGAGCATGATGTCACACCAGAGGTACTAATAGTGCTAGTTTCGGTAGAGCGATGTCACCTTCACCGACCAGAAGTGGCTTCCAGTGGTAAAGGTGGTTTCAATGCTATTCTACGTGAATGACAGGGAAAGGGATGTTATTATTCCACGATGAATGATTAATTTTATGACCAAAAACAAATAATAAAAGTAAAAAGGGTAATTCTAGGCAAAAGGTTAACCAAGAAATTGTGAACTGCAGAATACCTCCTGGCGAACCAAGAAGTACAGGCAGGAAATCTCCTCAAATGTTGTGTTTTGTGTATCACAATTTACAAGGTGGATGAATCGGTTCACTATGGATGGATAACACCTAAATTTTTCCTCCCAAATCTACCCGAAGGTACGTGGAGGCCCAAGTCCGTATTAGCGTTGTCTAATGCAAAACCGCACATAATTATCTTACTAGAACATCGCCCGATATACCTGAAGGTACGTGGATGAGCTCCGATATACTTATGTACATGGAGTGAGGTATCACACTCGGAATGTATCATAGATAATTAATGACAGCTACTATGTTTAACGACGCTGAAACACGTCTCTAGCCTAGACCTTCTAAATGTTATCGTTATGGTTCCAATTATTTTTTAGGTAAATTGATGTAAATTTTAAGTTGATCTTATTTATCAATTTTCCTTTCAAGGTTCAATATGATGATGTGATGGAAATTCCTAAAATGAAAATAAAATGATAAGAAAACTTTTCAATTTTAGATTTTTGAATGAAAATCCTAGCTACTAAGGAGAAAGAGAAATCAGTTTTGAGAGCAAACAACAAAGAGCACAAACTAATATGAAGCTTTCCTAACTTGTTCCTATGCAAAACACACAATTCACTATATGCAAATGCAGGTTTTTATTTTCAGTCCCCTTAATGTTAATGCAAAAAATAGAAACTATATGCATCAACCAACCAAAAAACAAATGTTTTCTTCTTTGAGAAACGAGGAATTTGACAAAAAATTCTCTTTTAGGAAAAATGAAGAATGGAACTACAATTTTTCCTACAAGAAACGAAGAATTTAACGACAATTTCCTTTACGAAAAAAATGCTTCTAATGCAGAAATAAAATACTTTGAATTTTATTTTTCAATGATAAAGAAAAAACACTTAAAGAGACATTGAACAAACTTACTTTTCAAAGGAGGAAGAATCAGACAAATTCACTGGTCTCTAAGAGGTATTGGACAATTGAAAACACAGCAAACAAATGGCTGAGAATGATGGCAATAAAAAATTCAAAGGAAATCTAGTTGGCTAAGGGGGAAACGTAGTCTCTAAGGGGAGACAACATGTTGCAATGCACCCCTGAGTGGGAGACAATGCACTGCAGTGCACTGTGTCTTGACCAACAATGCATTGGGTGCAGCAGGGATTCAAAAATAAAGCTACATAACACACTTCTAATGCAATTTTTTGATTCAAAAGTCTAATAATTGACAGTAGATGCTATTGGGTGGATAAGCAGAGGAAAAAACACCAGGAATGAAGGGAAACTCCCCATCGAAGTCGCCAATTTGTTATGCGGAATTATGAATTATGGATAAATCAAATTCCCTAAATGTGGTGTTATGCATTTAGAACAAAAAATCAAAGACTTTTGCAGACACTTTCTCTAAGAGTAAATAGAGACACATAAAGATAGAAGGACCTACTTGTGATCCAAGCGCTTCTTATTCTCCTTTTGTCACTTTTGATGTAGCTTCCAATCCAACTTAGATCTCCAGACTAGTTCCTGCAAGTATAAACACTAAACAACAAAGATATTGCAATATACAGATGGCTATTTATCTTAATCAATTAAATCGATTGAACATGAAACATATATATCAATTAAGAATCCATCATATGAGAAATAGAAACATAAACAGATACATATATGGGAAAATGAACAACAATCTTTATTAATGAGTAGAAGGGGGAGGTTACAACCAATGATTGATTTTATGTCACCAACTCCAACATCATCCCAACCTCATCACAATCAACATCTCACCAACAACATATCACTTCTATCACTCTCTCAATTGAGAATCCAACAACATTCTTTACCAAATTTCTTCCTTACCTAACACTAGGATCTGTGCTCAATTTATAGGGAAAATGAAGGTAGTTTCTCAATCAATGACTTTCTAATAATAGGCAAGACATGTTCCCAAGCTCAGAGGTGTTAAATGGACACATGGATTCGAAGTTTGAGTCATATGGACTCTTCTAGAAGGCACTGGCCATGTGGAAATTCCGGAACAATGAGAATTTCGCTCCCATTTGACCAGCACTCTTGAATATTGGGAAGTGAATTGCAGTGCACCCTTGAATGGAGGGAGCTGCATATGCAACGCAGTTAGTCCCTTGAGAGGCAATGTTGGTGAGCTCATAAGTGATATAACATATACTTCAAATTTGGAAACCTTGCAATAGAAGTCATGAATCATTTTTTTCTTGTCTTAGGTCATGTAGCAATTGAAATGATAGGGGATGATAGACCCTATTTCATTGGTCCTGGGGATGATTTCCAATTTGAACAAGTCATGGGGAATGATGCCCAAATTGACCTATAACAGGAGCTATTACAATAATGATCCTGGAAAGTCTCAGGTAGTTTTGGGAAATTTTATGGAGGTTCGCCTAGAATTGTGTCTCAGATCTCAGGACCGTACCACATGAATTGGGAAAGTTGGGTCACAACTGCATGGAGTGAGTTTTGTGCATGCGGTTGGAGGCCTATAACCACACCTAGGCCTTTTCATACATGCAGTTGGGAGTCTAGGTTAGTGAAAAGAGCCCCATCTTAGGGTTTGGTCACTTGGGGTGGTTCTTTGGCCCCTGAGTGTCCTGTAGCCTCGAGGGATGTTGTGATTTTTCCGTTTGCGGTCATTTTGTAGGCCCCACTTCCTTAATTGAAGCTTGAAGGTCAGGTCATGTCATAGTAACTCTTCACTCTCATGTTTAACCTGGAAAGCCAGTGAAATTGGGTAAATGTGGGAGGGAGTGGTTACACATAATTTGTGGACTTTCTATTTCTATAAATCATTACTCTCGTTTTTGGAAAATTTTGATAGAAACTAATCTAGGAATTGAAATTATTTTGCTGAAAATAAACACACCATGCTTTGGAATAAAAAGTTAATCACATTGCAAGATATATAAACACACTCATGCACAACTACAAAAACTGGCTTCTAGCAATTATGAATTGAAGTCTAATTTATGGCTCCTCTTAGAATGATACCTTCAATGACTTAGCGTTGTGATAATACATTTTTTCTCTATTATTAGATTTGTATCCATTAGTGTTTCCAAACCTAAAAATAAATTTTATATTATGTAGCCAAGCATTCTCGAGGAAATGAAACAAATAAAAACTAGGAAGGAATTTAACTCTAATAGAAGAAAATAAACAAAAGAAAAACTACAACACACATCTAATATAGTCAAAGAGCTACAAAGTGCCCTACCTTGGGTTGATCCCCCTCGAAGGGTTCAACTTGTGTGCCTATCCACGAAATCAAATCCACACACACTATGCAGAAATCACACATAAGAAAAATAACATCAATTAGGTATATTATTGCTAGAAAAATATTACAATGCCAACAAAAAAAACTACAACACACATATAATTTATACAAAGAGCTACATATTTCCCTACCTTGAGTTGAGCCCCCTCAAAGTGTTCAACTTGTGTACCTATCCATGAAATCAAATCTACACATTATGCAAAAATCACACACAAGAAAAATAGCATCAATTAGTATATTGTTGCTAGAAAAATATTACAATGCCAACCATAAAGCTGGCTAAAGAGTTGGTTAATTTTAATGTCCTCCCACTTTTGTAGAGGCAAATGGATATTTTTATACGTGGAATTCTTTAAAAAAAACAACAAAATATTAATGCTGAATTACTAAAAAAACGCATTGGATCCCTAGCCGTTGGAATGAATTTCTAAAATGAAGACAAACATATTTGTTTTGAGTATTCTTCCTTTATAAAATGTTGTTCTAGCTCTTTCCCACATATGAAGCGCGAATTTGGTCATAACGTAGTTGTAGAAATCAACTGTTGGACAATCCACATGAGCCGTAGTCTCTCAAGTGAATCTAGTACTCATAAATATATATAAAAAAATGTGTTTGCAAGTGTGGGTATCTAGAGATCTTCTTAGTAAATTCCTAGTCATCTTCTAATTTATATTTACTCGATTATTGGATCCTCAAATACATGGCATCTTTAATTAATGAATTTTTAACTTGTGAATATTTCTCCCATGAACATTTTGATTTTGGTTCCATGAACTTCATTTTATAATAATGAGTTGAGGTATGATGTATGGTTCCTTAATAAGTATTTGCTTTAATAACTCTGGATGTATTGTAATATTGATTCATGTTTTCGCATAAATGATTGTACTTTATTGGATTTTGTAAGGTAGAATGCCATTATATTGCATCTTTGTGTTAGCTCTACCAGAGCTTCAGAAAGTCCACACATCAGAGATTTGGATATAAAAGTATGAAAATTTTATTCTTAGTAGAACCCGAAAGGGAACTAAGGTATATAGGTTAGAAAATGACTAATGTTATAGTGCCAACTTATAAACTTGCAATAACAGTGCCAATTTATAAACTTGCAAGAACTTCTTTATTTGTCAACCATCATGACTTCAAAAGAAAATACAAAATATGCTAATTCTCCTTAATGCTAATAATAATTTGGTGAAGTACCAAGAAATGTGATTAGAAACACTTGAAGCTTCAATCTTTCATACAAGTATTAAAATGAAAATATAGGGTTATAGGTGAATGAAAAGGAATTATAAATTAGGGAGAAGAAGAGGTTGGAATATAGTAGTATTGCAACTCATCGATATGTCTTCTCCTTTAGCCTATTCTTCTTTTTATAAGTTCAAATTAGTGATTGAATCCATAACCCTAATCTACAAGGTGATCAACGGTTGAGATTAGATCTCAACATCACTTTAGATCAACAATTAAGATTCTTCTAACTATATAGTGCCAATAACCTTTGTATTTCATTATATTAGCTCATTTTATCTTATAAAAGTCATGTACTTTAATTATTAAAGTAAATATTGCTAAGGTTAAGGGTTAATTAGGCAACTTCCACATGCCTAGTCACTTAGATTTATGAAAAAGCACCTATTTGAGCTGCAAAAACCAACAAGGCCTACAATATTAGTGTTTTCCTTATATTCTTCATAATTTTTTTTTTATATAGATTTAAATATATTTTTACTTTACATTGTCAAGTTTCATTCCCATCCTTGACCTTATAGTTTGTTAGAAAATCAGAAAGGCAAAAATATTTTCTTATGTTTGACAATTACTTGTGATATTCTTATATTCTTATTAACTTTCTTTATGTTCTTCTTTATCTTCTTCTCATCAAGAAATCATCAAATCAAAATCATGAAGATCAATGATACTAGAAGTAGGAACTCAACCTATTAAAATATGCAACCATGGTCAAATTCCACATTGGACAACTCATTTAATGGAAATGATGATTGCATTGAATTCCTCTTTTCTAGATGACCAAAATCAACCTAAATATCATCTAATTTGGATAAGGGAAAATGTATTTTTGAATTATCAGCCCACATGTGCATACTTGATCAGGTGACCTCTACCTAATTTGGACATCAACATGGAGATTTCTTCTATTCTCTTATTTGATTTTGTCTCGCACAAGTTTGAGGCTGGCATGCAGAGAATTGGTTCGCATGAAGGATAAATTATAGGGTCTGAAGTTCAAGCACACTTCTATGGTTTCTGAGCCAACGTACTAGACTTGCTAAAGGCTAAATTCGACTGTAGTCGTAGGCTTGTAGGCTCAAGGGAGCGACTTAAGCTTTCCAATCACATGCACAACATGCCCTCCATGCGACCAAATTTTAGGGTTTTTCTTTTTGTTATCCGAAGTTTTCACTCGTTAACTGCAGGGTTTGACAATTGATCACAGATAATGACAATTGATTACACGCTTTTGAGTCAAGGTTTTGAGTATAAGCATGATAAGGTTCATCTCATGGATATTGTTTAGTTGATTTTGCTGATTAGGTTTATGGATGAAGATACAAATTATTGTACTCTCCTTTTCTGAATCATTCAATGGAAATCTAATAAGAAAAATAATTTGAAAGGGTTTTCCCCACAGTGGGGTTTGACCTATTCAATGACCAATCCTGGTGTCTCTATGTGTGAATTCTTTTCTTATATTGTTCCTTTATGTTTTGCTGCATTGATGATGATGATATTTTTATTTCTTCATGTTTGCATATGTTGCTGAATAATAATGTAAATCTGAATAATGTTATGATTTTATGGGGTGAACTTAATGTGTCAATGAAGAAATGCAATTATCAAAGCAAACAACAATATATCCCTAAGAAAAATTCAAATGGTTTCAGAGCTGGGCTGAAGAAAATTCATGGAGATCACCCCTATGGTGACACCATCGATGGATGAAAGAGAGGATGGTGGATACCTAAAAGAATACTAGGGTTTGAAAATGACCTTGACAATCTGTGTATTAGGGTTTGATGGATATTATGAGGTTAGGGTTTGGGAGAAACCCTGGTTTATGAAAAATATTTGAAATATGAAATCTAGAAACTCTAACATGTTCAATGTGAATATGTTTAAGTACTTATATCATATTTGATGAAGCCCTAGATGTGATAGTCTCTAGTAGGCCTGGTTGTTGATTAATTTGATTGAAATAGTGAAGGAAACATTGTCATATAAACAATGGAAAATGATGGATCTTGAAGGTTGGTTCAAGAGGGAGATGATCACCTCTTATTGAAGATAAGTATTTTTTGATTTATGATGCTCCATTATGTCTATGCTTTTCTTTAGAATTATTGATTTTATTATTGTGTTGATCATTACTTATAATTATTGGATGTATATTTGAGTGTTTGGATGCTTCTAACTTCTTGATGAGATATGATAAGTGGATCCTTCCTAAGGATCATCTTAGATGTAGGAAAGATGGCCAATGCAGAAAGAAAATAACTAGTGTCAGAAAAGGTAAAGAGGCACCTGATGAAAAGGCGACAAAGTGCTACAAGCTACCTATGTAAAATAAGAAGGTGCACAAGTATCTGAATACTACAAGGTATGTATGGTTTTTTTTCAATATTGTATGGAAAGGTAAGCCCTAAGGTATGATGATAATTTCTCCTTCACAAATGACTCATGCACATGAAAATAATAATGATTCATGATTCTTATGATGAAATGATGCACTTGGTATTGAACAATTATCTTACCTTTTATACATGATGAATTTCTTAATTATATGAAGTTACTTAATATTGATCTTTGATATATTTGTATACTTAATTTTTAGCTAACATCTATCATTTTGGATATATTGATCCCATAAATAAGGATAGCACCTTGATTCTATTAATTGGTAACTTGATACTATTGATAATGATATAAGATCAACAATGAGATTGATATTCATAATCTTAATTTGTTGACCATGGTTATGAGTTTCCTAGTAATTATGGCATATGGTAAAATTGAATCCCCTCACTTGATGGATTGAGTTATGTGACAAAGAAACAATGTTGTGATCATGATTCTTGAAGTATACTCCTATTAGATATTTGACACTAATACTTGATGGTGAATTAGATGATGCTATGACCATTATGAATATGTGATATAGTATGACTTTATGATCTAATAGATCTACTGATGCATGATAGTATTATAGACAAGTTGATGAATTGAATGAAGATGACTGAAGTGACTTCCCATTCAGAGGGAGAATCTCTCCATAATATCCTTACTCCTATTATAATTTTCACTATATGTAGATTCTTTACCGTTGAAGTATGACATATGGGCATGAATAGGAAAACATCTGATATTGATTGGTCTGCAACAAATTTCTGATATGAAAGGGAAATTTGTCCCTTACTGTAAGCCTTAGTTTAAAAAATGCAAGCTTACATGTACAAATGTAGCCTCTCATTCGCACAAAAGTAAGCTCAAGGGTGCGACTATAGCCTCCTAACCGCTCAGAGGAAGGCATATGGGCGCAACTATGCCTATAGGACACAAGAGTGAAGCTTTGCGCAGAGGTACACCTGAAGGATGTTAGTCCTAAAAACATGGAGCAGATAATAGAAAGTTCTATGAACTTGGAAGTTTGAATGTTTGACTTACTATAATGTGAATATGTTGACAAAAATTGTGTTTGTAGGTGATCGAGATATGCATATCGATATGTAATTATGATTTAACCACTTATGCTTGTGTATGATGATATTTGATAGTAGTTGCAAGGGTTTGACTAGATTCGGTTGATTAATATAGATAAGAAGTGTTTGGAGTTTTGACATGATGCTTGAAAATGGTTTAGAACTTTGACTTGATGATTGAGATATGTTTTGAGCTATAGATCTCACTATGATAGAAAATTTGGGATTTGAACTGATGTCTAATGATTTTATTTGATGACTGATGATTTGCCTTAATAATAATGCTATGTGGGCATAGTGACTTTCAATGAATTATATTGGTATCTTGTGTTGACATCATTAGATTTGACATAATGGTTGAAGTATCGACAATTGTGATTTAATATGAATTAATCTCACAATAAATGTATAGAACCTGCATGGCTTATTCTTGGTGTGTGCATTTGCATCTAGTGACATAAATGATTTATATTATGATCATGAGAATGACTTGATGAAGTTTGGTTTGACATTGTTTAGTAAATGAAAATTTGTTGATAGATGAAGTCACAACTTAATGTGATCTCTAAATGTTACTTGATATAAAGAATTTGATACAGTGATATTGATGAGTTTGATATTAGTTTTGATATGGCTTCTAAAATTTGATAAGATAACTTAGTTATTTGATTGCACAATACTGGTTTGTGTAAGGCTAAGCATATTTCTTTGGTAAAGTGTTATGTTTGGAGAAAGCTTTGTATGAAGCAAGCTCCCCAAGCCTGGTATGTACTATTTGACAAGTGAAGCCATGATGATGTGTCGATCCAAACCTCTACCTAAAAAGGGTCCAAGGTATGAATTTGATTTTAGTTTTATATACTAATGGTCTACTCTTGATAGGTAATGAGCCTCTGATGATTAAATTAAGAAGGAGATGGCTCGAAATAATGAATAATGGCATGATGAATAAATTTCTTAAGTTTGGAAAATAATATATATATATATTGAAGCTATTGAAGAGTTTTTGGAAAGTGGAAATTAAAATCCTTGGACACTCTGATTGAATTTCAAGAAGTTGTGAAAAGATATTGTTGAACTTGACCTTACAACTGATAGTTGATTGAAGCATTGATGTTCCATTTTTTAACATCCATCCGTATATATATATATATATATGATGTGCATAGAAGCTAAATGAATTCATGATTAAGTTTCTTCATACACATTGAGTTGTCTACAAGCACCCTTCAAGATATTTGCATTGGATGATCTATTTTTGGTCCGAGACATTATTCATGTGATATGTGACTACTTGGATGTACTGATGATGATTGGGATCGTTATTGACAAGATAAGAACATAGGAGTGTTGCCTTAGTATGAGATTTGTCATGATATTTTTGGATGAAAGGTCTGAAGCTTTAAGCACGATCAAGGTTGAGTACGATGTTTCTAGAATGGCTAACTATGAGGCAAGATTAAGAAGCTCTTTGGAAAGACATTTGAGTAGGTTATAGTTATGACATGGATATATTTCGATTGGAAAATAATGGGAACCGATTGAAAAATAATCCCATATTTAGCTGAGATTGAGACACCTTAATTGAGACAATGCCATTGTACAAGAAAAGCTTAGGCTTGTGGTTGGAACCTCCTTGAGAGGGAGCATGACTATGGTATCCTTTTTATGACATGTATAGTTTTTTCTAATATGATATTTGATTTGATTTCCTATATGAACAAGAGACAACTTCTATTGATAAATGATGATTACCAGATATGAGTATGATGATACGTTGTTGAACTATCATTGATCAAGGAAACCGAGCCAACTCTTCCCCCTATCTGAGCTCCCAGGGTGAGGAATTGAGATAGAGGGCTACTCCATTGAGGGATCTCTGTAGAATAAGGTCGTAGATGTTTCTCCCCTATATATCACCTGTAGGGTTGGATTAGTAGCTCCCCTATCTTGGTATTTGAAAAATATACCCTAGTTGGAATCATACCCACAAGCTAGGATTGTTGGGAATACCGCTTCCCGTCTGGACAACAGGTTGAGAGTGTACTTGGGGTTGTACAACCAAAGCTAATTATGATGCAAGTGTTTTACCACATGACTCTTGAGGTTCATTTATGGGAATATCGGTAGGAAATAGGATGGGCTGAGATGTGCTCCCCTGTATCACCTATTTCTCGCTATGGGGTCGTAGATGTTTAGCTCCCCCATGAGATTCTGGGTTGAAATGTGCTCCCCAATGTGGCTCTAGGTTGAGATATATTCCCTGATGATATGCTCTCCATTGATGATGCAGGTCATAGATTTGGCTCCCCGCTGATGTTTCCCAGGTGGTAGATTTGGGCTCCATGGCTGACAGAGATTCCGGGTGGTAGCAATGGCTCCCTGATGGACAAATGGTGGTAGATTGAGCTCCCCTCTGACGTCAAAATTATTCTTCTTTTAGATTTGAGAATTTTTAGCATATGAGCAGGGAAAACCAATAGATAATAAATAATAATAAAGATATGAATCGAGATGAACAATGACGATACCATGATGATGAGATACTTGAGACATGATCCACATGACATAATGCAAGTGGAATTATCCCTAGTTGAGAGGGAGTGTTAAAATATGAAATTGCGGTCAAATTCCACTTTGGACAACTCATTTAATGGAGATGATTTTTTCATTCAATTCCTCTTTTCGAGAGCACCAAAATCAACCTAAAGAATCAAGATCATCTAATTTGGATAAGGGGAAGTGTATTTTTGAATTATAAGGCCACATGTGCATATTTGATCAGATATGATCCAGGTGGATATTGGTGGCCACCCGCATATTCCACTTGGGGCCCCACCATTGTTTCTTTCATTTTTTCAGTTTCCTTAATTGTAGCACAATTTAGTATTTTTAGCAGTTTTTCAGGTCCTGAACTTCTGGAGCTGTTTTGAGGTCCTAAATGATGTTTTTTTGGGAAAATCGGGAGCAACATGGAAGTTCCTTGGATGTTTCTGACATAAAAAGTTGTAGTCCTTGGATAGATCTTTCTAACAAGGTATTGTGCACATCAAACGAAGATCATATGCAAACATTACGCCCCCGGGAAGTTGATGTACCAATTTACCCAAACATGGCCCACAGTTTTGGCGCTTCATCTCCTAGGGTTAGGTTTTTGGATGTTTAGGGTTTTCCATTATTTCTCAATAATAAATAGGCCCTCAAGCCTCATTTTAAAAAAATTCAGAGGCATGTATCCACCACATCTCTTCTCAGAGATAAGCTACCAGCGCCCTAGCTAGCTCATTTCCAAAACCAAGAAATTTGTTTTCCTGATGATCCACCCTCAGGGAAAGAAGAATAATGTGGCCACGACCTCCTGATATGTCTCCTTCGCATGAAAAAAATAAATGGAAAAGGTCGTGGAGGAGTATGGGGACATCTTCACCTCACCCGCAGGGATGCCTCTGCACTATCAGGTCAAACACCCCATCGATCTGACCCTAGGTGCGTCGCTGCCCAATGGACCAATCTATCGATGCTCTGTTCTGGAGAACGATGAAATCAAGAGGCAGATTCAGGAGCTGCTATAGAAAGGTCACATCTAGTCGAGTTCATTGCCCTGTGGTAGCCCAATCGTGTTGGTGCAAAAGAAGGATGGGACTTGGAGACTATGTATTGACTATTGGGTGCTGAACAAGATCACTGTCTAGAATAGGTACCTGATCCCACTGATTAATGACTTTCTGGACCAAATCAAAGGGGAAAATTATTTTAGCAAGATCGACTTGAAGTCCAGGTATCACCAAGTACCAATCGAACCCTTCGATATGTGGAAGAGTGCCTTCAAAGCAAAGGAGGGCCTTTTCAAATGGTTGCTCATGCCTTTAAGGTTGAAAAAGTCTCCCGCAACCTTCATGAGGCTGATGGAAGAAATATTGCAGCCATTCACCAAATCATTTGTATTAGTGTACTTGGATGACATCCTGATCTTCATCCAGACTTGGGAAAAGCACCTCCACCAAATCCGATAGGTCCTCCAAACACTAAAACAACAGAAGTTCTATGCCAATTTGGAGAAGTGCTCTTTTGGCATGACCCAGGTTCAGTATCTGGGATACATTATTGATGAGCGGGGGGTGCATGTCGATCTAACCAATATCCAAGTCATTCGGGATTGGCCAGCCCCAACCACTCTAACATAGCTTTGTAAATTTCTGGGCCTTTTTAATTTCTATCGCAGGTTCGTGTTGGGATTCTCTCATATCACTTGGCCCTTGAGAAAAGTCACCAAGGGAGGAGCGAAAGCAAAATTCTTTTGGTCGTAATATCAACAGAAGGCATTCGTAGAATTGAAAAATCGCCTCTGCTCTGCCCCAGTTCTCACATTACCAGACTTGCAACAACCATTTGAGATCGAGACAGATGCCTCTCACTATGATATTGGGGCATTTCTTACTCAACAAGGGCATCCAGTGGAATATCACATTGAGACATGGCCCGACACAGTCTGCGAGTATCCCACTCATGAAAAAGAAATGTATTCCATTGTGCAGGCTTGAAGACAATGGAAGCATTACATTTTGGGGAAGGAAACGATCATCCACATAGACCACTGAACCCTGTAGTTCATACAGACACAAGGGAAGTTGTAGAACAACCGCCATCAGAAGTGGTCCACATATCTGCAATAGTTTCATTTGAACATCAAGTACAAGAAGTTAAACACCAATAAGGTTGCAAACTACCTCAACCGACCATCGATCATGGCGCTAACAACTGTTCTCAACTCTTGTGGGCACGAAACTTCTGATTGGATGCTTCTCTACAAGACCAATCTGGAATTCGGCCACACATACAAGACACTCTTGGAGAGTACACAAGTTCCAAATTTTCACCTTCAGGATGCACTACTATGTCACGTGGGACACCTTTTTGTTCCTTCAGGTGAGTGTGCCAAGAGGATTTTGGAAGCACACTACAGTCGGGTCACTGGGAATTTCGGGGTTGAGAAAACAGTGGTAGTAGTGTACAAGTATTTCTATTGACTGAACCTTCGACAGGATTTCGAGAAGTAAATCAGATCCTGCACTGCTTGCACCATTGCCAAATCGACCATCAAGAAGCAAGGCCTCTATACTTTTCTACCTACCCTTAGTCAACCTTGGCAATCCATATCCACGGATTACATGTCAAGACTTCCTTTTACTAAGCATGGAAATTACTATGTTTTCATGGTCGTCGACAGATTCTCGAAGATGGCCATCATAACGGCCTATAAGAATAATATCACAATAGAAGCCACTGCTAAACTCTTCTTTGAACGAGTGTGGGTGCACTTTGGGATCCCGCAGTCTATCATCTCAGATTGGGACAACAGGTTCCTCAACACATTTTGGTCCAGCCTCTGGTCAATGCTCGACACCAAGCCCACCAAGTCCACAACTTTCCATCCCCAAAATGTTGGTCAGACAGAGGTCATCAATAGGATGATCGTACACATTCTGTGCATGTACAATTCAAAGCATCCACACAAATGGGATGAGGGCCTTCCCTATGTAAAACACAATTATAACCGGGCTCTCCATGGCTCAACCGGCCTCAACACCTTTTAGGCGGGCTTGGGATTCCATCCAATATGTCCCATTGACTTAGCCATGCCATTTGTGACTACTTAGCGCAATTCAGCTCATGTCCAATCTGAAGATGACAAGGCGAATAACTTCATTGAGCGCATTCATCACATCTGTCAATAGGTTCATGGAATATTGGACAAAGCCAATGCTAAGTACAAGCAACGACATGATGAACATCGGGTGCCACACAACTTCCAGGTGGGCGACAAAGTGTGGCTACATTTGCAGAAGGTGCGCCTCACTGGACCCCACTGGAAGCTTCACTCGCTTCGATATGGGTTGTACACCATCACCAAGGCTGTAGGGGCCAATTCCTTCGAGCTCAATATTCCCTCATTCCTTGGTCTGCATCCAATGTTCAATGTGGACCTCCTTTGGCCCTACTTCCCACCTCTACTAGACACCTTCGACATTGTGGAACAACTCACAAAAACAAAGATAAACCTAGACTGCATGGAATAGGCCACCACAGATTCTATCATTGACATGCAAATCAAGAACACTCACCAGAAGAATATCCAACTGTATCGGGTTTTCAAAGTTGGCCAACTCCTACACCAAGGAAAGTGGTTCACTAGGGACCAATTTCAACAGAAGTTTCCTCATCTCATGGAGGAACTCAACACAATGGGGACCATTGCTTCCTAAGGGGGGAGGAATGACCAGGTGGATATTGGTCGCCGCTCGCCTATTCCACTTGGGGTGCCACCATTTTTTCTTTCATTTTTTCAGTTTCCTTAATTGTAGCACAGTTTACTATTTTTAGCAATTTCGGGTCCTAAGCTTCCAGAGCCGTTTTGAGGCCCTAAATGAGGTTTTTTAGGAAAACCGGGAGCAAAGTAGAATTTATTTTGATGTTGCTCACATAAAAATTTGTATTCCTCAGATAGATATTTCTAACGAGGTATTATGGGTGTCAAACGAAGATCGTATGCCAAAGTTACGTCTCCGGGAAGTTGATGTACCAATTTACCCAAACATGGCCCTTAGTTTTGGTGCTTCATCTCCTAGGGTTAGGTTTTGGATGTTTAGGGATTTCCATTATTTCTCAATAATAAATTGGCCTTCAAGCCTCATTGAAACAAAATTCAGAGGCCTATAGCCACCACATCTCTTCTTAGAGGTAAGCTACCAGCGCCCTAGCTATTTTATTTCCATTCTATCTGTAAACAAATTTCAGTTCTTTGATATTAATGAAATGAAGTATTATTTCCGCTTCATCTTTGTATTTATGGTTATATGTGTATTCTGTTGCATTCTTGCATAAATTGGGATCAACATCGACCCTAAAGCAAAGTGGACACCCTTTGGACATCATCATGTATCATTCTTCTATTATCTTGTTTGGTTTTGGCTCGCACATGTCTAAGGATCAACTACAATGAATTGGTTCAAACAAAGGAGAAATTACAAGGTTTGAATTTCACACACGCTTCTAGGGTTTTTGGGCCACATTCGCAAGCTTGCCAAAAGTTGAATTCAAATGTAGTCACAAGCTTGCAGGAACAAGGGATCGACTCAAGCTTTCCATTCACACACACAAAATGTCTTCCATGCGACCGACTTATAGGGTTTGGTTTTCCTATTATCTAAAGTTTTCAATCGTTAACTACAAGGTTCGATAGTTGATCACAACCAATGATAATTGATTATGGGCTTCGAAATTAGGGTTTTGAGTATAAGCATGATTAGGTTCATCTCATGGATATTGTTTAGTTGACTTTGCTAATTAGGTTTATGGATGAAGATATGGATCATTGTACTCTCTTTTGCTGAATCATTCAATGAACATATAATAAGAAGAAGAATTTGAAAGGGTTTTCCCCATAGTTGGTTTTTCGCTGGTCTCCAACCAATCCTGGTGTCTCTATGTATGAATTCTTGTATTCGATTGTTCCTTTATGTTACACTGCATTGATGATGATGATATTATTCTTTCTACATAGTTGCATATGTTGTTGAATAATGATGTAAATATGAATAATGTTATGATGTTAAGGGGTGAAATTAATGTGTTGATGAATAAATGAAATTATCAAAGAAAATAACAATATATCCCTAAGAAAAATTAACACAATTAGGGATAAAACCCCTATGAAGGGGAAAACTTAGTCAAACTCTTCCACTAGTAGATTCAAATCAAATTGATACAAACCAAGACCTTTGACTAGGCCAAAAGACCTTCCTCACTCTACAAAGTCATCCATCCAAGATGATTATACAAACTTTAGTAGTTTCTTCTTGTCAATTAGCTTCAACCCAACTACAAAAAAATTTCAGCCCTACTGTAGCTTTGAATTTTTGGCCCTCTAGCAACAATCCAAAAACTCGCATGTGTGGAAGAAGAGAGAGAAATTCAAATTCCTTTTGCTTGAAAAGGGTCTCCTTCTTTGCTAGGGTTTTATCCTACTCCTTATGTATTTCATTCTCCTTTTTCTTCTCTAGATACTGCAGATCAAAATTGCTTGTATTGTGTTATAAATGAGGTCAATTTGTTGCCTTTATATAGTGGATTCTAGCTCCCAATTAGGCTGACTTGTCTTCCTTGAGGCCGACTTTGTGGAGTAGGCCTAAATGGCTCATTTTTCTTTCTTGATAGACAAAGCTCAACAAGGGTCTATTACATGATGACATGGCAATGACTCTTGAAATAAACCCTAGAAGCCTAAAATGGAGGCTTTGACTTAGAAATAAAATAATAAAGCATGCAATCCATGCTAATAAATATTTTTTCTTTCATAATAAAATTTCTTTTTCTTTCTTTCGATAAATATATTACATCTTGACTCAATTGCAATTATGAATATTGATGTTGGTTACATTCTTCAACATAGTTGAAGGTCCTTACATTATTGTGACACATTTGGTTAAGGATCCATTGGCTAAAGTGAATGTTCATTATGTGGTTAATATGGATGTGCATGTCTTCTTTTAATTAGCAGGATTGTACTAATTGATTCCCTTTTCCATAATATATTGATATATTGAGGAATCATTCATGTTTTTGTGAGCAATATTTGAGAAATAAAAAATATGCATGCAAATGTGTGGAAATTTGGATCTCAAAGGATATTTCTCCTTGTTTTTGAATTATTTTAGTATAAGGAACCAATATGGGCATATTTTAACAAATTTTAGTGGGGGAATGACAATCACTCTCAATAATTGTTAAGGCTTAGAATGCTGCTACATTGGTCCATTGCCTTTCTTTAATTTTAAACTCTTATAGATATTGCTTTCTATTGATGCCCTAAAGGCTTTTGCCTCAAACTAGGGTGAGACCACTTAGTTATAATGTTTGGATGGTTTTTTATATTTAAGAGAAATGTTTGTCTTATTATCTCGAAATTCCCTTAAGGATATGACCTATGTACCAGGCCTATTTGGACTTCATAATTCCTTCAACTTATTCAAACCTTTAAACATATTTATTTGTATGGATGCCTTAAAGGATTTGACTTTCAAATGGTGTGAGACTTATTCAAAGTTTAGAGGTTTATTGGGTATTCATTTCTTTTATGTATCCTTTGAAGATTCCTTCCAAATTAGTGGGTCCACTTAGTTACGAGGTTGGGAGCGTTTTTTATCTTTTAAGAGGAGAAATGATCTTCATATTATCTCCACATGCTTCTAACACTCTTACCTATGTACAAGGCCAATTTGGAGTTTAGAAATCCTTCAACTCATTCATGCATCCTTTCAAGGATTCTTCCTTCAAATAGGTGGGGCACATTTAGAATTGAAATTTCGAAATGCTTTCATTTCTTTAAAGGAGAAATGCTTCTCTTATCATATCCTTACCCTAAAGGTTCCAACCTTCGAACATGTGCAACCTATTTAAAGTTTATAAAACCTTCAACTCATTTTGATCCTTTGAAGGATCCTTTCTTGAATTGAGGGGAACCCATTTGAATTTTAGAGGTTTAGAGGGTCTTTGTATCATTCTAAACCTCCTTTAAAGGCTCCATCTTTTGAAAAAGAGGACTTAGCCAAAGTTTGAGGGTTTTAAGAGTCTTCATTTTTTAGAGAGAAATGATATCTTATGAATGCATGAGATTAAAACATTTAGTTCTTGATGAAATAAACAAATAAATAAAAATATTTACCTCTTATTTTCTATGAATAAGTTTGGCCATGTAAAAACTTTTCTAACTTTGAGTAAAATAACAAAATCTTAAACTACAGTTATAATACTATATCTCACACTTACACTTTGTAATACTATATCACCATCATTAAATCTCAATATCAAATAGATAGTGACCATTTATTTAAAGCCACTCATTTACATCTTCTAATGTTTATGATATTCAAACAACCATTTTATGAAATTTGAATTATTTTTATTGTAGTTCCCTCTAAAGACATTAAAATAGTTATTTCAAAATACAAATCCGACATTTGAAAGTCTTAATATCAAACTTGAAGATTACGAAATTGGGTTCTAAAATGAAAATTTCCAAAACCGAAGTCTAGATGTGGATATCAAACGAGTGGATATTGGATAATTCAACATTTTTAATAAAATAATTGTTATGTCTATGTGTCGCAAATATATTATTTACTAATGAAGCACACAGACAAAGTCACAACACACTTAAATCATTTATCCAATTTCTTATTGGATCACATACATTTTGGTGTTCAATATTAACAATGTCATAAATTGATATGAGAAAATTTTCATATAATTAATTAATTAATTATATAATCCATTAAACACAATTAAATGTATAACTTGAGTGGGTATAATGATTAAGAATATATTTTTTTTATGTGGATGTCATAATTGTCTCGAGAGGCGCAATTTACAGTCCAGTATGATCCTGATCATGAGTATGTCATGTTCTCAAAAAAATAATAAATTTTAATTTTGCTAATATTGACCAAAGCATTAACCTAGTCTTTAATTTTATATAACTTGAATGGATAGTAAATTATCTCACTCATTTAGTAATATTTCAAAATTTAAATAAATAAAAATCTAAATAAACCGGAGGTATGGTAAATAAATAATACCTATTTTTATACTTACTCCAGAGCTATGGTAAATAAATAAAAATATATATAAACTAGATGTATGGTAAATGAATAAAAACTTATTTTTATATTTACTCCATAAACCTTTTTATATTTAAAAAAAACTCAAAAACGAGGTTTTATTTAGATGAAGCCTATGGGACCAATACCATGGGACAAATTAATATTGATACCATGGGCCAAATACCATATTTATGGTAAATAAATAAATACAAAAAAGGTATAAAGAGGTATGATAAATAAATAAATATAAAATAGGTATAAAAAGGTATGGTAAATAAATAAATATAAAAGAGGTATAAAGAGATAAGGTAGATAAATAAAAATATATCAAATATGATTCTAAATAAAAATCTAATTATATGACAAGCCTATGGGCCAAATAGCATAGTAAATAAAAGAGATATGGTAAATAAATAAAAATATAAATAAACCAGAGGTATGGTAAGTGAATAAAACCTCTTTTCATATTTACTCCATACTCTGCTTTATATTTATGAACACTAAAAAACTAGGTTTTATTTAGGTGAAGCCTATGGTCCAAATACCATGGGCTAAATTATTATTAATACCATGCAAAAAAAAACATTATTAACCCTAATATAATATTAAAAGATTATTATTATTAAATCTAATACTCATATTAATATATTATAATATTAATATGACTAAATTTAATAACTTTCGATTAATACAATATTAAATTTATTATAATATTATAATATATATAAATGTATCATGATATATATTAACTCTAGATATATATGGGAGGGAAGAACAAAGATATAGAGTGACAGAGGTTGAGATATATGGGGATTGACAAGGGAGAGATGGAGATAAACTAAAGGAAAGGGGAGAGGAGGAATGAATAGCGAGAGTGGGAGACACAAATATGGAGAAGGGAGAGAGAGAAGGAGAGGGGGAGGGAGATTGTGATAGGATTAGAGGAGACACAAATGGTGGAAGAGAGAGTGGGGTAAGAGATAAAGGGAGAGAGAGATGGCAGAAGACAGAGGGAGGTATGAGAGAAAGGGAGAGATAGGAAGGACCAGAGAGAGGACTTGAGAGAGGGAGGGATAGAGAGATGAAGTTGGAGGGGGAGAGAGGGAGGGAAGAAGAAATATATAGAGAGAGGGAGTGGCATGGGAGAGATGGAGACAGAGTGTGTATGTTTAGGGGTGAGATAAAGAGACAAAGTAGGATGTATGGAGAGCAGGGGGGAGAGAAGGAGAGAGGGAGGGATATAGTAATGTAGTTGGAGGGAGAGAGTGGCGGAGAGAGAGAGAGAGAGAGAGAGAGAGAGATGGGGAAGAGAGAGGGAGGTAGGAGAGAAAGAGAGAGAGGGGGAGGATGAGAGAGAGGAGGAGAATGATGGGGGAAGAGAGAGTATTGGAGGGAAGAGAGAGAGAGAGAGAGATCAGAGAGGAGAGAGGGAGGTAGGAGAGAGAGGGAGAGAGAGGAAGGGCGAGAGAGAGGACTTGTGAGAGAGGAGGAGAGAGGGATCGATAGAGAGATGGAGTTGGTGGGGGGGAGAGGTAGGAAATAAGAAATATAGAGAGTGAGAAGTGGAGAGAGAGGAGTGACAAGGGAGAGACAGAGAGAGAGCGTGTATGTTTGGGGGTGAGATCAAGAGACAAAGAAGGAGAGATGGAGATAAGGGGGGAGAGATAAGGAGAGGGGGGGGGATATAGTAACATAGTTGGTGGGTGGAGAGAGAGAGAGGATGTGAGAGAGTAAAGAGAGGGAGGGAAAGAGAGATTGACTTGGAGGGGAGAGAGAGGGAGGTAAGAAGAAAGACACAGAGAGATAAATGTGGAGAGAGAGAGAGAGAGAGAGAGAGAGAGTGAGTGATAAGGAAGATGAAGAGAGAGGGAGAGGACAGAAGGAGGAAAGAGAGATATTAGCGGGGGAGAGGGAGAGAAGGGAAAGATACAGATATAGATGGAAGGTGAAGAGAGGGATGAAGAGGGAGATGGGGAGAGGGGGGAGTGACAAAGAGATTGATAGATATGGAGTGTGAGATCATGTGTGTTTAGGGGGGTGAGATAGAGAGACAAAAAAGAAGAGATGGAGGGGGATATAGATATGGATGGAGGGTGGAGAGAGGGAAGAATATTTCTTGCACTAGATGGATTGATTTAAGTGGAGATAGTGATTTCTAATCCTATTTGATTGTTTGCACTAGATTCATCAATTTTAGTGTAGATATTTATTTCTAATGATATTTGTTTACTTGCACTAGATGCATTGATTTCAGTGTAGGTGGTGATTTCTAATACTATTTGATTGCTTGCACTGGATGTGTTGATTTCAATGTAGATGTTGATTTATCATTATATTTGATTGTTTGCATTAAATGCATTGATTTCAATGTAGATTATTTCTAATCCTATTTGATTGTTTGCATTAAATGCATTGATTTCAGTGTAGAAGTTATTTTCTAATCTTACTTGATTGCTTGCATTAAATGCATTGATTTCAATGTAGATGTTGATTTCTGATTTGATGTAATTGGATATAAGATGGTACATTAGTTTTAAAGGGATTGGATTAACAATATGCATTTATTTTAGTGTAAGCACAAAATGTTATTGACAATGCACATTGATTTTTGTGTTATAGTAATTTAACATATTAATATTGTAGAGCAAGAGAGACAAGGTTTCATGTTTACTACAACACCTAGAGCTAAAGATTTCAATGATTTACGATTTAAATTTTCTTTTTCATATAATCAATATGAAAAGATGGCAAAACTAACAAGGGTAACAATAAGAATAGTAGAAGAGAATAGTTTGAGATTGATCACAATGAAGGCTATTTGTAACATGAGTACATTCTTATTATTCACATTTTCTATTTTTCAACATTATTATTGTCACTTTGCATTCAAAGAAATTATTTCATCATTTTCATCATTAAAGTTTTTTCATCTCAACAAACTGCGGTAACTAAGAAAATTTAAAATTAAAATGACCAAGTTAATCTCAGAAATTTAGCATATTTAAAATGATTATATTAATATTTGATATAATTACATATTATTGATAAAATTAATCATATCTTGGATAGATTTTCCTTGGCAGCACACGACTGAAATCAGCCTAGATCTATATTAACTCCAGATCTATCAAGCGCCGGGAGGGATCAAATCTCTCGAGGTGCAAACCTTTCCTCAAGTTTTGCACTCAAAAAAGAGGTTTTCACCTCGAGAGATTTAATCCCTTTCGGCGCTTGATAGATCCGGAGTTAAGATGGATCTAGGCTGGTGTACCTAAGAACATGCTTGGCTGCTGCCCAATGTGCCTTACTTGTTTCCACCACGAATTGACTGAGGGTATTGACAGCATAACAGATGTCTGGCCTAGTGTTGACTAGATACATCAAGGATCATATGAGCTGTTTGTACACGGTAGGATCTACCTCATCATCTTCAGATACATCAATCTTCTTCCAGTTGGTGATCATTGGAGTAGCCATGGGTCTACAATCCTGCATTTAGAACCTCTTCAGAATTTCTGTAGCATATCTTCCTTGACCAAGGAAGATTTCACCCTTTTGCTGCCAAATTGCCAACCCCAGAAAATAATGCATTAGTCCTAGATCCTTCATGTCGAATTCTGCAGCTAGGTTCTCCTTGCAATTTTTGATGAACCTAGATGACCCTGTCAGGAATAGGTCATCCACATACAACACCAGTATTAGAGACTCATTCCCTACTGTCAGATAGTAGAGATTAGGATCTGCGTCACTCTTGACAAATCCCATCTTCTGCAAGTACCCATCAATTCGACCATACCAAGCTCTAGGCGCTTGTTTAAGTCCAAATAAGGCTTTCTTAAGCCTACATACATGAGTCTTTTGTTCATGCGTCTTGTTAATCGCTTCTCCTTGCCGCCTACACCTACCTACAAGTCAGTGGAAAAAGCCTTCAACCCCACAAGGTGTGGTTGGTGGCAAGGTCTTGTTGCTGCCATTTTGTATTGCTGCCTATGACTCTGCCACTGCCACTGCAACCATTGTACTGCTGCTCCCTCCCAATTTGCTGCATCTGTGCTGCTCATAGCACTGCCACTGCTGATCTGCTGCACTGCAACTTCAGTTGTTGAGAGAAACAATTGAATCTCCTGCCCAATCTTTGACAAGCAAGTCAGATGGGCTGCATCCTCATCACTGAAGCTCCATAGGCTATAGATCTATGTTGGCTTCTAAAGAACGATGCATAACGATAGCTCTGCCTGCGTAATCAGACTTCCTTTGCACTACTGAAGTCACATCAGCTCCTTGTGCTGAAATCTATCACGCTGCTGCTGCACTGCTCTGTCCCTCTGAAGCTCTATGCACTGTTGCAAATCTGCACTGCGTAAGCAGTACTGCACTACGTTGCTGAAGTCACATCAGCCTCTGCGCTGCTACTGCTTCTACGCTGTTGCTGCTATGCTCTGTGCTGCTCCTCCCAGCCTCCAAATCTGCCTCTACTTATGCCTCATCTGTGATCTATGCACCCACTGCTCCACTTGTCCCGCTACTGTCTTAAGCCTGCCGTAGCTTGCTTGTGATCCAAGAGATGAGATGCTCAAGGATCCTGCCTTACTTCTGTAGCTCCTCTATAGATCCATGTCGCCCCACTTTCGTGGTTCATGAGCGCTCATGGCCACATCATCTGCCACCTCTGCTTTGGAAGAAGATGCTTCCTTGTCCTTCTTCTTTTCTGGACAATGGCTGGCAAAATGTCCCATTTCGCCACATTGGAAGCACTTGATCTTAGAAATATCCTTCTTCTTCTTCGGCTGCTTCTTCGATGTCAAGGCTGCATCTTCCTCCTCTTCCTTCTTAACCTTGCTCAACGCAGGGCTGTGTTGCTTCTTGGTGAACATTCATAGTTCTTCTTGCCGTAGGATCGACCACAAGTTGTCCCAATCTGGGAGGTCCGCTCTGCCCAAGATACTTTAGACAAAGGTTTCCCACTCATCCGTGACTGCATTGAGGGCAGTCCTGACTATCACTGCATCATCTATGGTTGCACCCGTTGCAGTCAGCTGATCCCTGATTTACTACAATCTGAAGAGGAAATATTCGATGTCTTCTCCCTTTGTCATCATGAATGACTTCATTTGGGCCTCCAACAACATCTTTCTTTGGACTGATTTTCCCTCATATAGGGAAGTCAAGGCCTTCCACATCTCATTAGCTGTATTCTTCTTAGCTGTGTGGTACAATATGGTCCTTGATACTGTCCATTATCAGCCACTTGGCATGCCCAACAGCTTCTCTATGCTTTCGTAGGATATCCACATCTGCCAGTGTGGCTAGGGTCTACTCTGCAAGGTTTCTTAGACCATATGCCTCAAGGACAATCAGGATCTTAGCTTTCCATACTGAAAAGTTTGAGAGGCCCTCTAGCCTATCGTGATCACGCAGTCCATGAGGAGCCATCTGCTCAGAATGTGTCGAAGCTCCTCTTCTCTATGCTAGAGATCTGGATCTAGGTTCCTTTTCGAACTGGGCACCCTTTGCTCCCTCTGACACTTGATTTCCTTCCTTGGAAATCTACCAAATCAACTATGATTCAGCTTCTTCTTTGATCCTCTGACCAAACTGCAAGTTTCCTTTGGCAAAAAACTCTCTGAGAAGCTGATCTCTTCCCGATCTTTGTCACTTGTGCTAAGGTTAAAAATTTGAAAACTTCGGAAGTTTAACCCCACCAGCTCTTATGAATTTCTACAACTTTTCTGCAGACTTTTTCTGGATCTGACAGATTCAGATCTGAATCACACTGGTTGGCTTCAGACCTAACCAGCGCTGTTTCTGAGCAGCCTCTACGCAATAATTGCGTGGGCTTGCTAGGACACAGCGCTGGACAACATCACCCTTCCCTCTGCGTGAATTTCCTCTTGAAAACTGCGCTGTCCCTTCAGATCTGCTTTTCTGCTGCCTTTCTAGCTGCTTTCTGCAGCTAGATCCTTCAAAAGCTTCAGCTGGTGACCCTTCTAGATCTGCAATTGCTCTGATACCGTGTAGAAATTTCTGAATCTTAATACTTATGCAAAAATTATTTCTGTTAATCCGGTTAAGCTTCTCTTACTTATACAAGTTATCAACTGAATAAATTCAAGTTAACATCAAAGCAAAACACATAATAGATCTCTACCAATTCAGATCTAGAATAAGCACATGCACACATAGACAAAGTGACAGTTATTTCTGGACAAACTATCCCCGGAAAAACTCAATGTGGGAAAACCGGTCTCTGGCTGCTGGAGGGCTCTATTATTAAGAATATTTCTGAATACACAACTCTGGGTTCCAGATCTGGAAAACCCTACAGAGAAAACTCTATATCTGCAGCACCTGGCTGATCTAAGACCAACAATACTGACTGATCCACACCCTCAAACGGGATTTATAGAACTCAGCCACATCTAGGCCTAGAAACCCCATAATTGCCCCTGAAAGACATCGCGTTAGCCTCTGAAGGCCTCCAAATGCTCTTCGCTGTCACTGGAAGGGTGGGTGACGCAATCACTACGCTGCCCCTAAGGGTCTCTGCGTAACCCCTGAAGGGTTTCCTGAAAATCACGCTATCCTTGCTGCTGCTGCCGTCTGCTACTGCTGTTGCTGCCGTCTGTTACCGTTGTCGTCTGTTGCCTTCCTCTACGTTGTCTTTCCTAATCTCTTCTCTGCTTCTTGTGTATTCTAGACCCTGGGATCAGAGCATCCCCTTGGTCTAAATTCCCCTCCCTGCAACTGAAACACTTTAGAATTCTTAGCAACCCCACCCTAGAATCTCAAGCTTAGCTTTAGTGCTCTGCCTTTGTGTGTTTTACAAATGACCCCAAGCCTTTCCTTTATACTTTTCTCGTTGACAAATCAACAGCCAAGATTAAATCTTTAATCAATGGCTAAAATTAAAAGAAAGCTTGATCCGTGTGACTTAAGACAATTTCATCACATGTTTAATTAAATTCACTTTAATTATTTTATTTTCTTAAGTTTTAACATAGGAAATACATTAAAATAATTAATTAATTTAATATCTCCTAAACCAGATGAAATTTCCCAAATCCATTTCTGGGTCTTGTAGATCAGGTGAACTCAAGTCCCTCCACAAAGTTTGGGAGCTAGAGCACAACTGATGCTACCCCAAATACACAAAATCTCAACATGAACTTAGGAAATAAAATAATTAAAGTGAATTAATAGAATATGGGTGTGAATGTTCTAGAAAAGGCGGATCAAGTCAAAAGCTAATCTTAGCCATTGATTAGAGATCTAATCTGGGCCGTTGAAGTTTCAACGATAAGACTATAAGAATGGCTTGAAGGGTTATTTGGAAAATACATCGAGACAGAGAAAGAATCCAGAGATTGAAATTATTTAGTGAGTAGTGCTCAGGGAGAAGATTGATCGAGAGAATTCTCACAGAGAAGGGTAGAGATAATTTCGAGAAGGAAGAATTCCAGATCTGGAGAGTGCATAGAGAGGAGACAGCAGAAGCCACAGATAGCTACGCAAAGGTAGTGACACAGAAGTTACAATGGGACTGCAGAGAGTTGCAGAGGGAGTTTCATTTCCTATTGAGGAGACAATAGAGGGTTAGTGTGAGTTCTCGGAGGGTGTTCTCGGAGGGCAGAAGATTCCAGTTTGCAGCTAGCAGTGAGATCCAGTGCAGAGATAGAGAGCAGCATTCGCTGTGATGCAGAGACTGTGTGGGTGACGCAGTGACTGCGCAGAGCAGCATGTGTCAGGTTTAGGTTAGTGTCGGATTCCTGTGACAGAGTAAGGTTTGTCTCACAAGACTTTGTTTGTCAGATTACTCTATATGATTTGTCAGATTCGACAATCATAATTTGTACTAAGAAAAATTACCGCATAATATTCAAACCCCGAGCTGCTGCATTGGTTTTCCCGCATTGGGTTTTTCCGGGGACAATTGTCCAAAAATAACGGTGTTATTGTGTGTATACTTGTGCTAACATTTTTCCTTGTATTTTTATTGTGAAGACTGCAGTGTATTGTATTTCGATATTTGTGGTAGCATACGTTAAATATTTTGTTCAGTTAAACAAATAGAAGAAATTTAATCAGTTGATGCAGTAGGATTCCGGGTAGCGGAATTTTCACAACCCACACGACCTTAACTATAACTTGCATACATTTGGGCTTACAAATGGTGTGGTCAAAAGTTCTAGAGTACCCTTGCTGGAGGAGTGGTAACAAGGCTCATCCACATTGCTATGTCAGTTGCAAAGCACATGAGAATTAATGTGTTTATTTCTAGTAGCATGAATGAATAATGTATCCAGTTTTCCCCTAAAAATATGTTTGAATTTACACGCTCAATTCTCTGTACATTTTCTAGAACATTTTATTAGAACATCTACATTGTTTTGAAGTTTATGCCATTTGATTTACAGCTAGAAATCATAGATCTAGTTGACATTAACATTTTCTGTGTAGGGGAGAGCTAGATTACCTACTGATTGACATGCCTCCTGGAACAGGTGACATACAATTGACTTTATGCCAGGTACATGTTATAAATAACTTGCAGCTTCTGTTGATGTTGTCTTTTTCAAGTGTAAGGGTTGCAGTCTATGGCCACATTGGTCTTTCCAAGTAATGGATTTTTTTTAGGGAAAATCGATTTCTAATGTATACTCTGTAATGTGTGGTGCTTATGCAGATTGTTCCTTTAACAGCAGCTGTAATAGTCACAACTCCTCAAAAGTTGTCATTCATTGATGTTGCAAAGGGTGTACGAATGTTTTCAAAGCTTAAGGTATGGATTATATATTCATTATGCATGGATTATAATGCATTCTCCATTTGGTTTGTACAACTGTTGTAAAATATTATATGAGTTTTCATCTATGTGACAAGGAAATTGTGACAGAAGTTATCTGTGTATATTGATAAGGGTAAGTTGGAGCCATATGGTCGACACGTATAATCAATCCTCTTAATCGGATCTTTCAAGAGTAAACTTATACCATCGTAAACATCTTTCTAGTTCAGAAGCACAAGAGTGGAACCCAATAAGGAAATCTTAATTTGTGGAAATTTCATGCACTCGGGAAATTAATTCAAAAACTAAAATTTCAGTTCTTCTTAGAATGTTTCCCACAATTTGCTGTAAATTTTTCATCAATTAACACTGCTGTAAATTAGAGTGTAAAACAGTAGTGGAAAGATAACAGTAATTCACTTCAAACATTCTCAAAGGTCCTAGCAATTCAAGTAGAGCATAATGAACAAGGATCAGTTTATTATTCGATATGAAAATTGTTTCGGTTAGCTCTGTTAGATTTACATGATTCATCTTCAACCTGGCTTCAAGGGACTAAATCATGGGTCACTCTACGTCTCACAGTATTCTATCACATCGTGGCCTTCCAAATAGAGCTTCTCAAACTAAATAGAGGAGCACAGGATTTTGTTAGGACCTCTTCCATATATTAACAGTTTCCAATTTTCTCGAAATCCTCTAGTCATAATTCCCAGGTGGTTGAGCACATGCCAAGGTCTTTAGGTGCCGAAGTAAAGTTCTTGTATTTTCCTTACCTATATTCAGTTCTTGTCAACAAATTAAAATCATTTAACATTCTAACTGAGGAAAACACTGTAATATAGTTTTGAGTTTGCTTTCTCATAGTGCGAATTTGAATTTATAACTCCTTTGCCATTTTTACATTCACATGGTTTTTAAACTTATTTAAATCTAGAAAAGAATATTTCCTTCTTCAACAATAAAATACAAAGATCATAAGCTTTTGTATAAATCACTCTCTCCAATATTAGTGCTTTTTCCCTTATATTTGTCAGCACTTTATTTCAGTAATGTTGTTTTATTTTGTAATTTTCACTTATAAAGCATACCTCTTTTGCTGCGCCTACAGGTCCCATGTATTGCGGTCGTTGAAAACATGTGTCACTTTGATGCTGATGGGAAACGATATTACCCTTTTGGGAAAGGGTCGGGCTCCCAGGTTAGTAATCATGTTTTATTTTAATTTCCTTGTTTTTCTATATTTGATAATCAATACTTGTCTAATGGTCTTTAGTTTTGTCCACATCTGTGTAGGTTGTTCAACAATTTGGAATTCCATATCTGTTTGAGCTACCGATCAGACCAGATGTATGTATCCTAAGAATAAAATTTTCCTTTTTACCTTTTAAAATGAAGTGCATTTTTCAGTGTGTAAATTTATAACTAGCTCCTATTGTTCAGCTAGAATTCAAAGTTGAATCATTTGGAATTTGTGACAACTCTGAATATAAGATCACTTAAAATTTGTGACGACATGTGTTTGAAAAGTTGTGAAAGATCTTAGATACATTTTCCTTTTATATTATCAACATATTTTGCTCTTTGACTACCCAGCTTTCTGCTTCTGGAGATAGTGGGAGTCCTGAAGTGGTCAACAAGCCACAGGGCGAAGTTGCTAAAACCTTTTCAGATATTGGAGCCTGTCTTGTGCAACAGTGTGCAAAGTTGCGCCAACAAGGTAATTCATGTAGACATTGATCAATACTAAGCTATCAACAATTTTTATTGAAGCTGTTATGCACTTTTATAATGGAAAGATAAACCATTATCCAACAATGATTTATGCACATTGCTAACCTATATTAGAAAATTCATTGTGGCACCTTGGTAAGGGTTCCAAGCGTTCTTGAAAGGCATAAAACCTTCTGTCATCCCAATAGGATGGAAGACACTGCTCCCCTGCTAACCAAACATCAAAAAAGGGATATCACCCATAGACCTAAGTTACCAGGATTTGGATCAGCCAATGTTTTGAAAGCCAGAATCTGGATATGCTGAGGAAACGGCAAGTACAAATATAATAAATATATTTTTTATATTTAAAAAAATACAAATTATAATTGTTATATATATATATATATATATATATATATATATATATATATAATGTAACACTTATATAATACAATTAATATTTCATTAATAAATTTAGGATAAATACATTATTTATAAGTATTAAATATTAAGTGTTCATATAAATTAAATAATAAATAGTTTACAATTAATGTAGAACATATTATCAACTATTATAAAATTATAAACATAAATTAAGGTAAAGGGAGACAAACAATTTAGATTGGATTATAAAGTGAATTGGATTTAGGAATTTAATATAAACCATTCAAGACTAAATGCATGAGAACTGGCAATTTAAAATTTGTAGCATAATAAGGTAATGTCATACCTGGTCGGCTACTAAATAATTGTGGGATTCAACAAAGGATTTTTCAATAATATTTCAAATGTCCAGACAAGCCACTAAATAATTGTTGGATTCAACAATGGACTTTTCAATAATTTTTGAAATGTTCCGACACATTTTTTAATAGGACTGCACATGTTGTTGTGCTTCCGACACAATTTCCTTTTCATTTTCAGACCCTTCTTACTAGGAATGGCCCATTCTTCGAAAGCGAGTCATTAATGTCAAATTTTTCGACACACATTTATCAACAAGTCTGCACATGTTGTCACTCGATGGGTCCGAACCGACACACCTTCCTTCGCAAACTCTTCGATCAAGCAGCAGTAAAACACATTTGATTTTGCAGGCGTTGTTAACTACATAATACTCACTCTTGGAAAGCGAATTTTAAAGTGAACTGAGCGGATCCTGGCGGATCCAGAGCCAAATTTGTATCTGATCCGGGGATCCACAGATCTAACTAGCTAGACCCACGGATCCAGTAACATAGCCATAGACCCAATCGAAGATGGAAAAGTTCCTCCACTCTAACCCAAGAATCCTTGAAAAGGATGAGTCTCAGAAGAAAAACCAGGGAATGGAAAAGGCCCACTACCAACTGAGGGATTTGAAGGAGGGACATGTCTACCTCCGAAAGTAAAACCTTGTAAGGGGGTTGAAGAACTGGCCATGCTAGGCATAGACGAGGGGAGAATACACGAGAAAACGAACGAGATTGTAGGAATCTCGATCGAAGGCATCCCAAAAGAGAAATCACTAATGTAAGAAGCAAAAGGTTGGGTTCCTTTGCTTAGTAGTTGTACTAATGCCACTTGCGTTGGCCATTGTGAAAGGAGAATTCATAGGACTACTCTGAACTGAAACACCTACAAAAGACACTACTAAAGGATGGCCCCCTGGGAGGGGATTTATGTTAAACCTAGAAGTAAGTATCTAGGATATCTTCAAATTCAACACAATTTGGGTCTTCCAAAGACCCTGACTGAAATGAAGTCCCAACATAAACATGGCCATCTAGATCTCAAAGAGAACCTTGTGCTTCAATTTCCTCCTCTAACAATGATCCCTCTGGAGGAGGGTTCACTTTCGAATCATCTAGTTGAACAAGTTCAAAAGAAGAAGTGGTATCTAGCCTACACCTTTGGGGTGAAGGTTCAACACTCGTGGGAGAAAGTCCTTGAAGCCTCCTAGATCAATGAACTAGCCTAGTAGCCACTTTTGAAAAATGAAAATCCAAAAAGACCAGACACCCTAAGGCAAGCTAAGAGCATAGAGCACTCAACTGAAAAGGTCTTGAAGATCACAAGCAAGCAAACAAATTTCATGTGTTTCCACTCTGAGTGATAAGGACTTGTTGTAGTCAAATTGCAAAGTTTCAAGTAAGCGGAAGTACCAAAATTTTCAACAAGGATCGGATCACTTATCAACAGTCCATGTGTCACGGTCAACCCATTTTGCAAGTTGTATAATGTAAATGATCCTAGTAAGACCTTGAGTATATGTAACAACCTAGGTAAGCCTATGATTTATGATGACGAATTTCATTATAGGAGGTTTTTTAACCACACTAATTATCTATGTTTCTAAACACGGCTAATCAAACGAGTTTTCTCCCCTCCAGCTTAAACCCCCAAAGCTAGGTTGAAATTTGTTGTCAAAATCTTAGATGAGTCCTAGCATTTTAGTCGAGTCTAATGTAAAAGTGATTTGAGAATAATTTAAGCTAGTTGGCTTAATTATTTTATTACAAATCACTTGGTCTACTGGATCATGTTCTCTTGCAGATGGGTTATGTTCCTTGAGGGTCTATCTAAATGTGTATTCCTCCTTTAAGGGTTGAAAATGTAAAATATTATGTATCAGAGGGTGGAAAAATAATTAAATTCCCTAATGTGTAAATTAATTAATTTTTCTGGCAAAATAAAATAAAATATTAAGCCAAAAAATTAATTAATAGAGTCAAAAATTAAGTTGTCTTAGGAAAATTAATTCTCCATGTGGAACAGCTCGTGGGTCCTAAAATAATCAATTTTTAAAGGTCCTCCACCAAGAGAATATTGTATATTTCAAGAAAATTTGAACCCTTGGGCCTTGGTGGTTAAGCCAAAGTCAAATTTTTGAGGAAATTAGCTCAAAATAATTAATTTTGAGTTAGTTAAAATGGAATTAAATATTAAATTCGAAAATTCCTCAAAAATAAAAAATCAAGGGACAAGATTAAAAAATCTTGAAGTGTTTATCAACGACTAAGATTATTTTGACAAGGATCAACGAAACTAGCCGTTATTTTTCCACTTGGAGGATTTATCTATAAATTAGAGAGTCAATTGAGTCTCTACTCATCTTGATCTCTGGCTAGAATTGTTGCTGAAGCATTCTGTAAACTCTTGTCCCGTTGGGAACTATTTTTCCTACTATAATAAAAGACTTTGGGGTGCAACTCGAGGTGTTTGTGTTTGTTGATCTGTGGTATGTATTGACTATGAGCTTCCAATGTTGTGCTTCATTTGATTATTCCTATATAATACATAGTGTTTGTAGGTACTCAATCCTTGGTCTCCAAGTTCATAGACTGTGGGAAAGGATCATCTTGCTTGGATTCTTAGTGTTTATATAGTGGATTGAATCTTCGCTAGGGCTATAGTGAGCAATAATTTTTCTAAAGCGTTTTAGCCATTCTTTCAAGGAAAAAATGTTATAAAAATTATTTTCTTAAAATTTGTTTAAAAATCCATGTTTAATTTGTAAAATAATTTTGTAATTTTAATTGTAAATTATTTGTCTAACTTGGGTTGGTGTTTTTAGATATATTTTTTGTGAAAGTTTCTGAATTTACTAAACACAAATCCTACAACAGTAATCTGATTTACTTCTCCTACTTGTTTTATTAACTTAATAAGTTATTTTTCAGAATAATAAAAGAAAAAAACATCAAAGTAAATACACTACTACCTACACAAATATACAGATCAAGTATTGAAGAAATAAGCACATTCGACAAAGGACACAAGATTTTTCGGACAAATATTCTCGAAAAAACCCAATGCGGGAAAATCGGTGGAGCAACTCTTGAGGGTTTTATTACTATGCAGATTTCTGAATACAAATTAGGGTACCAGTAGTGGTTTTCCCAACAGAGAAAATCCCGGCATAAGTACCTCTATCTCTGGAGACAGATATTACGACTAGTTCAGCTCAAAATAAAGAACCCCACAAGTGCCTACGCAGTCCCCAGCAAGCTTGCGCTGAGACTGCATCACCCTTCAGTGTGGCTGCGTCACCCTTTCCGATCTGCTGAATATGAGCTCGATCTAGCCCACTGAAATCCCAGCGCTGCCCCTTTCGGCTTTGTGTCAACTCCTCTAGGCCTGTGTCACCCCTCTGGGCCTGCATGAGCCTTTGCGTTGGCTCTGCGTGAGCCTGTGTCACCCCTGCTAGGCCTGCGCTATTCCTCTGGTTTTGATCTTCTTCTCTGCTATTGTATTCTCAGCCTTGGATCAGAAATCCCCTGCCGAATTGTCCCTCGCTGCATTGCAATCTCACTCGAAAATTCTCAGCAAACTGCACCACATAATTTTGACTTAGCTCAAGTGCTGCCACTCTGTGTGTGTTCTCCAACTGACCCCAAACCTTCCTTTAATACTTTTCTAGTTGACGAATCAACGGTCGTGATCTAATCTCTAATTAACGACTAATATTAGAAAAGATTTGATCCTCGTGACTTAGAACATTCTCACCCATATGTTTAAATTAATTCACTTTAATTATTTAATTTCCCTAAGTTAGACTTAGGGTCTCCATTAAAATAATTAATTATTTGAATAACTTAAGCTTCGGGTGGAATTTCTCCAAATGATTTCTGGGCCTTGGAGATCTCAAGTGTTATATCCCCTCCACAAAGTTTCGGAGCTAAAGCACATTCGATGCTACCCAAAAATCAACATTTTGTATATATTTGGGGTTTGGGTGTTTTTATTTTCATTTTTTCAAGTTGGATCTATTGTCGCCCAAATTGTACAGGCACTGTGACAACGCTCACAACCGGGGCTGTCACTCTGATCCCCACCCATTCCGTTCTAGTTGTTTCCCAACAGCAGGCTATGGGGGGTAGTCCTATGGAATGAGATGGAAGGAAACAAGTTGCAAACCAACTTGCTCGGGAGACATGGATGAGCGGCCTAACCACTTGGTTGACTTTAAGTAAGGTTATTGATTAAATTGGATTCTTTATTATGAGACCAATGCCTCAATGGAGTCATAAATCCTCACTTTTAGTAAATTAAAACCAAATGACCAGATGGACACCCGTTGCTTGAGATGATTGACTAACCTATATGATATGCAAGATTTAACATGGAGGTGTAGTACAGTGATCTTGGTAAATTTTAGTTAGATGCCTAGTCTAAGTGTAACCTTTCCCCTAAGTATTTTGAGAAACAATCATTAAAGTAACTTGTGAAATGGAAGCCAACGGGAAGCGGGCAATGGCTTTATTAATGATACCTCCCCCTGTGTTCCACACACCTAGTGCCTCTGGTGCTGCAGAGACTGTGGATCTGACGACTGTAAGGTCACTGTGTTAACCACTAGGAGAAGTTGAATCTCTCAAGCTAGATTTGGAAAAGGGTTGCCCTATATCTCTATCAACCTAGCTTATGCTAGGAGGTCAGTTATTAGTGCAATCTAGATCTAGTATGCTTATGCAAGAGATTATGAGTGAGATTTATTTTGAGTTAAGATTTCCTTAAGTTGTTTAAGTACTTAATTAGAATCTTCTTAAAAGCACTCAACAGTAGTGAATTACAATCTTAGAAAAGATAAAATGCTTAGAGATTTAAGTGTAAACTTCAACAATATTACACAAGATACCAAGTAACTGATGAACTCAAGATGCCAAATGCTTAAAATAATCAGTCAAGATGCTGATCACAGATTTATGATAGTTTATACCAGAAATACTATTTCAAAAAATTCAGATCTTATCAACGTTATAGTAGTAGTGAAAAAACCAATTTAAATGATGAAACTTGACCAACATATAAAACACAACAATTCTAATGAATAGAAAATGTAATTCAGCTTGTTTAGATCGCTTTGAGATGATGTATTCAGTAAAATTTCAGATCTGAAATATTAATTTGCAGGAGTAAACAAGGACATATCAACAAGATAAAACTGCCAGAAATAGATGGCCAATATGCCCAAAAATAGCAAAAATGTCGTAGAACTTGAAAATTTCAATTTTAGGGCTTCTAGAGAGTTTGATTCAGCAATTTTCAGAACTGATATGTTTATTACAGCAGTGAGTTAACCACAGATCAACAAACTAGTCAAGTCCAAAAATAGATGCCCAATATTTTCAAAAATAGAAAAAATTTCCAGAAACTGATTTCAGTTTTTGGCCCTTATTAAGAATTTGATTCAGAAATTTCAGAGCTGCAGTAAATTTCAACAAGCTTAAATGTTAGATCTAGGCCAAAACTCAAATACCCAAGAGGCCAAAATTTATAAAAATGAAGATTTTGCAATTTTAAATGATTTTGACCACTTAGTTTGTGATTTTAGAGCCTAACTATTAGTAATTTGCTTGTTGTAATAAAACTGCAGAAAACAAGGGTTTAGAGGTCAAACCCTAGGCCCAAGGCCTTGAAGATCCCATTGTTGAAAATCATTGAAAATTTGGGATCACGTTTCTGTTTGAAAAATATGAATTTTGGGACCTCAAGCCTGCAAAACCACCAAGTAATTAGCTTTAAAACTTCAGATTAGGGTTTCAGGACAATTTTGGGGCAAAAGAGGGCAAAAAATGGAGATCAAGTTCACAGGAGGTGAATTTGCGGCAATAAAAGAGCTAGGATAATAGATCGGGGAAAAAGGGTAAAGAATATGGCCTCAAAGGGCCAACACTATGCCTAATGAGGCTAGTGTTTGGGAAAATGTGGGTATGGAGGCCTAAAACTAGGCCTAAGGCCTATGGCCTAGAGGCCAAAAGAAAGGAACCGCAAGCCCTTAGAGGGCTGTGGCCTAAGGAGGAGAGGTTGAGGAGGGCCAAGGAGGATGGAGGAGGGAGGAAGGCCAAGGGAGGAGGGCCGAGAGGGAAGGAGGTCGAGAGAGGGGAGGCCGAGGAGGACAGAGGGACGAAGAGGAGGCCGCAAGGCCTTCTAGGCCTGCGATTACAGTAAGGAGGGGAAGCCGTTTTGAAGAATGTAACTAGGTTCAATCTTCATTATTATTGTGTTTGTCAAAAGAATTATAATTGTTAAATGACTTATTAAAGCATGGGTTTCATGCTTGGGTCATATTTAGTTTAAGGTCCCAATTGTGGACTTCTAGGTTAGTCATTACAGATTTAAATTGATCCATCTTGGGATTTTAAATCATGTAATATTAGGTTGCTTATTTATTGGTCAAAAGGCTCCTCCATCAATTCATCTTCTTCAACGTCATCATCCTCGGTCTTCAAAAAATATCTACTTCAAAGAAAAACGCTCAAGTCAAATGATACAAGCCATCAAAGCAACCTCCTCAGGTCGTCGTCAAACAATCTTCAAGTCGGCACAAAATAGGACACACCTCTTCACTCTGTCATGTCGACTAGTTTACTGTGGGGAAACAACTGTAAATACTAAGCTATGTTTTCGCATTAACCAATCACAGGAATTTCGGATCATCTCTGAAATTTTTGGATTACATTACAGTGTTACAGTCTCAGTGCTACCTCAATATGATGTTACAGTCTTGGTGCTACCTGAGGATGATAATTTTGTGTGCTACATTGGGTTGGGTGCTATTTTAATTACATATGAAACTCGATGTTGTGATGATGTAATGGTCTGTGATATGACGAAGACATCTCCACATAAGAATTCAAAATTTTTAAGGAAATCAAGTGAGTATTACATCAAGTCCAATCAAAGATATGTAGCTACAAGGTACGCATATTTCTAGATTTATATAGCTAGTTTAAATTGTGACTTTTAGATAGTGTTGATATTTTGTGTATTTGGGGTAGCATCAGTTGTGCTCTAGCTCCCAAATTTTGTGGATGGACTAGAGTATACTTGATCTACAAGACCCATAAATGGATTTGAGAAATTTCAGTTGGTGTTCAAGTTATTCAAATAATTAATTATTTTTAATGGATTTCCTAAGTCTAACTTAGGAAAATAAAATAATTAAAGTGAATTAATTAACACGTGCTGAAATTGTCTTAAGTCACATGGATCAGGCAGTCTTTTAATCTCAACCGTTGATGGATGATTTAATCTCGGCCATTGAAGGATTCAACGAAAAAGTATAAGAGAAAGGCTTGAGGGTTATTTGACGACACACAATTTCTGTAGAACTGAGGAATAGATCTGGAATTCTAGGGCGGGTTTGCTAAGAATTTCCAGTAGAATTTCCTGCAGCGAGGGGTAGTATTGGGCAAGGGAATGTTCTGATTTCGGGGCCAAGATACAATAAGAGGCAAGAAGAGCAACCACAAGGACAGTGCAGAGAGGCTTCAGAGCCACGCAGAGCAGCAGGGACAACACAGAGACAACGCAAAGGCAGCTAGGGCCATGCTGGGCTGATGCTGGCCAAGAAGAGGCAGCGCAGGGGTAGCGTAGACCCTCCTAGGGTGACGCAGGCCCTCCTAGAGCCACACAGAGGCTGACGCAGTCCCTCCAGGGAAACGCTGGGGCTTCAGAAGCAGCGCTGAGGGTTTCTATGGTCAGATACGGGCTGAGTCCTATAAATCCCGTTTGAGGGTGTGGATCAGTCAGATATTTGGCACTAGATCTTCAGGTTAGCTGCAGATTTTATATCTTTTATTCTCTGTCGGGTTTTCCAAGGCTGGAACTCAGATTTGCTGTACTCAGAATTACTTAATAATAAAACCCTCATATCTGTTGAACCGGTTTTCTTGCTTTGGGTTTTTCCGGGGACTTATGTCCAAAAATCCATGTGTCACTTTTTTGCATGAGTGAATTATTCAATAAATGATCTGCATCTGTTGGCTGTAGTTGTGTTTATTTTCGGTATTTTCTGAATCCAATTTTTGAAAATAGCTTGTATTAATTAAACCAAGTAGGAGGAAATAAACCAATACACTGCAGTAGAATTTTCACATGGTATCAGAGCGATAGTAGATCAAGTTGAATCTCCAGCAAATCGGCTGAAGAAATATTTTTTCTGCAGGGTGGCAGAAGAAGCAACAGATCTGGAGGGCATCTTGACAGCAAGAGAAAGCAGATCCAGGAGATAACGCTGAAGCTGCAGAAGGCCTCTAGGCTTACGCAGTCCCTTCCTAGGGCAGTGTAAGGACTGCGTCACCCAGTTTGGGGTTACGCAGTCCACTTTTGAGCAGCGCTGGGCCAGCCAGGAGGACGTTGTCCAGTCACTTCTCTTGTTGTAGAAGAATTCAACCAAGTTCTGGAAGCAGTGCTTCAGATCTTCAGCAGTGCTGGTGGGGTAGATATTCTGAAGGTGCAAAATTGTGCCTAGCTAAGGCAACAAAGGCGGGAGGAAGACAGTCATTCAGCAGATCTGAGCCAAACAGATATGAGATTCAGTCAGGAGGATCGGAGAATACTATCCGTTTGATTTTTGGTGGAAGATTTCCAGAAGGGAAGTCAGATTTGAGCAAGAAGCAGTTACTAGAGGGTTTCTAGTCACCGAGAAACCTAGATCCAGAGGAAGAAGTACTGTTTTCTTCAGATTTGAGCAAAGATGGCTCGATATGGACTGAGGGATCAAGACAAATTGGACGGCATGTCCAAATTTGTTATCTGGAAGTCCAAAATCCTCTTAGTTCTGGATGAGTATGGTCTCAAAGATCATGTAGAGAAGACACTTGTTGTACCAACAGATGCAGATCCACTCAAGAAGTATGAAGAAAATCAAGCGAAGACGAAGCGTTTGATCATAGATGGAGTCAAGGACCACGTGATTCCTCATATTGCTGGTAAGAATACAACACATGACATGTGGTCAGCCTTGGAAGTGATGTACCAAGGAGGCTCGGTGCAAAGAAGGATGCTTCTTGAGAATCAAATGCAAATGTTCCAAATGATGAAGGGTGAAGAGATAGATCCATTCCTCTTTAGACTTCAAGCTATCCGTGACCAACTGATTGACATGGGTGCTAATCCAGATGAAGAGCTCCTAGTGAGGACGACCCTGAATGTTGTCTCTGAAGAATGGGAAACGTTTGTCCAGAGCATTCTGGGAAGGGCAGTGTTACCATCATGGGCAGATATGTGGGCTATTCTCCACCAAGAGGAGATCAGGAGGATCACCAAGAAACAATCTATTAGTGGAGGAAGCGGGTCAGCCAGAGTGAAGAAAGAAGAGGAGGATGCAACCCTTGCATCAAGGGAAAAGAAGCAAGGGAAGAAGAAGAAGGACCTATCCAAGGTTCGGTGCTTTAACTGTGGTGATCTTGGTCATTTCGCCAGTAGTTGTCCTAAGGAGAAGGACAAAGGAGCTTCTGATTCCAAAGCTGCATCAGCAAATGACAATGGCTCTGATGATGATGCAACCATGAGTGCTCATGCACCTCGTGAGAAAAGGTGGGGTGACATGGATATATAGAGTATCCAGATTGGGTGGCGGGATCCTTGAGTCAACCCTACCCTTGGATCACATACGAGCTACGAGAGCCTTAAGACTATAGCAGGATGAGTCGGGAGATGGTTGCAGATGACCACATTGAAGAGCAAGAGGGAGCTGAAGAGTGAGCAACGTGATGTAGAGGCAACAATAACGTGGAGGAAACAGTGTAGAGAGGCTGATGGGACTTCAGCAGCGCAGAGAAGCTGGGTTCGCGCAGTGAAGTGTTGCAGCATTACAGTGTCTCCAGGAGGGTAGCGTGATTCAACATCTAGGGAGCTTCAGTGGTGGAGGGAAAATTGACTTGTCTGTCAAACAGTTGGGCAGAGTCTTTCAGTTGCTTACTTCTCAGCAATTGAGTTGCAGTACAACAATTAGCAGTGGCAGTGCTATGGGCAGCATGATGCAGCAATTTGAGAGGGAGTTGCAGTACAGATGTGGCAGTGTCAGTGGTAGTGGCATAGGCAGCAATACAGAGAGCAGCAGTGTAGTAGATGGAGGGCAACAGACCAAGCATCAACAACACAGACCAAGTACTCAACATCTTGTAATGCATGGTGTGATGTATTGCTAGAGCACACTCCTGATGCTAAAAGGGAGTGTTGAGATTGTGTATTTGGGGTAGCATCAGTTGTGCTCTAGCTCCCAAATTTTGTGGAGGGACTAGAGTACACTTGATCTACAAGACCCATAAATGGATTTGAGAAATTTCAGTTGTTGTTCATGTTATTCAAATAATTAATTATTTTTAATGGATTTCCTAAATCTAACTTAGGAAAATAAAATAATTAAAGTGAATTAATTAACACGTGCTGAAATTTTCCTAAGTCACATGGATCAAGCAGTATTTTAATCTCAGCCGTTGATGGATGATTTAATCTCGGCCGTTGAAGGATTCAACGAAAAAGTATAAGAGAAAGGCTTGAGGGTTAGTTGAAGACGCACAATTTCTGTAGAACTGAGGAATAGATCTGGAATTCTAGGGCGGGTTTGCTAAGAATTTCCAATGGAATTTCCTGCTGTGAGGGGTAGTATTGGCCAAGGGAATGTTCTGATTCTGGGGCCAAGAGACAGCAAGAGGCAAGAGGAGTAGCCACAAGGACAACGCAGAGAGGCTTCAGAGCCATGCAAAGCAGCAGGGACGACACAAAGACAGCAGAGGAAGCTAGGGCCACGCTGGGCTGACGCTGGCCAAGAAGAGGTAGTGCAGAGGTAGCGTAGACCCTCCTAGGGTGACGCAAGCGCTCCTAGAGCCACGCAGAGGTTGACGCAATCCCTCCAGGGCAATGTTGGGGTTTCAGAAGTAGCGCTGAGGGTTTCTAGGGTCAAATCCGAGTTGAGTCTTGTAAATCTCGTTTGAGGGTGTGGATTAGTCAGATATTCGGCACTAGATCTTCAGGGTACTTGCAGATTTTATATCTTTTATTCTTTGTTGGGTTTTCCAAGGTTGGAACCTAGATTTTTTGCACTCGGAACTACTTAATAATAAAACCCTCATATCTGCTGAACTGGTTTTCCCGCTTTGGGTTTTTTCGAGGACTTATGTCCAAAAATCCATGTGTCACTTTTTTGCATGAGTGAATTATTCAGTAAATGATCTGCATGTGTAGGCTGTAGTTGTGTTTATTTTCAATATTTTCTATATCTAATTTCTGAAAATAACTTGTATTAATTAAACAAAGTAGGAGGAAATAAACCAATACACTGCAATAGAATTTTCACAGATAGCACATATGATTCTTAGGTTTTACAAAGTAGTCTAGATATAAAATTAAATTTCATGTTATCAAATTAAATTGATCCTAGATATCGTAATATTCCATCCTTCATGGTTATATAAAACATCTAACTTGAGAAATTATGTTATGATCTTGGTATCACTGTTTTGCTTGAGAGTATGTATTGGAGACCACAACTTACTCTTCAAAAGGACTTGCCAAAAGATCAAGGAGTATGGACGAAGGCATTACAATAAGGTTTGTTCTGAAACAAAACTATGTCTTAAATTACAAAGCTTTGTTAAATCTCTTTGGTAAATGCTTTTCTACACTACTAACATCTGTGGTGCTTAGCTCTCTTGAATCTTGAAAGATTCTTGTTTGGGGTGATTCATCATCTGATGGATCTACCACCCTATAAAACTCTAATTTTCTACATGAAAAGAACCTTGAAAGGTTATCAGGAAAACCCTAACTTAAGGGTATATTGATTGTGTGTGAAACCCTAAACCTAATTAGGGATATTTATGAAAAAATTGCTATTTTGATTAACATATTGATATTGTCGAGTTTGGGATTTTGATATGATCATGGAAGCTCTAGACTTGCTTGAGTTAAAAAGATGCTGTTCAAAATCTCGAACCTCTAAAGTCTGATATATTAAGGGTTTTCTTTGACAATGAATCGAAACCCTAGGTTTTGGTTAGGTCTACAGGTAAAATCCTTGTTATGAAAAGTCCTAGGAGTGAAATCTTAGGTATATGCTCTCTTGATTGAATCCCTAGCCTAGTCTAGGACAATATGTGTCTAATGTATTAATGTTGACTAACACATGATGTGCTTATAATGGTGATCTCCTAGACATGTGTGTTAACCTAATTTCTAATAGTGCTAAGAATCTAGGGTTTGAAAACAATCCTTAGTCAAAGTTTGAAAGATCTAGGATGATGATTAAAAATTCTAGGGTCTATAAATAAATCCTAGTAATGATTAAATTCTCTAGTATGTATGTTCATTTGATTCTATATAATGTGTGCTGAGAATTTATAAATGGAAAATCTAGGGTTTACATCGAACCCTAGTGGAAGATACTTATGATGTGTTTATTGAATTCTAGGGTTTACATTAAACCCTAGTAGAAGCTCTTCATGATATGCTTTGATAATTGATTTGAAATCTAGGGTATGCAACTAACTTTAGTGAAAGCTGAACATGATAATGTATGAGCTATAATTAATCTTGATTGGTTCTTCTGTATGAAATCTAGGATTTCTATGAATCCCTAGTGGAAAGTCTAAGATGAGAATTTTAAAGGTTGTTCGATATCTTGTAGATCTATATTGGTTCTAGGGTTGCTATATGTTGTAGTAAGGTATGTTATATCTTGGAAGAAACATTGAAACCCTAGATAAGAATGAAAGACATTATGAAGTAGTTTAGGGTTTATGATAAAAGTCCCTAGCAAAATGTCGAAGAGTATATGTCTCTTGTTTGGGTATCTAATATGTATAAAGTTGAAAATGCTTCTGTGATTCTGATATGGCTAACTTATGCTTCTATAGTTTGGTTTTACTTGTTGTCTAAAGTTGTGCAGGTACATCTTATAAATGAGAAGCCGATAAGTATGATGAGAAGGATGGAAGCTATGAAAGATTCTCCAACACCTAAATGAAGAAGTTGATCTCCCTAGATTAAGGAGCTTGGATAAAAGAAGAAATGGTAATGGTTCTCTACTTCATGTGTCATGCACTAGACCAAGACTAACAATCGTAAGTCGTAGTGAAGACCATGAGTAAGAATCATAGTCATGATTGGAGAATGCTTTGGTACTGCTATAAGAAGGAAACCAGGATCCAATTGAATAATATGTTGCTACTTGAAAAGTAGGAAAGGAAAGTGAATGAGGAATATTTTTTCAAAGATTCAACTGATAGTCCTACTGAAATTAGCTAAAGAGAAACATCAAAACCCCATAGGTTTGCTTTGATTATATATTTGTACATGTATTGTTGATTGGGGTTGTGTTTGTGCAGGTGAATCTCTCGAAGGCTTTGATAGCATGTTGGTTACCAATCAGTTTGATTGGGAGAGATTGGTTGTCCTTGATCTGTTGGATCTGTCAAACCAGGAGGTAACTCCGCAAATCAGAATGTGTATTAGCTGAAAAATGTACATGTATTTATACATGGAGGTGAGGCTATTGGGATTCATCTCCCAATGACTCTTGGCCTTCCTTATTTCCTAATATTATTTATTATACAATATTACATATCCACACCCAACCCATAGGATTAGGTGTCAACATTCCCCCTTTAATCCGAAGGGATGTCGGTGAGTCCAAGCATCGATCTGAACTTTTCAAACTTTTCTCTTCTAAGTGCTTTGGTGAAGATGTCAGCAGTTTGCTCATTTGTGGAACAATGATGTAGATGGATGGTTTTGGCCTGAACATGATGTCGAATTAGATGGTACTTTGTATTGATGTGCTTTGTTCGATCATGGAACTTTTGGTTCTTGGCCAACTTTATTGCAGAAGTGTTGTCGATCATGAGTGGTGTGGAGTACATTTGTTTCATCTGCAAATCTTCCAGGATTTTCCGGAGCCACACAATTTCCTTTGTCGCTTCAGCTGCTGCCACATATTCTGCCTCGGTCGTGGAATCTGCTGGAACTGACTGTTTGCGTGATCTCCATGAGACAGCTCCTGATCCAAGACTCATGGTGTAACCTGTAGTAGACACCCCTATTTCTTTGTCGCCATCAAAGTCTGAATCAGAGTATCCGATCAAGCTGAAGTCGCCTACCTGTGTGTATTTGAGTCCAAAGTCTTGAGTCACCTTCAAGTACCTTAACACTCTTTTTGCAGCAGACCAATGTCCTTCACAAGGTTTTTGCATGAACCTTGAGAGGATTCCAACAGCAAATGAAATGTCAGGTCTGGTGGTGGTCAGGTAGATAAGACTTCCTATAAGCTGTCAATACTTAGTTGCATCCTCAAATTCCTTCCCTTCAATAGATGTGAGCTTCAAGTTTTGTTCAATTGGAGTGGTTAAGGGATTACATTCATCCATGCCATACTTGTTCAAGAGATCTCCAATGTACTTCTTTTGAGAAAGAAATATAAATTTAGGATGTGAAGATGTCAGCAGTTTTCTCATTTGTGGAACAATGATGTAGATGGATGGTTTTGGCCTAAACATGATGTCGAATTAGATGGTACTTTGTATTGATGTGCTTTGTTCGATCATGGAACTTTGGGTTCTTGGCCAAATTTATTGTAGAAGTGTTGTCGATCATGAGTGGTGTGGAATACATTTGTTTCATCTGCAAATCTTCCAGGATTTTCCGGAGCCACACAATTTCCTTTGTTGCTTCAGCTGCTGCCACATATTCTGCCTCGGTCGTGGAATCTGCTGGAACTGACTGTTTGCGTGATCTCCATGAGATAGCTCCTGATCCAAGACTCATGGTGTAACCCGTAGTAGACACCCCTGTTTCTTTGTCGCCATCAAAGTCTGAATCAGAGTATCCGATCAAGCTGAAGTCGCCTACCTGTGTATATTTGAGTCCAAAGTCTTGAGTCCCCTTCAAGTACCTTAACACTCTTTTTGCAACAGACCAATGTCCTTCACAAGGTTTTTGCATGAACCTTGAGAGGATTCCAACAACAAATGAAATTGTCTGGTCTGGCAATGGTTACGTGAATTTGAGACTTTTGCCCTTAACCCAGTTTACAGGCTTGCATGGTATTTGAAGCCTTGTATGTTTTTTCATGTTGATATAAATTTCAGAATGGTAATTGTAAACATTCAAAGAGTATATCTACTATTTTCACTGCCTGTCAACTGGAAATTTGTACAAAATTTAGGCAAGCATTCAAGCATTTGAGACACTAGTTTTTGGTCAAGGGTGACCCGAAAAAATCCACAACCTGTTGGGGAAAGAACGGTCTTCAAAGGGATTTTGTTGGCAGAAATTTATTCTAAGTACATAAAAATTAAACACAATACTTCAGCTGAAGCATTAAATGCAAATCTGGAAACTTGCTTATATGATATTTTTGATTTCTACAAAATACCCTTCTTCGAAATTTTCTGCCCGCTATCAGGCTCAGCTCCTCCAGTTTATGCCTAGGGCAGCATCAATTTAAATGCCAAAATGCTGCCTCAATTTCTGTGCTGTAAGTGATTGCAGAGCCTTAAAATTCCTGCCAGATGATAACGGGAACCACTCTGCGAAAATCACCTGTGGCAAGGAACGACCCAAAATTCCCCCTCAATTTTTAGGCCAGGTCAATGCAGGAACCAACCCTCAAAATTCGTACCCAACAACCTTGAAAACCGTGCTGTTGCCCATGATTTATGGCTGCTGTTTGCCTGAAAATTATGCCATCTGTCTCCTTGATTTCCGAGCTTCTCATCAAATTGTGATGATTTCCTCGATTTTTGTATTTATCCTCCTTTCCCTCGAAATTCATATCCTATGGCTGCCTTCCACCTAGAAATTCTAGCCCTCCTTCTCTAGCTTAAATTCTCCTTCGAAGTTTGTCTTCTCCTCTTCTCCTCATGCTCTCTCAAGTGTGTAAGTGAAGAATGACCTCCAACACCATCTCTTGCTCTTTGAAAAGATTGAATCACTAAACTAGGATCCAATGGTTGAGATTTCATCCTCAAATCTCACGGATATTAGTTGAGATCATTTCTCCCCAATAAGCCCCCTCTTCCCATTGGTCCCTGTTAGAAAACACTCCTAATACCTTTTTCAAGTTGTGTACCTTTTCTCTTTTTCTCTTAAAGTGATTTTTTAAACTCACTTTAGTATTAGAAAAGTATGCTTGGTACTTTTTTACACATAACGTCACCAAATGCAGGAAAATAGCTTTCATGTGAAAAATGCACGGTACAACACCTTTCACGTATCTTCCTTTTGTGGCATTATTATAGTTCATAAAATATATGAAGACAAAAAGTAATTAGTGTGTCTTCTAGGCTAACGAGGGACTAAATACCTGGTAACACCTCTCCTTGGTACTATTTCCAACAATCCCTCTTCACAGGAAAGGTGTTGCTCACCACTCCCCATCCTGTCTCTGGAAAAGCATGCTTGCCCTTGGCAAAACTTGGTAAGAATGGTGATACTTGCTCATAAGTGGATATATACTCAAGCAGCACTTTCCTTTGGACCCAATCTTTCTTTTGATGGTGATATACGATGTCTATATGCTTTGACACGATTGTAAATATTTGATTCTTGAGAGTTTAATACAACTTTGATTGTCACGATAAATCGTAGTTAGTGACCAAATAAACCATGAGCATCTTGCGAAGCATGGTACCTCGCACCATTCTGACTAGTTGCCATGTACCTCTTGCTCTGCTGACGGCTGTCGTGCTGCCAGTCTCTGTTGTTGAACCATGACATTGTGGGCCCAATGAAAACAGCATTTCGGTATGGGGTCAGCATGTGCTGCCGGGCGCAATGCGAGTCCGTGCAACAATCAATGCGGCTCCATCACCGCCCGGCCGTCAATCCCGCAATCATGTGTACTTGTAGGTACCTCAACACATTTTTGCAACACGGTGTGCTCGCAGGCTCCATCATAAGCCGGCAACTCAGTAGTAACGAGGATTTTGAAAACAAATATCCCGGTCTGGTGTTGACCGGATACATCGACCTAACTGGTGGCGAGGATAAGGTGGGATCCACCAACCTGAGATCAACATCACGAAGCTTCTTCCGATTGGTGATCATAGCGATGGCCATGAACGCAACCATCCATGTACACATAATCTCCTCAAGATATCTCTGTATACACTACGCCAGCCCGCAGCTGTGCCATCACCTCCAACTCCAGTAACGCATCAACCCCATATCGGTCTGCTGGCTCGGCTTGAATATGTCTTGGGTCTTTGGATGATGATGTCACAATAAGTAAGTCATCCACATACAATAGAAAGAACGGTTATACTATCATTGTAAAGTATGGTTTGAATACGCATCATCTTGGGAAACCATCTGCTGCTGCGTGGGCATCTATCCTCTTGTACCACACTGCATTTTGCTTACGATCCATACAAGACTTTCTTCGACCTCGCAAACTCCCTCCCATGCAACTCAAAGCCCTCGAGGTGCTCAAATATACCTCCTCTTGTATGGCATAGGCTGAGAAAAGCTGATCTTCACTTCATCTTGTGAATCCTCCATCCCATCTCTAATGGAAGTATAGCATTGGCAGTTGCAAGGTCTCATAGTCAACTCCCTCTACTGTGAGAACCCCACACACCACAAACCCCAGGCACGAACTTCTCCACCGCGTGCCATCCGCAACATGTTTCCAGTCTTGTAGAGCCACACAAGTCTGCCCAGTTTCCCATTAGGATGTGGCCTCCCTCCCAGGACATCCATTCTTGCTGATAGAGAGCATACTCTCTTTCATGGCCTCCCAGTTCTTGTCTAGCGACCCTCCTCAGCTATTGGCTCTTGTCTCCACATTTGCCACAAATCATTTTAACCTCTCCCCAGCCGATCTGTCTCCCTCATTGGCCGCCGGGGGGTCTCACGCTGCCTCTTGAGCCTCCTTGAGCGTCTCTTTAACCAATCTTGTAGCTTCCTCTTGGTACAATAGCCTCATGTGGTGGTATGGGAAAAATCCTCAACTAGTGCCTCTCCTCCTGTGAAGGCTGCAGAAATAACAAGGAGGCCTGAACTATGGTGTGCACAGTGATGCACAGCAAGTCTTGTACTCTAGAAACACTGTCACCTTAGAAAGGTGAACACAAATTCAATATACCACTCCAGTATACGGAATCGTAATGATCCCTGCCATATACGATCGCTGAGGTGATCACTCCTCAAAGCCCTCTCCTTGATGTGTCCCTCTGGGACAATCTCTTTCAGTGTAAGAAGATATGTACGGTGAGCTCTGCTTTGGTCTCCCATTGTAACCTGCTATACCTCTCTTCTCTTGGCTCCCGCTTTGCCTCTTCTCCTCGGAGACGGGGTGAATATGTAGGGCACCCAAATATCCTGAGTGCTTAACGACTTTTGACTTCTTCTTGGGAGACATATATACCCTCCCTCCAAAGTCTTGCTCCCCAAGACACGTGTGGGCTCTTGTTTAACGAAATAAACAACAACATTGTTACACGCCTCGACCCACAGAAAGAAAGGTAAGCTGCGGTCATGCAACATAGCTCTGGGCTGGACCCCACATTAGTCTGTTCTTCCTTTAAGCACCCCATTTTCTTGAGGTTGTAAGGCACAATGAAACTCCCTCCTAATGCCCCATTGCCAACACTCCCCAAAAAATCCCTCATCTCCCATGATGTACTTACACAGTATACGGTCTCAAGACCATAGTCTTGCCTCCTGCTGTCTGAAACTATCACAAGGCGTTGGAATCTAGGAAGACTCATCCTTGGTCTTGGGGAAGTAAATACGATTTCTCTGAGTGGTCATCAATGAAGGGTCACATAGTACTCATATCCACTCGATGAGACATAGGACATAAGACCACATACACGAATGAATCAAATCAAGGATACTGGGCTACTGCTACATCATTTGCTCCTAGAAAAGGTGACTTGGTGTGCCTTTCAACACACCCCACCACATGTTGATCATGCAAATTTATGCAGATGTTCTAATAGCAATGCAACTTTCGCACTATGACAGCAATCACATAAGCAATCAAGTAAAATGCTAATAGAACATGGGTGGATCTTCGAGAACAAAACGAAGCATGTAAGTGTGTTTAACTGCGTTACGGCGGTCAACAGGGATGCTTCAACTTGACAAAGTCTCAATAGGTACGACCAACATAAGTGTCACACACCGGCAAGAGCAGCTCATCAAAAATCAACATAATTCAACAAAAGTCACATCGATTTCACGGCATCATCAGATTACGGCGACATCCATATTCCGGCGTCAGTTGCATTCTTCATCCATATTTAAGCATGTTTCGACATCATCAGTTACGGCATCATCATATTTACGACATCATCATATTCCTGGCATCCATTTGGCATCATCCGGTTACGACATCATCCATATTTACGGCATCCCGGTTACGACATCATTCGGTTACAGCATCCATTTCCTCTCTTGTGAAGAATACAAATATTGGTATCTTCATCGAAGCATCACAACATGGAGTTTGGACCTAGTTGTCCAATTTTAACACTCCCTCAACTAAGAGAACTCCATCCACTGTGCAATCAGAACGTAAATCGTCATCCGCGTAACTTTTCTTTTAGCCTCTTTATTTTCGAAACGATTACATTCGGTCACAAAAGCCTCATTCACCGGTACACAGTTCGGCCAGTCCGAAACACTCTATTGGACCTGTAAAAGAGTCTCATACTGGCAGAATTGGTTTCGCTTGAAAGTACGATGGGAGGTCAAGAAACCTCACTGCTTGGACTGATGTATATGCTAACGAAGTCGATTGGAGGTCCGAAACCTCACATGGACTCAAAAAAGAGTCACATACCAACCGAAGTTGGTTTATCGACCCGAAAGTCAATAGGGTCCAAAAACCTCTTTAGACTTAAGTCTGAGATCAAGTGGTTGGACATGTGTCATCCTAGATAGAGAGTACGGCAATCCTAGTCATCCTTGATCTTTGCTACCCGGTCCTGGCTTTTCCCACCTCATTGGCCAAATGAGAAGTGCCCCATGGTGGGAACTCAAATAGGTAGAGAAGGTTGTCTGGCTTCCAAATCATGAGAAATGACAACTCAATCATCACGGTGGGGCCCAAGCACACCAACAGGTTAAACAAGCCTAGCCGTATGGTTGCTTGTAAAACAAAGCTACTCCCCAAAGCCTAGGCTCTGACTCATGTTCAGGACCCTGGAAATGGGGTAAGTTCCCGATACCCGAAGATTCTCACGGAAGGTTGGGAACATGACCCAGCTACAAGGCAGCAACGAGAATATCCGCGTCTTGCTCATCGGTTCTATATGATCGAGACATGGGCGCCTTCTTGTGCCATATCACGGATAAAGTGGTGCCGGCCATCAACATGCTTGGATCGTTAGTGAACACGAAATTCTGTAACAACGAATCCTCTGGTTATCACAGCAGATAATAGTGGCATCCTACTTTGTGCTAAACAACTCAGCACAGCTTTACCGCCAAGTGACTTCGCAGCAGAGGCATACATGTTACAATGTGTTAAGCTGACGGTGTAAAGGCTACCCGACTTTGAATTTCTGCTTTAACGAAGCAGGATCTACGTGTGAAGTAACGTCTGAATGTGCTCTTGCGATCACCACCTTTGTGACCCAATTGGCCGTCAATATCCATGGAGTGTCATACTCCCAACGATTATCTCGTGCGTCTATCGTGCCTCGGAATATCTCAAGAGTTTCTTGGCGCCAACTTGATGTGAATGTTTACGGTCAACCGCCTTGTTGACTCAAAGTAACACGCGCCGTGGGACGGGCGTTCACTAAGAACATCAAGGCCCCTACGAGTTGAAGATACTCGGTGGGATTGCTATGCAGACGGCCATGCTTTGCCCTCATTTTGTAAGGTTGAGCTCCATTGGTGTGACACGGAACACGAGTCCATCATACTAAATCTTTCCAGGAAGCTTCACCGTGTATTTTCCTTGAGAAAGAAATTCTCGCAGTCTCTGCACGGACCTCCAAGCCTAGAAATGGTGCCTTCAGTCCTATGTCTTTCATCTCAAACTCGGCCGCGAACTCCCTCTTGCCGCGCTGATGAATGAGAGTTTCACCACATCGAGAAGAGGTCGTCCACATACAACACCGGAATGAGGGCTTCTCTGCTATGAACCTTCGATAAAGAGTTCGGATCAACAATACTACGAGTGAGCCCGGGCTTCATCGGTGGCTATCTGTCCTCTCGTGCCAAGTATTGGAGTTGTCCTTCAACCCGCCAGGGCTTTCTTCAACTTTCTTGGAGACATGGGTGTGCGATCACCGACCGGAGCCCCAAAGGTTGCTCACCGCCACCTCTTCCTTTATGCTGTCGAGGGTATGGATAACACATCCATACGGTGAAGACTCTGTCCTTGCGTGTGGCAACAAGGGATAACGACAGATCGGATGGTGGTATGTGGGGCCACGGTGCAATGTCATCATAGTTTGTGCCTTTCGCTTTTGAGAGGAAGCCCGGGCAACGAATCTTGCCTTGAACTTTTCAACACTTATCGAGATGCAGCGCCGGTCTTGTGGAGACGTTCGAGGTGACAGCGAGTTTGTCCTGCGGTCTTGGAACTACACCTCCCGGACATCATTCTTCGTGGACTCACTCTTGGTACTAGCATCCTTCCAAACTTGGGTCGCTGAAGCTTTTCCTCCAAAAGATCCGAGGCTCGGTTGTGCAATAATGCTCATGGTGCCGGATACCCTTGGTGTCTCTGTGGCTTCTTGCTTTCTGCAGAATGTCCCCTTGGAGTCATATGCCCCCTAAACATCCTCGGAAGTCTTGGAAACCATGATGGTCTCTTCCTGTGGAGGAGGTGGATAGATAGGGTCCATTAAATCCTTCACCATTGACCTTCGTCTCCCAATGTTCGGTTCTTCTTGATTTCCGAGCCTTGGCCATGATCTTCTTGAATCTTGGGAAGATTCAGCTACTTTCCTCGAGGGAGCGCATCTTTGTCGAGTAACATCGTGGCATATCTCCACTTCCGCGGCCCGGAGCACACTGTACTTTGTGAGCCCTTGAAGTTTCACTGTGGCCCGGGCATTGGTCTCCTCTTAATGCTAGCTCCCCTCTTGCAAAAGGTCTGTGGACTTCATTCATCCTTCATCGAACATCTATAAAGGATATCTGGGCTGTATACGGGCAGATCAGAATACCTGGTGCAAGACATCGGATGTCTTTGTGACATGAGGGAAAAGGTCCTTGTATGCTTTCCTTAAGCACAATACTGACGCCACCTTAAGATTGTTTTGAACTGAAGGCATCTCCCCGTCACCCACCTTCCTTGTACGGAAGACGCTTGTGTCAAGGGTTATTCAAACTACGGTGTAGTTTGGTGCAAGTTGTTATCACATGTGTGTCACGATGGACTTGTAACTGGTAAGGGTGTGCCAACTCTAGGCAATCGTGATGCCTTCCTTGAAACTCTTCTTCCATGCGCACCTTCCATCGATGAATGCCACATTAAAACCTTTGTTTTCTGTGGCCGGAAAACGACACAGAGTTCTTATTTCAAATTAATTTATATAATTACATCTTGGAGTTGAGCTTGACCTTGAAAGTAGAGGTCACGGTCCTTGTCCCTTTCACGTGGTATAACATTCCTCTAAAGAGATAATTTGTAGATTAGTATGCTTCTCAACGTATATGAGTGACCTTGTGAACTGATGATACAAGCTTGGGCCTTGTCTATCATAACTGGTGTCCATAATGTTGGGTGGAGATGCGTGAGAGGCGAGATACAAGAATGAATTCATTTCTTGTATCATGTATTTTGATTCCTCTTGTATACGGAATTTCTTGACCTTTTTGAAGGTTGCCCATTTCGTAGGAGGAGCCTTCCTTTCTTGACCTTGTGGAAAGGCCATTCTCTGGCATAGTGACCCTGGCTGTTCCGGAAGATCGCCAAACCTTGAGACTCTTATGAATTGAGTCCACACAGTCATCGGCTTTAGCACAATTTCCCCTTGCTGTGTAAATTTAGCATGTAACGATTCTGGAGGTGGATGGAGAGCTCTTGGTTTGCCACATAGTCATTTGTTGCTCATAATCTTTTGAAATTAGGATCTGATGTCATCTCTTTCAAGCATGAAATCATCTTACGATCAATTTTGCCTCCTTCAAGCCTTAAAGCCATTGTAGTTTGAGGAACCCATCCTCTTCTTAGAAGGTGATTGCTAAAAACTGAGGCTTTGTCTTCACCTCACCTCTGGTATGTGTAAATTGTGTAAAATGTTTCTGCGCTTGGTGTAGCTTTTACTTTTTACGACAACAATCACATAAACAGTCAAAGTAAGGTAAAGTAGAACATGGGTGGATCTACGAGAAGACAAACCGAAACATGTAAGTGTCAGTGTAGTTACGGCCGGTGTGGCAGGATGCAACTTCAACCCGTGAAGTCTCAATACGATTGACCAACCATAGGTGTCACACACAACCCTTAAAGACAACTCACAATAAAAAATCAACATAATTCAACAAAGAATCCCCCCGCTCAGGTTAGGCATCATCATATTTCATCCATTTTCGGCATCATCCGTTACGGCATCATCCGGTTGCGACATCATCCAGGATTTCGACATACCGAATTTACGACATCATCCATATTTATGGCATCCATTTCGGCATCATCCGGTTCTGACATCATCCCATGTTAGCATCATTCGGTTACGGTCTCTTTCCTCTGCGAAGAGGAACCCAATACAAATATTGCTATCTTCATACGAGCATTATAACATGGAGTTTGGACCTAGTTGTCCAATTTTTTAATAGATACTCTGTGCAACTAAAATAACCATCTCACCTCGACATCTTGACTCCATGGTGCAGAAGTGAATAAATATCTATTCCATAAGCTCACATAATTCAACTGCGGTTTGCTATATAGCTGGAATAAAGAATTTTGAAACATGAGTACATGTTGTCTCCCATGCCGAGGCTCCATTCACCTGAGCAGCCTCGATACGAATCACCAGGATTATATCAACACTGCGTCCCTTTCGGAACAATGGAGTAACAAAGGCCCCGCCAGAGCTTGTGGCTTAATTATGAAAGTACACGGTGTTCGTAATAATAATATATTATATATAAAATGTATAAGTGATGATAAAATATTCTGATGAGGCCTTGTATACCTACGCGGTGGCCTTTCATGAATGGGCATGTAGACATGCCCTTTTACTAACAATGACTATGTATAAATGTGTTGACTATTAATAATTATATTTTGTATTATTTATACTATTTATTTATGAATTATATTCATAACATTGCCATCTTAAAAACTTTGTCCCACAAAGTTTTAATTTTCCATTAATTTTCTTCACTTTGTGATTGTGATCTTGGCATATGTCGGTCATCATTGGTACCTTGTCATGTATGAAGTACCTTATCTTGTAGAATTCTCTCATAATGTTGTCTTGAAACTAGGGTTTTTTATTTTTATTTTAATGATGTTTTGAACCCCTTTATTTATTTATTTTAATTAATTAATTAATTAATTATATTAAATTTATTTATTTTTATTTAAATAATACTACCCACTTTTATTTTTATAAGTTAAATTATAACTTCTTTATAAAGTATTTGTTTTAGTTGATTTCATTTGTTTTGTTGTAGATTTTGGGAAATGATCAAATCGTTGAACACGGGAACACATGCGGTTCGAACGACTATAAATTACTACCACTCTTTCGCGTGTGACCAACATTCTCTCCGGTGATCCCGATCGTCTACTATCGTTTCTCCTCTAGAGAATCGACGGTATTCGGTAGTATCTAAAGAGACAACGATATGAAGAAAAATGGAAAATAGGGTCATTCTAGAAATGGTCGTTGAATTCACGGTGGATTTTCCTAACGTCCTCGTTGTGTTCCCGAACGGTCGGCGATGGACATCACGGCTCGACTCTTTGTCTTGGGGCGATGTTTGAAGTAAGAAGATATGGGTACAACGTTATCGTTCAAGGAAATACGAGAAGGGGTGTTGTCCTGATTATCGTTTTGCTAGGGTCCACTTCAAGTTGCTCCCGGATCCTTCACATTTCACAATTTCTTGTTTTGTTCGATTGAAAATAACTCTAATGGCCGATGAGAAGTAGTGAGCGGTGGCTTGTCAACTGCGGTCAACGTCAGCGGGTCGACATGACGTCTGCATGCCGGCGCGCGGCCAGAGTCAGGTAACGACAACCTCGAAGAGCAACGCAGTAGCCAACAAGGAGTTGCTGGCGCGGGAGCACTCTTCGATGCATTGCATGGCCAGCGCATGGATGGCGGTGGTTGATAATTTTAAGAGGAAGTGTTTGATCCTAGGAAGAGCACAGACCAATGTCATCGGGTCGAGCACGGTGTGTTTGTCCTGCTTGTGGGCGGCAACGATGGCGATGCCGTATTCTTCGAAATGAAGATTTCGCGATTTAGGGGATCGACGAAGAATCGGGATACGGAATGGCCCGAATCTTTTCAAGGCGTTGAACAATTTTTATCACTCATCTTATGCATTTATTTTCCTTCATTGATCGATCTCAAATCTAATGGCACTGTGTCAACTTACAGATTGAGAACCTCCACCTTGCAGGATGAACTTCTTTTATTATTTGTTATAAGGGCTTTGGGTGGCAATGCGATAATCATCAATTTTTATTTTTTCTCCCCTTATTTATTATCATGGATTCATTTCTTCCAATGGAACTCTTTGCGTCCGCATCTTCCTCACCATTATCAACATCAACTACTTCCCTTCTTGTTCATCACCAAAATCAATAATCTTGACATCTTCATCTTCATCAATTGTATTTACATCCTCGATTTGTCATATACCCACTTTGATTGTCATTGGTGCCACAACGATTGTTGGGATCATCTTCGTATATCATTCTCCTCAAAGATCTTACGAATTTCTTGAATCGGTACAGATTGTTCTGTTGACTATGTCCAATATTAAGAATATTGGTTCTTCGTCAGTTAATCTTTCCCAAATGGCGTTTCTCTTCTGCATTGCTTTGCTGCTGATTGTCATGGACTGTTATCGTTTGCCAAATTTGTCTTTCTGTCGATTTGTAAATGTTTTGAAGTTTTTGATGTCATCGAATTTCTTGTAACCTTATCCTCAAGATTGATTAGTCTTTTAGTGAATTCATCGTTGGTAATGATCTAACTCATAAGATTGATCAACCTTTTGTTGAAATTATTGTGTTGATGAAGACATCGAGCGACAACGATTTCGACGCACGCATGTAACTTGTTTGAGCGATTAGTAGCGTTAACGTAGGTGTTTTCTTCCGGTCGAGAAGATACTTTGTACGATGCAAATGGAGCAACAAGGTTGCTGAGCTTGTTGACTTAATTGTGAAATACACAAGAGGTATTCGTAATAATAATATATTATGTATAAAATGTATAAGTGATGATAAAATGTTACAATGAAATACTGCTTATATACCTACACGGGTGGCCTTTCATGAATGGCATGTCTTTTAGACATAAAAAACATGCCCTTTCACTCTAAAGACATGCCCTTTCACTAACTTAATGACTGCCCAACATAATCCTTATTTGACTATTAATAATTATATTATTGTATTTAAATTTTATATATTTATACTATTTAACATGAATTATATTAATAACAAACAATATATTTTGTCCTCCAAGCTAGAAATTGATATCAAACTCTTCTTTATTGGACATAAAGAACATATGTTCTTGCCTTTGGAGGAGGTGATGACCCTACGAAATAATCTTGTTCCCATATTTGTTGCCTTGAATTTGGAGTTGTAGCAAGGCACAACCTCCAAGTCAATATCATCACAAAAACTCGTGATGTCTCTGTGGGTCATGCTGGGGGATGCTTCATGTCTATGAACCATGCAATGGAATGTGACATGAACAGGCTAAACTCACCACTAAGCACACACTCTTTGGAGTTGTCGCCACTTCTTCTCCAGTCAGTATCCTTGAAAAGGCTCGTCGAGTGCTCTCTAACTGGGGTCATGGCGGATGTTTGTCTGCCAGGCAATAGAGGAAAGATGTGAGCATGAGCGGCTAAACTCACCACCAGCGCTCTAAAATAAACATAGCCACAAAATCATCCACATGTGTGAAGGTTGCAACTCTTTGTTTCTTCTTACCGCCTTGTTGGGACAACATGAACAACTGCGTGACCCATCTTCCACAATAAAGCTTGTTCCTTTGCTCATGTCCTTCTCCTTGGCCTTTTGCTTCCTTTTCTTGTGGTCCACTAGAAGACCCCTTCTGGCCTTTGCCGCAAAAACAACGTTCTCCTCTTCACCCCCACAACTCTTCTTTGCCACCCTCTCCACTCCTCCTGGATGAGAAATTGTTCCCATCCTCCAATAAAAGTGTTCGAAAACAGGCCAACACATTTTGATGTAGTCATTAATAAATGTCATCATATATTTATTACATTACAGGGCATTTTGTTCATTGTGCCACATAAATCGAATGAATGAGTTCAAATTTTCTGTATTGTATGTGGAGACAGGAAATCATGACTCACTGTTGTATCTTTCTATTGAATACAAACATCACATTGCTTGGCTTTTTGCTTAAGTGTGTGCCTATTTTAGTTGCAAGTTAGCTCTAAGGTATAATTGCAAGGATATATTTAGGGATCTTCTAATGCTGGAAATCATATATCATGTTTGGTGAACAAACAATTAGTTCTTGACACCTAGACTAAATCTAAAGAAAAGTGTACATGCACTTATCATTGGTCATGGAGTAGAACATCATAAAGGTTTGGACGTAGCTTTAAGTTATGAATACATATGCTATGTTAGCTGTGGCTGATAGTGATTTTTCCTTGGAAATAAATCCCGAGGGAATTCAGGCACTTCCCTTGTTCCAATTATCCCGTCTGTTGACCACACTTTGTCGGCAGCCCCATGTGATACACCCCCATTTTTTCAAAATGGGATTCCATCATATTTGGCATCATTAACCATTCGAGTCCATCGATAATGAGTTTTATGGCTGATATAAACCCATTTTGCATCATTTTATGATGTAAATGGATTTAAATAAGACCACCATGTATGTAGCAACCTAGGTAAGCCTGTTATTTGATTTCTATCCTAGGAGGTTTTTTGTCTCCTTTGATTTGCATGTGTTCTTTTATGGCTTTAGTGATGAAAGGCGGAAGTTTTCACCCTCGACTTTACCCAAAGCTAGGGTGGATTTTGTCAATGAATGCTAAGTGAGTCCAAGTGTTTTCTGTTGAGTCTTAAAAGCCAGTTTGAGAATAACCTAAGCTCATTGGCTTGGGTATTTTGTTACAAGGACTGTGGTCTACTAGATCATGTTTTGAGTAAAAATTGGGTGCCTATTTGAGGTCTATCGCATGGGTATTCCCCCTTCATGTGTCTAAATGTATTTTTCTTGTGTAAGAGGGTTGGAAAAAATAATTAATCCCCTCTCAATCAATTAATTAAATTTTCTGGCCAAATTAATTAAAAATCCTAAGCAGAAATTTAATTAATTTGAAGTCCTAGGTGGTTAAAAAATTCTTCAAAGAAAATACAATTAAACCAGGATTTCTTTAAAAATGATTTTTTAAGGTCCGAAACCAAGAGAATATTGAGAATTTCAAGAAATTTTGAATGCCATGGCCTTGGTAGTTGATCAAAGTCAAAATTTTTGAGGTAATTAATAAAAATAATATTTTTGAGTTAATTAAAATGAAATTAAATGATAATTCGTTTTCTCAAATTTTATAATTTCGCTGATCAGTTAAAAAAAGATAGGAAGAAATCTTTTGGACGATTGAATTATTTTGACGAGATCAACCAAACTGAACCATTGGAGATTTTAGCTTATAAATTAAGTCTTGGTATGACACATCGTGTCTGGATGGTACTCGCTCTTGAAGCTCTCTTTCGTAATATTTTAAGGAATAGTAAACGGGGACTTTGGGTTTTATCTTGATGGTGGTGTTCCTCTTCAACATTTTGTGACAACTTCGTTTATTTTAATATTCTGTTGTTGATTATTTTAATGGATTGTTGATTAATGATATTTTATGGGGTAATTTTGGGTACGAGTATCTTGCCAGGGCTATTGAATTATAGGGTAAAAATATTAATTGGATTGAGCTATTTTGCTTGTCTCTGGCTCTTGAGAATTTCATGTTTTGTACTGTTTCTACAATAATCGACAATTTAGCACAACAAGTTTGTAGAAATTTTCCGGTTTAGAATTGGGCGTTTGGGGAAGTCTAGTTTGGATGGTGGGCATCCCAAGGAAATAAGATACGAAGGCCTCCAGGATCTCGTTCCCCAGGAAGCTTGTCTTAAATTCCGTTTTTTCGCAGGGGATCTTTATTGGGCTTGTGCTCTCACCAAAATTTTATTTTAAGATTGTCTTTAAATGTTAAATACGGCAAGAGGGTTTGATACAGCAGAATTAGCATTGTAAATTTGCAAATATTCTCTAGGGTTTGAAGTTTTTTTCTTTGTACAGATTTTGGGTTTTTGAGTTTGTACGAGTTTATAGGGAGATTCTCGAAATTTTTTTTTAGATGCGAAGGGTAAGATTTGGACTCGGATCAAATGCAATTCTTCGGATACGCTCTCCAAGATCGATTTGGGTTGAGATCTGAAAGCATTGCTCCGGATCGAGATTTTTGCGAGAGACATAAGGTCGAATTTTAAAATCGGGGTTTATAAGCATAAGTTTCATAACGAGACGAGAAGAAATTTGAAATCCTTGGTCTTCATTCTCCCTCATTAACGGCATTCACTTATTTTTCTTTTCCATTCCATTGTCTGGTACAATGTATTTCCTCTTCCCTCACGAATTTTCAAGGTAACACGAATATCTGCGTGTTTTTTGCGTGTTAGTTTTCCTTTACCATTGCCCGATAAAACATCGCATTCAATCCTCTTCACTACGTCGTGTTTGTCAACTATTATTTTTCTTTGTGTTATTTCTCTTCCATCATACATATACGGTACGACGTACGATACACGTCTCGTCTTCTGGTAAGTGTTCAGCTATCGTCTTGTAAGACTCTACACTTTTGTTGCGCCGTACAAGCCGTACGACTTCCTTTGTTCTTTAAAACACGACCATGACATTTCATTTTTTGTAAAGTAAAACATTAACCTTAGTTTTAGATTTTTAGTTTTTAGATTTTTTCATTTAAACCTTTAGTCTTAGTTCTTTCGATTTTTGATTAGTTTGGCTAGCGTTAATTTTAATCTCACAAAATTCATTTTAATTTGAACTTTAGTTCTGTTCCTAGTTTTAGTCGTAGCTTTTAGATTTTATTTAAATTTACCCTTAGTTTTGTTCTTTTTGATTTTTTTTTGATTTTTTTTTTTTTTAAATTTCAAAAAAAAAAAATAATAAATTTAGAAAATAAAAATTTCAAAATATTTCTTAACCTTTTTTATTTTTAGGCATTAGTTCTATTTGTATATATATTTGTTTTCATAACTTTTTTAGAATTTAAAAGAAAATATAAAAAATTTAGAAAACTCTCAAAAAATTTAAAATTTTTTTAAATAGTCAAGGTGAGTTTTATTTTTCTATCTAAAGTTGACTATAGGTTTCTAAATTGGATTTATTTGGAATATCATAAATTCAGAAATATTGGAAATATTTGGCATTTTATTTTCGATGGTACCCTCATAATAATATTTTATCAGGTTGATACGTGAGTTTCAAAAGTATTTTTAAGCACGTGTGGTTGATGAGCTTTAATTGTGGTTTTAAATTACTTGAAATTGGTAATTAATTGTTCAAGTTAACTTTGGGAATATTTCAAGTAATGATAAATTGCATCTTTTATCGAGCATTGTTAATGCATGATTGTGAAGAGTGTTTTGTAGGATTATCATTGTGGTTGATTGATTTTCATAGCGGTGATTACATCTCGGATACTTTACCTTAATTTCTGTGAGATATTTTGACTCCATAAGGTATTTTGGTTTTAAAGTTTTGAATCTGTAATTGGATTTGTAAAATGCGTAAATCTTAACAAGTATTTGATTATCTGGGCATTTGTGTCTCCACAGATTGGTTGATTTTCAACCGGTTCTTTTCCTTCATTTTTGTTAGCGGTCCACCTCTCTTAGCTTGTAGGAGACAACGTAAGTAAGAGAGATTGGGACGAGGTAACCCAACCCTCGGGGCGAGCCGTTGTCACGGTGCCTGAACGTTACGGCTAAACCTTTTTTTGGCGCCGTTCTTGGGGATAGGTTTTTATGTCCTTGGTTTTTAACGACATTTTCTAATCTTCTAATCTTCTTTTGCCATTCATTAGCTTGTCACACGACATAACATTTAAGCGTCGTTTCATCTCTTCATCTTTTCATCTTATCTTTTATCATCTCACTAATCATTTCATCATTTGCACCCTTTAGTACAGACATTTCGATTTGGCTTCTTATTTGGGTGGCGACTCCCTTATTCATCTATTTACTCTCGGATAAAATCACACAAGTATCTATACTCCTCGTTGTTCTTGTTTGGAATTAGTTTCATGTTCAAGTGGCAACTCCAATCCTTTCATTTTTTACAAGGAAGTTTTTACTACGAAGGCTGCTTCTTGAGACCTTTGACTATTCTTGAACAGATCTTTCTCTAACGTACGTAAACTTTTAAGCAAGTCATCATGAATGACACCTTTCATGACATGCCGGAGAAGAGCCATTCCTAAATTGCCTTTTTTCTAAAGGTATTAATCTAGCCATTTATGAAGCATCTCTCGATAGTCACTTTTATTATAAGTAAATATTGTAAATCCTTCACAATATAATGTGAAAGATGTCAAAAATACGTATCTTTGGCTATTCTTTAAAAGGTGATACTATAAATTGGTTTCGGTATCTGAGAGTATTTTTATTGTTTACAACACATAATCAATGCTGAATGAATATATAAAACAAGGTAGCCTAGCCTTGTGCTCCGGTATTATACAAAATAATGAAATTGATATTGTAGAGAACTCAACTAACGGCGGGGAGATTTCCGGACAATTCTCGGGATGAATCCGCATGCACGACAACACAAATCCATGATAGTGGTGACGGAAACAAGTTGTCAAATTAGTGTTGACATGATCATCTTGTTAACGAATTGATTCGGATAGTTAAGGATATACGGCTAAATCAGCTAGAATAATCAAGAATATGGAGGGTAACCGATCGGACGGGTAAGAATATGGAACTTAATCAAGAAAAAATAATGACGGATCATGCCGGGGGAAATTGGTTCTATGCGAGCAAGTTATTGGCCTTAGAGGAAAATACTGTAATTTATAAATTCAATCACTCCAATAAATAATAATTGCCATGGAAGAAAAACATATCAGGAAATGACGATCATGGAAGCAAATCATGAAGAGATGGACGTATGCAAAATTTCTTCATGGCCATGAAAACGGATAATGATGAAGCAATAAAACATGTTCGTTATTGAAAGCAATTGAAGAGAGTAATGCGAAGGAAATCAATACTATAAATATTAAGCATTCTAATCAAATGACTAGTTTTCAAAATAAGTTGGAAAAAATGGAAAGATCGAACATGTAGAATTTCCAACCCAAGTACGATTTGTCAACAAATCATAGGCCTCCCAGTTTGTTGAAGCAATTTCCATCTCATCACACGGAGGTCACTTTTCCCGACAAAGAAAAATTAACTATGGTTACAAAGGGCGTTAAGAAAGACCAAGCTTATGTGTCACCTTTAACGGAGTATATTCGAGAATAAGATCGGTCACACTCCGGGTTCATCGAGGATGTTTTGTACAAGCATTTCCAAGATAAGAGACAAAAGTACGGTGGTCTCATTAGTGACATCACAACCCACTAAGAAGAGAAAAAAGTAGAAAGAAGAAGTAAGCGGTTTGATTCGTCGGTGGCCGAGAACGGCTTGACATTCGGATAAAAGACGAGAGTCCTACAATATGCAGATTGGACATGGCACATACGAAAAACGACCTACGGAACTTGCTGAGAGCGAGGCAAATGCCTAATACTATATTGAGCACATACGACACGGGGCATCCTTTGTGTTGTATCTCTAACCCTACACCTTGTTATTTCAGCATTTCATTTGCGGTTAAGTGAGTTGTTTTCATAAGTAGAATAATAAATAAAGAAGATTCTATTTACTAGCAGCAATATTTATATGATGATATTTGGATATAGACGCTATTTATGTAATTTTGTGTGTTGCTTGGATACGGATTCTTCCCAGTTCTCACATTCATCAGGTAAACAATGTGTCCCCAAGTAGAAACTGGATATTGACCACTTTGTCAACGACCCCATGTGATGCATCATTTTTTTCAAATGGGATTCATCATGTTTGACGTGTTCGCCATTAGAATCCATTGACGGTAAGCAGTTTTATGAGCAATGTAAACCCATTCTGCATGTTTATGATGTAAATGATCTAAGTAAGACCACCATGTATGTAACAACTGATAGCTAGTATGTTGGTGACGATTTCTGTCCTAGGAGGTTTTTTGTTCTTGATTTGCTTGTGTTTTTCAACACAAGTGATCAACAGAAATTTTCCTCGACTTCACCCCAAGGTAGGGTGGATTTTGTCATCAAGATGTGATGAGTCCTATTGTTTTCCTATTGAATATTGTAAAAGTAGTTTGAGAATAATCCTAGCTAATTGGCTAGATTATTTTATTACAAACTACTTGGTCTGCCTGAATGTTGATATTGTAAGGTACGCCGAGAATTGAGTACCTATTTAAAGAGGTCTATATGAATGGGTATTCCCCCTTCATGTGTCTAAATGTGTTGTCTTATGTAAAGAGGGTTGGAAAAAATAATTAAATCCCCTCTAGGTCAATTAATTGATTTTTCTGCAACGGCCAAATTAATTAAAAATCCTAAACGGAAATTTAATTAATTGTAAGTCCTAGGTGAGTTAAATTCTTCGAAGGAAAAATTCGTTGGTCCTTTAAAAATAATTTTTTAAGGTCTGGGCTTAAAGAAGAATAATAATGAGAATTTCGAAAATTTTGAATAGCAATGTTACAGTTAAGTCAAAGTCAAAAATTTTGAGGTAATTAACAAAAATAATATTTTTTAGTTAATTAAATAAATTAAATGATAAATTCGTTTTTCCTCAAATTTATAATTTCAACGGTCCAGTTAAAAGATGATTAAATCTTTTGGATGGTTGATATTAATACAGTAAGGATACGACAAACTAAGCGGGTCCAAATTTAGCTTATAAATTAGAGGTCTTGGTATTGTTGCATTGATGTACGGATCCCATGCTAGCTCTTGAAGCTCTCCTGTAATATTTTATGGAATAATACAAATGAAGACTTAGGGTTTTATCTTGATGGTAGTGTTCCTCATCGGCATTTTATGGTAAGCTTGTTCTTAATATTCTGCCTAGTGATTATTTTAATGGATTGTTGATTAATGAATCTTGTGGGGAAATGAAATTTTAAGATGGGTATCTTTTGACTACTAGATCTAGGGTAAAAATATTAATTGGATCGACTAGCCTTGTTATCTCTAGCTCTTGAAAATTTTATGTTTGATCACTATTTCTCTGTCAATCACCTTCGATTTAGCGCAGTTTAGAAATTTTCCGGATTTAGAATTGGGCGTTTGAGGAAGTCCTAGTTTGGACCACTGGCTCCCGAAAATAAAGATACGAAGAGTCCTCCAAATCTAATTCACGAACTTATCTTAAATTTGAGTTTTTTTTACTGGGGATCTTTATTGGGCTTGTGCCTCTTTTTTAAAATTTTGTTTTGAATTGTCTTTGAAATATTTTAAATTTTGGCCAAGAGGGTTACGTCTGCAAATTAGCACTATAAATTTGCAAATATTCTCTAAGTTGAAGGTTTTTTTCTACTGTTATAGTTTTGGGTTTTTAAGTTTTGTACGGGGTTTACGGGGAGATTCTCGGAAATTTTTAGATACGAAGGGTAAGATTTGGACTGGAATCGAATCTGGTTGTGAATTTGGTCCAAAGATCGGTTTAGTTTGCGGATACGGGTAGCATTGTGCACATAAAGATCGAATTTTATAGGAAAGTCGAGTCAGAATTTTAAATCGGGGTTTATTGTAAGTTTTGCTATTGTAAGACGAGAAAGAAATTTAAATCTTTTGATGCCATTCTCCTCCTGGGCGGCATTCCTTGTTTTCTTTTCCATTCGGCTAATAGTACAACGTATTTCCCTTATCTCACCAATCTTCAAGTTGCCCACGAATATCTCTGTGTGTTTGCGTGTTGGGTTTTTTTCCTTTGCACTCAATCTCTTCAACGCTGTCGTCTTGTTTGTCCGGCTATTAATACCCTATCGTGTTTTTACCTGCGCCCCATCATCTATACGGTCATCATCATTCATCTCGGCTCTTCCTGTGGTGGTACGGCTATCGTAATCACATCTCGACTCACTGCCCCGCGTCACGTCTGGTGTACGGCCTTCATCCCATTGCTAAATAAACCCATGACATTTTCATTTTTTATTAATTAAAACACTAACATAGTTTTAATTTGCAGTTTTTAGATTTTCATTTTAAACCTTTAGTCTTAGTTCTTTCGATTTTTTAGTTAGTTTAGCTAGCGTTAATTTTAATCTCTAAGGTTTCATTTAATTTTGAACTTTTAGTTCTATTTCCTAGTTTTAGTCGTAGCTTTTTAGATTTTTTAGATTTTATTTAAATTTGCAGTGTTTTTTTTTAAAAAATTTTTTTTTTTTTTTTTTTGAGAATTTCATAAGATGTAAAAATTAAAAAAAAAATTTCAAAATATATCTTAACTTTTTATTTTTAGACTTGGATTGGAATTTAAAAAAAGAAAATATAAAAAATATAAAAAAATTAGAAAACTCTCAAAAAATTTAAAAAAATTTTAAATAGTCGAGGTGAGTTTTTATTTTTTCTATCTAAAATTTGACTATAGGTTTCTAAATTGGATTTATTTGGAATATCATAAATTCAGAAATATTGGAAATATTTGGCATTTATTTTAAAGTGGTACCCTCATGATAATATTTTTATCTCGAATTTAAATCGTGGGTTCAAAGTATTTTTAAGCAGTTGTGGTTGATGAGCTTTAATTGTGGTTTTAAATTACTTGAAATTGGTAAATAATTGTTCGAGTCAACACAGGAATATTTTAAGTGATGATAAATTGCATGTTTCTTCGAGCATTGTTAATACATGATTGTCGGTGTTTTATCGGATATCATTGTGGTTGATTGGTTTTCATAGCAGCGATTGTCTAGGATACTTGACCTTAATTTCATAACGGGATATTTTGACTCCATGAAGCCTTTGGTTTTAAAGTTCTAAATCTAATTGGATTTGTAATATCTCGTAAATCTTAACAAGTATTTGATTATCTGGTGTCTCCCTGAATGGTTGATTTTCAACAGTTCTTTTCCTTCATTTTTGTTAGGGTCCACCTCCCTTAGCTTGCAAGGAGCGCAGCTTAAGTAAGAGGGTTAGGGAACATGGTGATAGCCCCCGTCCCGGGCCGTTGTCGCGGTGCCTAGACGTGCCGTAAGCCCAACGGAGATACCCGAGTTAAAGTGGGCAACGTAGACTCGATTTGCAGTCATGGGAATCAAACCAGGAACCTGCAAATGTGCAGTTCACAGAAAATGTCATAGCAATAGTGGCACCAATTGGTTGGGCTAACAATCTAGGTTTTAAGCCAGGTAATGAAATTTGTAGTTGTGTAACTCAGATAATGGAGAGTAACTATTACCTGTCAAAGTGAAGGAGAAGCACATTTTTGCCTACAATGAAAGTATCACTGTGCTCCCCAAGACCTGTTTTAGTTGCAAGTTAGCTCCAGAGTGTAAATTTGGAGTGGCTGCTTTTTTATAGGAGTGTTTAAACTTTATCTACTTGTGATGGTGGTTTCCTATATGGTATGGTTCATTGCTTAGATTGTTGACCTTGTAAAAAATAAACACTCCTCTCTACTCGATGTGATAAATCAGGTGTGGGATCTCACGGAATGAATTATATGAAATGGTTGCCTCATCTAATTATTTTGGCATTCATGTGATGCAGGATGGACACTTGAGAGTTTTTGAGTGGCCAAGTCTGAAAATTGTCCTTCCAGTCAACTGATGCTCATAAATCAATTAGGAATGTGGACTTCAATTGACAGAATCCTCAAACTTTTTGTGACAGAACTTTTCATAAAGAAGGAATGTTATTTTGTTGTATTTCAAATCAATTATTTTCAGGTATCATTTCTACCTAATTTTCTAATTCACAGTGCCATTTTTGTGGGGATTTAATGGACATAAAAGTTAAGTGAATGGAACTGATTTTCTATTTGCAGCTTGGATGGCACTTTTCTTCTTGCATCACTAGGAGACAGTGGTCATGGAGAATATGGAATCTTTCAACTTCCAGCTATGACAGCTTCCTTATCAGTGGACAAGTGTGAGCAAGTTCTTTGCAAAATATGATTGCATTGATTTTCTTCTTTAGCAGAACCACGTTGTACAGTATCTTGTGTGTGCATGATAACATGTTTTTCTTCTGTTCATTTGTCCAGGGTGAAAGACTTGGATCCTGTCGGTTTCTCGAGATGGTGTAAGACCAGTACTTTTTATCCTCTGATAAGGTTGGATTTAAAGATAATTGTAATTACTATACGACAAGAAAAAAATATTTCAGGGCATTTGTTTTTGGCTATTTTTATATTAACCGAGTATTTGTTTGCAGGTGACAAGGGCCCTCATTGCATATTGGGATACAAATACTTGGAAAAAAGGATGAGGCACAAGAAATGGTGGGAGAAGAATCCAATTTCTGCCTTGGTATTTCATCTGATGGAAAGTTTCTTGCAACGTAAGTACCAAAAGAAACAACTTGTGGAAAATATTTTTGAAAATGTTACAGTATTACATTACTAAACAACAAAAAATATACACAGATTGATATGTCATTGGAGCCAAATACCAGTAACACAGTTTCCCCCTCTTTACATAATCAAGGAGCGAGCATGTCCGCTTTGGCCTCTCAAGATTATCTACATCCTTCCCAAAAATGCACATTCAGACTGAAGGTTGTGTTTCAGCTCTGTTTTAAAAACTAGTTGTTCTCTGGAAATCGTTTCCACAAGAAGGAAAAACTTGTTTATCTGATCATCACATACTCTGTCTTCCTCTTAGTCCTATCGATCATCCATTTATCAATTAAAGAGGATCCCTTACCAATGAAGAGAGGCAATAGAAAGCACTGCGTTAAGCAACTATCCATTCTCAAAACACAGATAAACATGTAAGTTTCATAATATGCTTAATCATTTTCAATTTTGGCAAACCACAAAACATCCATAGGTAAAATGCTATGATTTGAACTTTAGTTGATCCTTAATTATTAAATACTGAAGAACCATCCCACCCCAAGTATTGTAGACTTACGAAGATATCTTGAAACTAATCCATCTTCTATTGTGATCCTTGAAAAGAGAATCCACTTATGATTATGATGATTGACAATGGTAGGATATGGATGCATCAATAAAGTTATGGTTTTGTAATTCATAAATGATCTCTCCACAAGACCTTTTCAATCTCTCTAGGGATCGTCCATTATGCATTATTTATCCTATATTATTTGAGTTTCATGTTTCCATCTATCCTTATTTTTTGAAGCTTATGATATCGTCTGTCAAATTTACATATTATTAAATATGTTCTGACATTGCCATTTTCTACCTTAACTTTTGATGGTATTAGTTTAGCATTTGTGATAAAAAGGTTATTGTGTTCCTTTTAGTTGTGTATGGAAGTTCTTTTGTGTGGACATATCTAACAAATATTGCATGATATACTTTGTTAGATTCTTTCACTAGACATAATAATGATATGTAAAGTTTAGCTTAGAAATTAAAAATCCCATAAAAAAGGATCAAACAGGACAGGAGGAACATGGACTACGTAGGTTAATATTCGAGGAAAGTCGGAATGGATTATTTCTTAAATCCCGAGGAAAAAGTTTAAAATTTATTTATTAAGATTTATTGCATCTAATTAATATCAATTATACTAATAACTGTCAACAGTAGCTTGCTGGGCTGATGAAGCAGAGTTGCACCACTGAAGTTCAGAGTCTGTAGTGACATGTTCTCCTTGTGTTGATGCTTGTGTTCATGAAAGTGGTGGTTCTGTCCCAGTGCCAAGTCTTGGTGTTTCTTTGCTTAGAATAGGTACCCCCACTTGTGGCTTCTTGAGCGAAGGAGCTTGAATGGGTTGAATGTTGCAAACTGGCTTCACTTCAGTAGTTTTTTTTTCATGTTGGGAAGGTGGACGCTTGCTGGTGAATTCTTACAAGCATCCCTATGAAAGCAATTACACAGGGGTGTGCGTAGGGTCGCATCTATTAGCGTAGCTATGTCTCCTGGATACTATACATATGCCAAGATTCTTGACTGCATATCCGTCATTCATTGAATATTCATGTTTGCTAATTATTATTTCTGTCCTTGTGGGAAGCAATATGGGCTTATCCTTCTTGCTGAATGCCCTGAGAATTCCATAACTGTTGAAGGTATGCTACATTAAACAGCTAAGAAAGCATGCAAAGTTGTAAATTTGCAGGGATCAAATTAAGTTATTACATTACAGTTGTTGGAAAATGGTGCATGGTTTCTTCTTCTTTATTTATTCAATTTTATGTTGGGGATTTGGTTATAAGTTTAGTCTAATAAGGTAGTGATTGCACAGTGGAACAAGTAGAAGGGTGATATCTCTATAATTGATGGTCTAAAAATGCATACATATCAAAAAGTTAAAGGAGCTCATATGTTCTTTGTTAGTTCAATGGAGTTTTCCGTGATTCAAGAGTGAGTTCATGGAGCTGTAGCTTTAAGTTCGATTTGAAGCAGCAATTTCCGCTATCATGTGCAGTGAGTAGGTCAAATGATATTGCAGGCTATGCATCTAAGCCAATTTCAATAGTTGTTGACCATTATGTAGTTTATTTCCATAACACTACTGCTTCCCAATCAATTTTATTTTGGACAACGCATGATCATTATTAATAAGTCTGAAAAGTCACAAAACAAATCTGACATGCAATGGATTTGTGCACGGAAAGTTGGTTTCTGCTTCTGAGACAAATTGAAGGTGACAAAACTTGAAGAACAAAGGAACGAAGGTGGGGTTGTTTTGTTGTGTCAATATCTTCCCATTTCCGAGGACTTGCTCTTTTCTATTAAAGATACTTTGTGAGGCTGAGTTACAATTTGGTGGCAATGAGCTAATTATGGTTATTACTGTTTTGCAGCTGCAAATTACCTGTTCAAAATTGCTATTTATTTTTCTAGCCGTATTTATGTTTTACTTGGTGAAGAACGAAGTTTTGAAGATGAAGTCATCAGCATTCTCGTTAGATATTTTGGAGTTTGGGTTTCATCCTGTAAACTCACCAACTGCTGTTAGATTTGGCATGAAAATGCTATGCTCTCTTGTGACCAGGGGAAAAAATATTGATTTATGAGGTGCTTGTCATGAGCTTATCAAATAAAGTTCTCGATTTGATTAAACAGGGGTGTTGTCAAACTAAATTGGTTATAATTAAATGAAAAATGTATTATGAATATTTATGAGCAGAAATCAAAGCGGCAACTAGTCTTTGTCTAGTGGACTTTTGTTTAATATTCATATTCTCATTTGAGAGTTTCTAGCTCTTGTATTTTTTGTTGATTGTGTGGCATTCTACATTTTATGTAAAATCCTATACATTATTTTCAGCTACCCATTTTTTTCTCCTCTTTTTGTAGGGAAGTGCAATTTTGAGGGAAGTACAACAAGAATAAATAGAATTACATAACATGCATAAATAAAGTATAAACATTTATAAAATAAACTTTATTCTTGTCATATGAGTTACCAAGGTATAAATAGGTTATTATAAATAGAAAGTAAATAAAAATAACGGTATTAATAGAGACATGAACTTTGATAAAATGATATGATGACACACAGAAAACATATTCATTTGTTGTAACAATCACGTTTTCTATCCTTCATTTTGTTAGTTTTACAAACATTATCATTTTGGCATTAAGACAAAAGGTGCATGTGCCCTCAAAGGAGTGGGAACACAAAATGCCTATCTAACATCCTTGAAAGATTGAAGGTCGCATCTTGATTTTTTAATTTTCCTAAACAAACATTGATCCCTTTAGAATAAAAAAACTTAGAAATTACTTAAATATTGTTTTCTTTGTTGAAAGACATATAAACGCTAAGAGGAAAGTAGTGCTTTGTTGACCAACATAAAGTTCTACAATAAAGTTTTGGTGCTTTATTGACAAACATAGGGGTTGTACCATTATTTTGGCTGTTGTCTGTGTCATCGTACATGTTGGTTCATTCTATGTTTAATCTTTCAAATGTCCTTAATCTAAACGTCATTTTCTTCAGTTAATATGCAAGTCTATTGTTTTTCTTAAAGAATCACATGGCGTAGTAGACATTGGTCAAGCACAAATTTACCAACTCAACAAACAATGCAACTTATGAAAAAAGTAATTTGAAACTCAGAAGACAAAGAAATCACCAAATTCATGAGGATATTCACATTTGCAGAGACCAAACAAGTAACTTTGAAAGAATGAGCCAATCTCACCTAGATAGATATAGGGTGTACGGATGAAAATATGGGTTGGTTGAATCCATCTTAACTTTGGATCTACCAAGCATCGAGAGGATCAAATCTCTTGAAATAAAAACATCTTCAAGGTTAAACATTTCCCCCTTTCCTATATACATACATTTAATTTATTTTTATATTAATATTTTCTAAACTATTACATATTCAAATCCATATTAAACATTGAAAGAATTACAAATATCAATTCTCTCAATCTCTCTCAATATATATTTCATGTCAAAATCTTTTGTGCTTATTGAAATATTTTATTTATAACTATGTTGAACTTTTTCTTTATTAATTGTTGATATTTTTTAAAATCTTGTATATTTCTCCATCACTGTTCGTGTAAAATAAATCACATCTCCTAGTTGTGGAAAGTGAATATATATAAACTTTTTTATCTAGTACACTTATGAGTATCTTATTTAATATGGATAATATGGATCACGAGTCTGAAGTTCAATTTGGGGTGTCTTACAAAAATATATTTTGTTATATATATATATATATATATATATATATATATATATATATATTTTGCATGGAGAATGAATTATACATCATGTAATATCAATAATACGTTCATGTTATCTTCATATTAATTAGTACATAAATTATGTTCTTTATAAGTAGTAAAAAGTAATTTATTTTATTTACTCCATCTCATATTAAGTAGTGAAGAAATTCATTTCTTCTTCATACTAAAAAGGTTTTTTTTATTTATTTATTTATAAAATCTATTAATTTTTTTACTTAATACTTTGGGTTCCTTTATATCTCTATATAAAATTATGTAAATTAAGGTGCAAATTGAAGTATTTTAATTATGGCCAAGGATTAATTTCTTTTTTGTTATTACTATTTTTAATTTAAATTATTATTTTACTATTTTTTAAATGTAACGTTATATGCCAACATCTCTGCCATCTTTGAATATGAGCGCCTGCGCATAATGAAAAGAAAACCATTAAGCATCTAGATATGTGACAAGCTTCTCACGTAGATAAGTTGGGGAACAAAGTGACAGAATTTTGTGTAGCTTGGGAAGGCATAAACCTGATTGGGATTGAGGTCAGCCTTTTAAGAGTCACTTGTGGGCAGAACCCAAGCATCAAGTTTTACTTTCCATGAGGTTTGGGCAAAGCGCAGAAGAATTTGAGCATGAGAGAATTTGAGGTGATAGAGCTTGGCGTGTTGGTTCAGCAACCGAAGATCACTCAAATCGAGCTCTAAAAATGAAGATATGAGTTTTTTAATGTGATGTGTGGGTTTGCACAAGAATAATTGATTGACCTAATGTAATTTGAGTTCGTGACTTATTGTCAAGCCCCTTGATGACGTTTTGAGACATTTTCTTTTGTGTATAAAGGAAGAGTGGTCATTTTAGAACGTAATGTGGCATTCATTGTGGTACACATGTGGAACGCAACTCCAAGAGAGGGAGACACGAGGGCATAAGAGGCAAACTTGAGACCTTTTGTGGGCTGAGTTACTACGGAGAATCCGAGCAGAGTCTAGGCAATTTCAGTGTTGGTTTAAGGGTGGTGTCTTGTTTTGGATTGGTGTAGACCTATGGTCCGTGATGACACCACATGCTGTTTTGGGCAAAATAGGAGGTCATAAGGCCTATTCCATGGTGTTGGAGCGAGAGAAACATGCGGCGTGGGCGGAGGGCTTAAGAAGGAGAAAACCGTAGTGAAAAAGAGTTGTTGTATGGTTTGTAGTCTTGTTAAGGTACGATAATGCCTAACAGACACTATACAACAACGAAGTACATTACAAGTACAAGTAAGTTAACATTTTCTATGTTGAATTGTTGTTAGATGGAAGAAATTTTATTCTAGTGCTTGAACAATATGTGTGGAAGTCAAAGAAGGAGAAGGCGGTTGATGGTTAGATGCCCTAACCAAGTGACATTCTACAACGAGGGGTTTTGAACATGAGTTGACTTGATAGATAGTCCTGGTGTGGACACGATTGAAGAAGAGTGTTAGGCGAATGTGGCATGGAAATTAGTCCAAGAAGGTGAAAGCCTATGATGAACTTGCATGGAGTCCAGGAGCTGACCCAGAGGGCTAAGAAAACTTAAAATGGGTGCGAGGGCGGTCATCCTAGGAAGACGAGTTGCTAGACTTGGTAAAATGTAGAAGCCACAACCAATTAGGTGGTTGGGTTGAGTTGGTGGGTTGTAACTGTGGGTTTCGGTGGAAGCTGCCCAGGTTCAAAACTCGGTCCATGAACAACAATGAAGAATAGTTGTTGGAGCCTAGATTTGTGCAATAACTCCACTCCGTGCAAAAGCAAAGGGCGATTGAGGGTCTCCTAAGTGTGAGGATACCTAACTGAAGTGCCCGGATGCTACAACATGGACTTGGTCACTCGTGCCTTGTTGAGATGGCGTGAGAGTGGACCAAGTGTGGGCAAGGAAGCCCCCATTTCCTTGTGAGTGGCGGGGCAGTGATAGTGTCCATGTTGGAGCCCGATGTGCAAGGCGGTTTTGGAGCTTAAGGGTACGGTCAACGAGAAGCGGTTGTAGAGCCCAATACTTGTGTGTGGAGAAGGAACTTCTCTGGCAGAGATGATGAAAACCATCTGCTTTTGTCTTCATTGTGGTAGATGGACATCTTTGGGTATTGGGTGGCGGCCTCTTGTGCCCTATGTTGGTCTTCATCGGAGAAATGCGGGGAAGAACATAGTGGGTTTGAAGTCCCACGAGTAGATGAGGAGCAACGGTAGGACGGTTGAGACTTGTTCACAAGTGGAGCTATGAACAACTCAAGACGAGTCTCAATGTGTTCGTGCGTTGGTGGACAAACGATCAACTGGTGGCGGATTGATAGAGGTTAGGGTGGTCGGAGGACTTGGGGCATTGGGGGTAGGGCTATGGTGCGCGAGCAAAGGATGGAACTTGTGTCCTGAAAATACGATTGAGAGGAGATGAGAGAGTGCACTATGGCAGGATGTTCGGAGTATCTTGTTTTGAATCTTGTACTAGTGGATGTGTGAGGGCCACACAGTATGAGATCCCTGCGTTGTTGTATTATGTCTTGTTTAATATAACGAAGTTGGGTTGAAAATTATGAAAGTTGTCCATATTCTTGTGCATGTGATTTACCGCTATTTATGTTCTGCTATCTTAGTAGTTGTATTGAGATTCTTGGTTTGGTAGCGTCGAGTTAAGATTCCATCCTAGACCCAAGGTCGTGGAAATTTAACATGGTATGAAGCATATACGAGCTACTTTGAGGGACGGTGAATCGGAAGTGTGCCTGGCAAAGCAACTCGGAGGAAGTTGTGGGTGTTGAATCTGTGGACGAAGGTTGATTGAAGACATGGAGACCTGGTCATGACGAGGTTACATGGCGAGATGGGTTGGGGTTTTGGTGGATCGATGGTGAACTGGCACACTTAGGTGTGTTGTGCGACAGATTTAGGATCATGGGCTTCCTTTGTCTTGGATGAGATCGGGTTGATGAGGATTTCTTTGGCGCCAACAAACTTCTCATCAGCGCCGCCTCTTCCGAAGCAAAGAGGCGGGTTGATGAGAAGTACGGCGCGGCCGTGTGTGAGGGTTTCCCTAAGGGCGCGGATGCCTAACTGAGTGCAGATGCTGGCGCGTGAACTTGGTCACTGCGTGCTTGTTGGGCGGCGTAGAGGTGGACCAGGGTGTGAACGAGGTTAGGCAATTATGGTTCTTCAGAGGACAACGTGATAGTGTCCAATTGCAACCTAGTATGAAAACACCTTGATGGACAAAGGTTGTTGCGAAAAGGCGATTGTTGGAGCTCAAGGGTACGATCAACCCGAGAGCGATTTGTAGAGCCCAATAACATGTTGTGGAGAAAGACTTCTACAACGGACGATAGGCAACCATCCCTGGCCGGTGTTCATTGTAGTAGATGGACATCTTGCGGTGATAGGTAGCGACCCTGTGCCCTGTGTTGGTCTTCATCGAGCAACACAAGAAGACCATAGTGGGTTGAAGTCCTTGAGTAGATGAGGAGCAATAGTGGACGGTTAGAAATTTGTTCACAAGTGGAGGTTTGTGGTGTTCGACACGAGTCTCGTGTGTTGATGCGTTGGTGGACGAACGATCAACTGGTGAGTAGATGATGGCGAGGTTCGATGGTCGATGGACTTGGAGCATTGATAGGGTAGAGCTATAGATCACGAGCAAAAAGGATCGAGGGCGGTACAAGGTTTGAGCGAAAGTGCTGTGCGCGGATGGTCGAGAGTATATTGTTTTGTGTCGTGTGCTAGTGGGTGTATGAGGGCCATCATCCTTGGCTCTGAATCCTAGGCCCATGTTATATTACATGTTGTTCAATATAACGAAGTTGGGTTGAAAATTGTGAAAGTTGTCCATAATGCATATTGCATTTCTTGCTACTGTTTGTATTACGCTGCTGCAAAGTAATTATGTTGAGATTCTTGATTTAGTGGCATCGAGGAGTTAAGATTCTATCATAGGCCTAGGGTCGTAGGTGTTAACATGGTATCAAAGCATATAAGAGCTACTTTGAGGGACGATGAATCGATGTGCACAACGGCAACTCAAGGAGATTGTGGGTGTACAGATCATGGAGTAGAGGTTAGGTTGAGGGCAAATACGGTCTTGATAGGTTACATGGCGAAAAGTTGGTGCCGGGAGTTTTTGGTGGATCGACGGTGAACACAGCACACATGGTATGTTGCGTGGCCGATTTCTGAGATCGTGGAAAGCACCCTTTGTCTTGGATGAGATCGAGTTGATGATGATTTTGGCTACCAACAAACTTCTTGTCAACACTTCATGCAATGCCAGGAAGCAAGGGAAATTGATGAGAAGTTTGTTGTGCATGTGTGAGTGTCTCCTACGTGTGAGGATGCCCTAACTGGGTGCGGATACTCGCCTTAGACTTGGTCACTAGTGGTGCAACGGAGAAGGCGTTAGAGTGGACAGTGTGAATGAGATTGAGCTTATGGTTCGTTGGAGGACATCGTGATACTATCCCAAGTTGGAGCCCGGTGTGCAACACCTTGATGGAAAAAGGTAGTTGCGAGAGAGAAGTTGTTGGAGCTCAAGGTCGATCAACGAGAAGTAGTTTTGTCGAGCCTAAGACGTGTGTGGAGAATGACTTCTACAATAGATGATGGGCGGTCTAACTTTGTTTTCATTATAGGAGATGGACATCTTGGAAGTGATAGGTGGAAACCCTTGCATTGCCTATGTTGTTTACATTGGAGCAACACATGAAGACCATAGTGAGGTGAAGTCCACTGAGTAGCAAGGAGCAACAATGGGCAGTTGAGAGTTGTTCTGAAGTGGGTGAACAACTGGAAAAAGCAAATCTCGATGTGTTGATGCGTTGGTGGAAGAAAAATCAGAGCGTGAGCGGTTAATGCGGTCCGGTGGTGGATGGACTTGGAGCATTGATAGAGCGAGGCTGAGATCGAGAGGCGAAGGACTTTGTGAGGTACATGGTACGGCCAAGGATGAGCTAAGAGAGTGCGCTACAACCGGATGGTCATAGTATCTTGTTTTAAATCTTGTACTAGTGGATGTGTAAGAGGCCATTATCACTGTTGTAGGAGCCTAATTTTATTGTATTATATGTTGCTTTATATAACGAAGTTGGGTTGAAAATTGTAAAAAGTTGTCCATATTGTGCATGTGTGATTCTTTACGGCTGTAATCCTATTGTGCAAAGTAGTTCTATTGAGATTCTTGGTTTGGTAACGTAAGATATTTCCAGATTCTATCCTGGGCCAAGGTCATTGAAATTCAACACAAAGAATTGTGGAAGTGAATAACAATAAATTCCAGGCGATATTGATGGATAATATTTAACAAAATTGTAGCTGAAATGAGCATAGATCAATATATGGAATAATAGCACAACAGTTGCATTGATATATTGATCCATAGGATCATCTACATATAACTCAAAGCATAACTCCCATAAAATAAGGAATACATGTCAACTTTGATCACTTTAAGTGTCCACAAGTTTCATCCTTTCCCTCAATTTATACTAATGGACTTGGTGGGGACCAACTTTAATTAGTCCGATTCACAGTCAACAACTTATTGGACTTATAATGGATCTTCGACAATCAATAATTTTGCACCCATGGTCTCAAGAAGATCCGAAATGTGATGTACCTCTTTTGTTGTGGCTCATTTGCATTTACTTGCTGAAATATTTCTCAAAACACCAAAAAAACGCTGTTCGAAAATGTAAAATTTTTTGTATGTCAAAAAAAATTTTGATTTGTATGTTGGTGTATTAACATTATGTCCCGGAGATGTGAGCGAATTGAGTCGTGATTATTCACATGCGGAGAATAGTCACAACGGTTCGACCATGGCACCCCTCCATTTCATCTCTGGCTCCTACCCATCTGTCATGTCCTCTTATACGCATATCACAACTTCGAAATTCCATTGATGATCTCCCATCACTGATATGTTATGAATGTGGATATGTGATTTGCGATAAGTTTTATATCTCGATTGCGATTTACGATCGGCCCCACCTCCACTTGCCACATCATCCCTACCTTTATCGCACATCGCACGTTGCACATCTTGACTCGGGAGAATGGCACTCTTGAACCATGTTGGAATGCGGGAAATGCGAAGTCGACAAGGTAGGATGCGATGCAACTTAGAACTATGACTTCATATATTCCATTCACATCGCACATTGCAAGCTCGGTAGAATGGCACTCCATGAACTATGTTATGAACACCAATATGCGATTTGCGATAAGTTTTATATCATCGATTGTGATTTGCGATCGACCCCACCTCCACTTTCCGTCATCCCTGCCTTTCTCGCATATCGCACACGCAAGCTCAGAAGAATGGCACTCTCGCGAACCATGTTGGAATGCCGAAATGCGAAGTGCGACGAGGGCGGGACACGATAGTTTTCGAAGAAGAATTTGAATTTGTTTAAAGTCCGAGTTGTGTACGATGGTGTTTTATGGAGAAGAAAGCAACAGACGCGGGCATGAAAGAAGAGCGAGAGTTGAGCGAGAGGGACATGATAACATTATTTGAAACGTAGAGGCATAGGCAAAGTTGGGAAAAAGGAGCATATGGTGGCATTGTTGGAAGCTTACAACGGGCCGGGTCCAAGTCGAGAAAAGATGCGTTGTTATGGGGTAACAAATACCACATTAGAAATAGAAAATACATGATAGCAAGCAGGATGAGAACAAATATTGAACGTTGGAAGGAAGTACGGAGGCAAGGATGTCAAGACTGTGGAGACACATCAACACTTGAGGAGACACATCAACAACAAGTTAGTTAAAATAAAAAGAATAATATTTCAAGTTTTAATTTGTTTTCTTTGTTTGTTAAGATCGAAGCTATATTGATGTCCTCAGTTACAATATAATGATAGTTTTAACGATTTTAGGTAGTCGGGAAGTAGTTTCGAAGTTCTAACGTCTACGGCCCCCATTTTCGTGTATTTAAACAAGATAGAGAGGAAGTAGAAAGGTTAGGAGGTTTTGGACCTTTGAAGCTAATATTGGTCTTGTTTTCTTAGGAATTAATGAAAAGAAGCATCAAGTTTCTCTGTTATTGATGGTGATTCGTTTTTCTGTGCCATTTTGTGTTCCTTCTTCCTTGAATGATGAAGTAAAGTAGTTGTGATCTCTGGTTTTCCTAAGTAAGAGTTAAATAACCATTTATCACTTCACTCCATTTGTCATTTCTATCGTTCATTACTGAAATTTATAGTGATAGTTCTGTGTTACACCATATCATTTTTAGTTTCTTCAATTCTTCTTTTCCATTCAAATATCGGCGATTAATGGCATTGCAGTCTTTCATTATACCCGATTATTAAGGGTTTCAAAAAATTAGTTTCCAAAGGGATTGAACGAAGACCACAGTATAGTGCTTTGTGACACATTTGAAAATGTCTTAAGCAGTTCCTTTCCACAACAGTTGTCTCTGCGCAGGAACCAACATTTTAAATGGCAAGTCAGAACTGAAAATAATTTTATTTTATAGGTTTTCACATTATTTCTCTTGGTTTTTAGGTGAGGAGAAATAAGTAAATTGTGTTTTCATTCTTAGAATTCTGGCTTTCAAAGGCCTCACCACCGAGGTTAGATACCTCATAGCGAAAGTCCTTGCTTTGTTACACCCTGAAAGTTTGGTTTCTAAAGGGTTCGAGCAAAAGCCCCCTCAACACCTAGTCCTACATTGTCTTGCTCACAGAGTAGTTCTATTAATCCTTTGTTTGAATATATCTCTAAAATACTTCCTTTCTTGAAACAAGATTCTGCTTTCACATCAATTTATTTTCAAGAACCTAAGTTGGAAGAACACTCATTTGGTCTGTTTCTTTTACTTTTACTTCGCTCAACAAACTCCGATTTGTTGGTCCCTCTACCATTGTCCATCAACTCACTCCCATGTATCAATTTCCTCCACCTCCGTTCATTTTCACAGCACGGTTCATCGATTGCATCTAACCCGAGGAACAATCAATCAAGGTGCAAACATGGCGACATCAACCTTTTTGTTGAACATATGTATCCCGCCAACCCACAACCAATGAATACAATGCCTCAAGAGAATCTTAAATTACTCCCACGTTTCAACGAGAAGATGAAATAACTACGGAAAAGCACTTTTGTGTTTTGTAATTTTTAAGAAAATATGAATGTAGAAAATCTTGATGTCGTAGTAAGTCTTTTTGTTCGTTAACTAGATGGAGAGGCACAGTGGTTTAAAGAGTTTTCCAAATAATTCTGTTAATACATGGGAATAAGCTGGAAAATAAATTCACTCGAGAGATGGGGTGAAAAAGGGATCATGGATATTCATAACAAAATTCAATGCAATCAAAAGAAAACCAAATGAGAATACCCGAGATTTTATCAAAGATTCAATAAATTGTATAACGGTTTGCCAGCAGTATTCGGTTCCCATGTTTTGGCCGGTTAACGAGACCAAAAGATGAGACAACATCGTGAGAACCACTTCCAGGGCCTAGGATGGCCCTCCTGGACCGGAGAGGGAATCTCTCCAAATAGAGCAAAATGATATATCTATGAAGCTCAAAATGAGATGTTAGGCTAGTTATGAAGCACAAGGGGTTTTAAATGGTTTGGTTGAAGGGTTGCTGGGTTGGTCACGAGATCATGGACTGAGAAAGCAATGGGAGAAAAGGAACAAGGCAACAGGACATTTCAACAAAGAAGATAGGCCTAGACAGTGCCATCCATTGGGCTATGGAGTCATGAAAGGAAATTACTTGCATCCACTAGCCAAGGCTTTCAAAGGGCAAGTCATCTACACTAAAGGATCTTTTAGGCAGATGATGGAATGGAACATTAAGGAGGGAAAGTGAAAGAAGGAAAGCAACCGAATTTCTGTCTATAGATCAGGTCAGAGGTCATTTAACTCCAGACCTGCTTGGACATACTCTAAGGCAGCTCTCAAAGAGACAAAGGGGCTGCTTATAGATCGGACTAGAGGTCATTTAACTCCAGGTCTGCTTTAGCAACTCCAAGGGGAAAACAGAGATAAGATAAACAAAGGGATCTTAGAAAGGTCAGCTGGTCGTGCAAGGATCCTAGTGGACAGGGCTAACACTCATCCCCAGTGTTCCCAAACCTTCCAGCTTAAACCCAGCAAGAACATCTAAGAACTGATTCAACCAATTCATACATCAGAGAGCAGGCAATAACATCCACTACACTGGTTAAATTGACTGAAAACAATTCTCAGATAGCACACAGAGCAGAAAAATTTAAGGTAGGGAGAGCAGAAAACATAGGGCACCTAACAAGGGTGAATCCTATACCATTATTCTGATGCCTACCAGAAGAACATGAAACAATATGGAGATGTAATAAACAGAGTTAAGAAACACATCACCAATAGTAATAGACCAGAATCCTGTGAAATGTGCTCTGATTAATTGATGCAAAACCAGTCATGTACAATGTAGCTCAATGGCTATTACAGTCCAGACTTCCTCCTCCCAGTCTATCACATACAAACTACTCTGCAACTTCCTCCCAAGGTTGTTCTAACAGTCAAACTGAATCCCTCTAACAGCAGATGCCCAACAAGGCAACAACAACAACCTTTTCAATTCGTTCTCAAGGATTACATATAGGAGAAGAGGAAGAAGCGGAAGTAGATAAGAAAATAAATGAGTCTCATTAAGACAGTAAGGCGGAAACGTTCACGCCCATACCACTTAATGGCTTTCTGCAGTATTGCATGTACTCTGTAGGTCGGCCAGGGAAGGCTCTGTCAGGTCGATTGACCTCGGATATTTCTTTTAGAGTCCTTCTCGGGTGCTTGGAGCTTTAAGGCCGCCATTCCGAAATAAATGAACTGTGAGACTGCAAGGTTTCTCCATCCCTTCAAACTTCATTATCAGCAGCCTGATAGCAGCAATTGAGCTTCGCCGTTGTATTTAATTGTCTCAGGGCTCGAGAAGGCATGGAGGACGCTGTGGGAAGTTGTACCTCTGGAGGAAAATGTCCCGCTGTTAGGTAGCGCAGTAATGACTTGCTAGTGCGCTCATCAGTCTTCAAACTGGGCCTTAATCCTTTGAAAGCGGGGCTAAACATTGATTATGTCAATAGAAATCATTAACCCCCTTTGAATCCCTCAGCATGGTCCGCTGGCAAGTGCCGAAACGGCCCCTCTGTACTATCTGCACCGTAGAATAAACCTGTTACAAACCGGGCAGTGGCGACGGAGAAATGCTGCAGAGGCGGAGGAATGGTGGCGGAAGAGCGGAGAAACAATGAAAATGGCGGAGAAACAGTGGAAACAACGGAAAGGAGCGGGGAAACGAACGAACAATGTAAAACCCAAAACTTAGTGTCGAGCCGAAATACAAAGGAATGAATGAAAAACAATGGAGCGAAGGCTTGGGAGGTGGGACCCGGCGGAGGCGGAGGGCGACGAAACCTGAGCCGTCAGATCCGGGAGGAAACGGATGGCGGAGATGAAATCGGTCAATCGCAATCGGAGGTCGGAGCGGGTGGCAATCGCAACACACCTTTCAAAAGTTCCGATTGCGATTGGGAGAGATAGAACGATTAAGCGATGGCCGTCGATCTTGGGGAGGAATGGACGGACGAGATTTAATCGGAGGGGGAAAACAGGCGGGGAGCGATGAGATATGGGCCATTGGATCTGAATGGATGGATGGATGGGATGTAATCAGGAGATCTCAATCGGGGCAGCACGGAGAAGACTTGCGATTGCGATCGGAGGTCGGGACGAGATTGAGCGCTGACCATCCGATCCAACCAACAGATCAACGGTGGGGACAACAATCGGAGGGGCAGTGCGATCGGGGGATCAGAAGACAGGGTTGCGATTAATCGGAGGGCACGATGTGAATGTTGTGATTGCGATCGGGCGGGGGGCTGCGATTAGCGCTCCACCGTAAGATCTTGTGATAGATCGACGGCCCAAAACTCATCGCGGGACTTATGTGTTTAAACAAATCGCATCGGGGTTTTTGCGTTTACGAAGGAATTTGCACCTGCCTGGCCCTCCGATTGCGATTAGCGCTTGGGACTTAAGCGCTTGGTCCCAGCGCCGGGGCACATGTGGGGAAGTGGGTAAGGGACCTGTGGTAAGGGGCTAAGCCCTATATTAAGGTCGGAAAAGGGTTTTTTAGCCCATTTTAATGTAATTTGGGGGCCGGGGAAGGGTAACGATAGAGGAATAAAAAGGGGAAAAAGGGAAAACAAAGGTTTGGGGGAGGAATTTAAAGGGGATTTTAGGGGGAAATGAAGGGTAAGAAGGGAAATAGAAGGGGAAACAAGGGGGGATAAAAAGAGGCTAAATGAGGGGAAATAAGAGGGAAAAGGAAGGCCTTTGGGCATTTCTTCATCAGCAGAGAGGCTTCATAAAGGAAATCAGCAGAGGGGATACTATCAAAGGGCAAAGACACATGGATGCTTCAAGGAGACTGTGTTTTCAGAGGAAATGCATTCCTTGAAGACTCAACAATGATTTACCCCCTATTTGCTTGTCAAAAAATTTATAGGGGGGCTAACAGTGGCTCCACATGGGGATGGCTTCTTCTTGAAGGAGCCAAGAAACCAGAAAATGATCTCTTGGTGTAGGCCAGATGCCTGCCGCTTGAACCATCCTTTTCTTTCCTTGATCAGCTGCCACAAACTGTGAAGACAACATATCAGCAGTACAATTCTTCCAAACAACTACCTACCCACACTATAGTCCTAACATTTTTTCTTCTTGGGTGCATTTGGACTTGCAGACCCTTTTACATCATCAATTTTTACAAACAGGAAAAAATAAGCCTATTCTACTTCTATCCTTATTACTCCATGAGACCAGATTAGACTGTTGGTCTCATATGTTTCTCTATCTACACTACTACCTGCTAGGATTAGACTGTCTAGCAGGTTTCTTCTCTACATTCTAAGACATAAATTGAAAGAACTAATCTACTTGCTCATAAGCTGAGCTTTATTGAGCTTTCCTACCTACCCTACTCTAACATGGAAATCTCTGATGCTTTAAGTGATACAATAATGCCAATGCAGCCAGTCTAATAACAGCAAAAAAGGCTATGAGCACTGACTGCCTGTCAGAGATAACCACAAGGTGCTCTGCATGTGGTTCTTCAAAACTGAGGCCACCAGCAGCGGTGACCAATTCTGATGCGTTTGGCTCTTGCAAAAGATTGATGCTTGTGAAGCTGACCCAATCAGGGCCTCCATGTAGTCTGCCACAGGGTCAACAAACTCGTGATGTAAACTTTTTCCTTCAAAGCCTACCATGACTGATAGGCTGTTTGCATCCTGGGCAGCTTCAATCACTGTGTCTGTAGTGAGGCCTTTGTAATCACACTCCTCCTCTTCCTGGTTGGGAGTATTTGGCATATGGGCATCGACCAGGAATAACTCCTCTTCCTTTGAACCACTACAAAGATGTATGTGGGAAAGAGGACCTCGCTCATCTTCAATGCAGCTTGAGCTAGAGGGCTCATTATATTCAACAGTGCTGTCCTCTAGTACCACAGGTCGGTTCTGCTGCAACGGGCTAAACTCTGTAAAAAAATCAACATACTCTTGAGCGGGGGCTTCTTTGATTACCTTAATCCCTTCGGGAGAAGGCTCTGGATATTCGTTCCGCTAAAGACTTCCCTCACCTCTTTTCTCCTCGTCCTCTGCGCTGAAGAGCTGCTGGCCTCTGTCCGCTTGGCAGGTATAACTGATGTTCGGATATAAAGCAGATAGAAGATTCAATGAATCTTCGTCTGCTATCATGCTTTCAACACTTTCTCCATCAGTATCATAGATGGCCGGCATTAGCTCATTATTTTCTTGAAGTTGATGGTCATAGTCTTCCTCCCATGAGACCTCTGATGATGGCCGTGCAAGCTCGGTTTCCCTTTGGAAAAACTCATCGTCAGACATATCCACATCAGAGAAATCATAATTGTAAGTATTGTCACCCATCAAATCTTCAGGACTCTCAGCAATCCTTTCTTCAAAATACTCTGCAAGTTCATTTTCTGATTCAAGTTCTGGTTCATCATACATGCTTGGCATGCGACTTCTGTCTTGCAGAGATCTGATTTGTCTTTCTCGAGGACAAGGAGCAGGTCTTTCCCAATCATCCTCTCTGGTTTCAGCCTCATCTTCTTGCTCTTTTGCTTTCAGCAAGGAACTGGCAGCCTCTATCAGTCTTTCCAGCTTGTCCTCTAAAGAGATCTGCGTTGTTTGCTCTGTTCGGTCCTTCCTTGCTGCTCTTAATCTTTCCTCCCTGCACTGTATGTTGTATTCGACAGTGATTGCTATATCCTGCATTTCCTCCAGGCTCAAAGGCTCTTTTTGCCTTATATGGAATTCCACCTCGGGGTCAAAAGAACTTGGATAGTGCAATAAAGCCCATCCCAAAGGTGGTTTTATATCAGAAGGCATTGCATCATATACCTTATTGAACCTGGCTGAAAAATTCTGCACTGTCTCTCCTGGCTGCCTTCTCAAATTCTGATATTCTTTTAGGATGAGGAGAGCGTTTTTCGGGGCTACCCATCTATCAAGGAAAACTCGAGAAAATTGATGAAAGCTGAAAATGCTTGCCACTGGAAGGCATTTGAACCAACTCTTAACATTTCCTTGCAATGACAAGGCAAACATTCTAATGCACACATCATCTTCTTCTATTTCATACAGCTCAAGTAAATCCTCAAGGTTTTGAACATGTTCCTCAGCAGTGGCCCTTTCATTTTCTCCGTCAAAATGAGGTAGCTGGTTAATAAGTTCTGCAGGCAGGGGTTGGAAGAAAAGAGGTAAAACCAGAGGCTTATATCTTTCTATGACCTTTGTAGGTGTGGGTGGTGTAACAATGGGCTCATGGCTGCTTGAAGTTTCTTGAAGGGTGGGAGATACAACATGAGCTTCTTGTTCCACCAGTTTCTTCACAGGAATACATGTCTGCTCACTGTCTGTAGACTGAGGCTTGAGGTCTTTCCCACATTCAGTGTGGGTTTCATCTTTGTACACTTGATTATGCTTAAAGTAGGACGAAACATAGTGATAGACAAAAACAATGAATTCTTTAAACCAAATCCAACCCGTATGTTCTACCCTTCTATGGGGTCTGGCCATTTTTCAGGTTCTTCCTCCAGTGGAGTCTCTGAGGATTATGGAGTGCGGAGTCGCCAGGTGGATGAATTTGGACATTAGAAACAGACTGCTGTCCACCATCAGCAATTGAAAGCCAATCTAAAATAAAGTGGTATGTTCCCCAGCGGAGTCGCCATTATGTTGGGGTTCCCATGTTTTGGCCAGATTGGCAAGACCAAAAGATGAGACAACGTCAGAACCACTTTTAGGCCCTAGGATCTAGCCCTCCTGGGCCCGGAGAGGGATCTCTCCAATAAAACAAAGATTGATATGTCTTTAAAAGCTCAAGATGAGATGTTAGGCTAGGTATCAAGCACAAAGGGGGTTTTAAAATGATTTGGTTGAAGGGTTGCTGGGTTGGTTACGAGATCACAGGCTGAGAAAGTAATGGGAGGGAAGGAATAAAGCAGCAGGAAGTTTCAGCTAAGAGGATAGGCCAAGACAGTGCCATCCATTGGGCTATGGAGTCATGAAAGGAAATTACTTGCATCCACTAGCCAAGGCTTTCAAAGGGCAAGTCATCTACACTAAAGGATATTTTAGGCAGATGGTGGAGTGGAACATTAAGGAGGAAAGTGAAAGAAGGAAAGACAACCAGTTTTTTGTCTATAGATCAGGTCAGAGGTCATTTAACTCCAGACCTGCTTGGACATACTCAAAGGCAGCTCTCAAAGAGACAAAGGGGCAGCTTATAGATCAGACCAGAGGTCATTTAACTCCAGGTCTTCTTTAGCAACTCCAAGGGGAAAACAGAGATAAGATAAACAAAGGGATCTTAGAAAGGCGAGCTGGTCGCGCAAGGATCCTAGTGGACAGGGCTAACACTTATCCCAATTGTTCCCAAACCTTCCAGCTTAAACCCAACAAGAACTTCTAAGAACTAACTCAACCAATTCATACATCAGCCAGCAGGCAATAACATCCGCTGCGCTGGTTAAATCAACCGAAACCAGCTCTTAGATAGCACATAGAGCAGAAAACATAAAGGTAGGGAGAGCAGACAGCATAGGGCACCTAACAAGGGTGAATCCTATACCATTATTCTGATGCCTACCAGAAGAACATGAAACAACATGTAAATGAAATAAACAGAGTTAAGAAGAACATCACCAATAGTAATAGACCAGGATCCTGTGAAATGTGCTTTGATTAATTGATGCAACACCAGTCATGTACAATATGGCTCAATGGCTGTTACAGCCTAGACTTTCTCCTCCCAGCCTATTACATACAAACTACTCTGCAACTTCCTCCCAAGACTGTTCTAACAGTCAAGAATGAATCCCTCTAACAGCAGATGCCCAGCAAGGCAACAACAACCTTTACAATTCGTTCTCAGGGATTTTTATAGGAGAAGAGGAAGAAACAGAAGTAGATAGACAAATAAATGAGACTCATTAAGACAGTAAGGCGGAAGTGTTCACGCCCACACTGCTTAATGGCTTTCTGCAGTGCTGTAGGTACTCTGTAATCTGGTTCGGAGATTCTGTCAGGCCAGAAATTGACCTCTGATACATTCTTTAAATCCTTACGGAGCCTGGAGCTCTGTGCTGCCATTATGAAATAAATGACATGGATGGAAGTCCGCGGCTCTCCCTACCTCCATTACTGCTGCTCAGACAGTCTTTAATGAAGCTCCTGTATGTGTATTTAATTTCCCTGGGCTCGAGAGGCATGGAGAATGCTGTAGGAACGGTGTACGTTTGGGGAGAACGTATCTGCTGATATTTAACACAGATAAGACTTTACAGTGTGTTCTTGGTCTTCAAACTGTGCCTTGATCCTTTGAATACAGGGTGAAATATTTAGTTTCATTAATAACAGGCACCAACCCCCTTTTGAATTCCTTCTGCTGGTCGCTGGCGATGCTGAACTGGCCATCTCTGTACTATCTGCATAATGAATAGACCTGTTACAAACCGGGCAGTGGCGACGGAAAAATGCTGCAGAGGCGGAGGAATGGTGGCGGAAGAGAGGAGAGCGGCGGAAATGATGAAGAGCGGTGGAAGAACTGTTGTTAGTGTAAAAGCCCCAAGGTTATCTCTTGGGCGAATTACAAAGGAAACACGGAAAACAATGGAGCGGAGCCGTGGAAGTGGGGCCAACCGTGGCGAGGGGCGATTAGACCAAAACCGTTAGATCTTAACCCAATGGACGGTGGAGATGTAATCGGAGGTCGGAGCGGGGAGCAATCGCAATGCACAACACAAACGTTCCGATTGCGATTGGGGTCGGAGATGCGATTGAGCGATAACCGTTGATCTCGGGTCTAGATCAACGGCGGGGATGAAATCGGAACGGGAGGGGCGATGGGCGATGATGCGATCAGTGCCGAGCCGTTGGATCTGCGAGGGGAACGGACGACTACGATTAAATCAGCGGATCACAATCGGGGGTCGGACAAGAAGGCTTGCGATTGCGATCGGAGTGGCGGTGCGATTAAGCGCTGGCCGTTAGATCGGCGGACGGATCAACGGTCAGGATTGAATCGGAACGTCGGGAGAAGGACTTGCGATTGACGATCGGGAGGAGAAATGCGATTGAGCGTTGGCCGTCGGATCGCGGGAAGGATGGATGGTCAGGATTGAATCGGAGCATCGGGAGAAGGACTTGCGATCAGCGATCGGGCGGGGGTGGGATTAAGCGCTGGCCGTTGGATCGGCGGGACAGATCAACGGTGGAGAAGTGGATCGGAGGACTGCAATCGGGGCGACATTGTTGAGACTTGCGATTGCGATCGGAGAGGGGTTGCGATTAGCGGCCCGCCGTTGGATCTTCAGGGTAGATCAACGGCCCGAAACTCGTCGCGGGACTTATGTGTTAAAACAATCGCATCGGGGGTTTTCGGATGTAACAAAGGAAATGCACCCGCCGATAGTTCCGATTGCGATTGGCGCTCGGGACTTAAGCGATTGGTCCCAGCACCGGGGCACATGTGGGGAAGTGGTTAAGGGACCTGTGGTAAGGGGCTAAGCCCTATATTAAGGTCGGAAAAGGGTTTTTTAGCCCATTTTAATGTAATTTGAGGGCCGGGGAAGGGTAACGATAGAGGAATAAAAGGGGAAAAAGGGAAAACAAAGGTTAGGGGGAGGAATTTAAAGGGGATTTTAGGGGGAAATGAAGGGTAAGAAGGGAAATAGAAGGGGAAACAAGGGGGGATAAAAAGAGGCTAAATGAGGGGAAATAAGAGGGAAAAGGAAGGCCTTTGGGCATTTCTTTCAATGAGAGAGGCTTTTTGCAAGGAATCAAGAGAGGGGATTTGATCAAAGGATAAAAGGCACATGGAGGGCTTCAAGGAGATCAGAGCTGTGAGGAAATGCATTCCTTGAAGACTCAATGATTTAGCCCTCATTTGCTTGGCCAAAAATTTCATAGGGGGCTAACAAAGGGCTCCACATGATGGCTTCTTCTGAAGGAGTCAAGAATTGTAAATTGATCTCTTGGTGAAGCCGTGTGGCTCACGCTTGAACCATCCATCTCTTTCATCCGCCGCCACAAACTATGAAGACAACATATCAAGAAAGAAAATTCTCCCACACAACTACCTACCCACACTATAGTCCTAACATTTTTTCCTCTCGGGGTGCATATGACTTATGCACTTTTCTACATCATTAATTTTTACAAACAAGAAAAATAAACCTATTCTAATTCTACCCTTATTACTCCATGAGACCCAAACATTAGACCGTTGGCCTCACATGTTTCTCTACCTACACTACTACCCGCTAGATTAGACTGCCTAGCATGTGTCTTCTCTACATTCTAAGACAGTAAATTTAAACAACTAATCTACTTGCTCATAGGCCGAGCTTTATTGAGATTTTCCTACCTACCCTACTCTACCGGAATATTTACAAGTCTAGCTTACAAACATTGTCTTCCAATGTAACCAAATTCACCAAGTGATCCCATGACCGGTCCTTTCGCTCAACTCCTTGAGCATGCCGGATAGGCAGTATGTACTCTCCCACTCCTTTTGTTCAAAAACAACAACTTTGAAAAATTTATTTTCTTCTCGTAACATGTCACGAGCAAGACCTTTGATCCTTCTTCAAATATATGCAGAAATGTGCATAAGGATCATGAAAAGATACCTCGGCTGGGGGAGTATCTCGGGGCAGTCGATTCGACCGGGATCTCTTCTTCTTCCAATCGGATCAGTGGACAAGGCTCTCTTGGGAAAGGGAATCTCCTCATCTTCCCGAACTGTAGGACTCATCGTAGATTGGAGTTGAGTCCTGGAGCTGTGATATGTCGCCTGGATGGCCGAGCTCGTGAAAAGATCAATGTGTTCTCGAGCAGGTATTCCCTTTGCTTCCTCTTTTTCAAGAGGAAGCTCCTTGCTCTCTACTCGCCGAGAACCTCTTCTTTGCTTTCCTCCTCATCTTCTCGAAAGAAAAAGATTGCCGGTATCCGATTTCACTGATGGTCTGGTGGTGGGGCAGAATGAAGATTCAAAGAATCTTCATCTATTATATCACAGGGTTCTCGCCATCGTTGTCATAAATAAAGGATCTCGATCAAGTCCACCATTCCCGCGCACAAGAAGTCTAACTTCGTCCCGATCCACAGACCCTTTTCCGAACTGGAACATCAAACTCACAAGATGAGTGAGCAAGAGTGTGTGTTCTATAGAAGATGTCTCGGGGTGGATCGTCAAGTGACATCCGGTCAATCTCTTCTTCTCGTCAAAAGAGGGGTTTCACATCATGGACAGACACAAGCAGCCCTCTTCCTCTGTATTAGTCGGTTAGGAGGTGGGGTGTCTTCTTGAGCCTCTTCAACATCGATCGCCTTTCCATGAAGTCTTTGTTTCCTCGTTGGGCAACTGCTCCCTATTAGCTTCCACTATTAGGTCTGTCCCCGATATTCTAGTCATTGTAACACGACGCCAAGTAAGCAATCGGTGCCGTTCCCGATCACTAACCTCCTCATCTTCTACGTACTTGACATCATACATGTCTCGCTTCATCTTCTCGGTCTTGAGTTTCACTTGCTCAAGGAGACATGGGCTGTTCAAAAATAATCATCATCTCGCATTCATATTAGTTTTCATGTATGTCTCCAGCACTTGACCAAACATTTATGTTATTCCCGCATACTTTGTTATACAAAGCATTATACTTCGTATCTCTGTTCATGTTTGGATTTATGCTTTTGCAAAGAAGGCTATCGTCTTCTTCTCAACTAGTTCGTGAGTCCTTCACTCGTTGAGTCATTTGGTCTTGGATCATAGGAGTGTGGAGTCGCCAGGTGGATGATTAACTATTTCAAGAAGCCGCCCACCACCAACATTTAGAAGCCAACTAACCAAGGCGAGATTTTGGGTCTATGAGTGCTTGAGAATGTTTGAGGTGAAATGCAATTAATATCTCCAAGGAGTCTATTATGTTGTGGTCTCAGCAGCCGGGCGATTGGCAAGACCAAAAGATGAGACAACATCGTAACCACTAGCTCCTAGGATCTAGCTCCTCTCGACCCGGGAGAGGGATCTCCAAATTGAGCAAAGAACGATAAATCATTGAAAGCTCGATTGAAATGTTAGCTAGTTATGGAGCACAAAGTGGGGGCTTAAAGATTTATTGGTTGGTTGCCGGTTGGTCGAATATCATAGATCGGGAAAGTAATGGGAAGAAAGGAATAAAGATAGCAGTCAAGCCAAAGAAGAGATAGGCCAAGACAAGGCCAACCATTAACAGTGGTCATGAAAAGGAAATTACATGCAACAACTAGCCAAGGGCTTCCAAAGGGCAAGTCATCTAATACTAAAGGATCTTTTTAGATAGATGATGGGATGGAACATTAAGGAGGAAAGTAAAAGAAGGGAAAGCAACCAATTTTCCGTCTATAGACTGTCGCAGGTCATTTAACCTGCACCGCTTTTGGACATACTCTAAGGCAGCTCTCAAAGAGACAAAGGGGCTACTTATAGATCAGACCAGAGGTCATTTAACTCCAGGTATGCTTTAGCAACTCCAAGGGGAAAACAGAGATAAGATAAACAAAGGGATCTTAGAAAGGCCAGCTGGTCTTGCAAGGATCCTAGTGGACAGGGCTAACACTCATCCCCAGTGTTCCCAAACCTTCCAGCTGAAAACCCCTCCAGAACATCTAGGAACAGCTTCAAATAATTCATACATCAGCCAGCAGGCAACAACATCCACTGTGCTGGTTAAATCAACTGAAAACTATTCTCAGATAGCACATGAAGCAGAAAACATAAAGGTAGGGAGAGCAGGAAACATAGGGCACCTAACAAGGGTGAATCCTATGTTATACTTCTGTTGCCTACCAGAAGAACATGGAACAATATGAAAATGTAATAAACAGAGTTAAGGAAAACATCACCAATAGTAATAGACCAGGATCCTGTGAAAAGTGCTTTGATTAATTGATGCAACACCAGTCATGTACAATATGGCTCAATGGCTGTTACAGTCCAGACTTCTCCTCCCAGCCTATTACATACAACTACTCTGCTACTCCCTCCCACGACTGTTCTAACAGTCAAATGAATCCCTCTAACAGCGAACTACCAGCAACTGAACAACCTTTACATTATGTTCTCGGGGATCTTTTATAGGAGAGGAGAGAAAACAGAGGTAGATGAAAAATTAAATGAGACTCATTAAGACAGAATGGCGGAAGTGTCCATGCCCACACTGCTTAATGGCTATCTACAACGCTGTAGGTACTCTGAGACTGGTTTGGAGATCTCTGTCGGGTCGAGATTGACCTCTGATACATTCTTTAAATCCTTACGAAGTCTGGAGCTCTGTGCTGCCATTATGAAATAAATGACATGGATGGAAGTCCGCGACTTCTCCATACCTCCATTACTGCTGCTCAGACAGTCTTCAATGAAGCTCCTGTCTGTGTATTTAATTTCCCTGGGCTCGAGGGGCATGGAGAACGCTGTAGGAATGGCATACGTTTTGAGAGAACGTACTCTGCTGATATTTAACACAGATAAGACTTTACAGTGTGCTCTTGGTCTTCAAACTGTGCCTTGATCTTTTGACTTGCGGGGTTAACATTAATTATGCCAACATAAAACACTAACCCCTTTGAAGCCATCTGCTGATCTGCTGGCAGTGCTGAACTTGCCATCTCTGTACTATCTGCATAATGAATAAACCTGTTACAAATACGAGCAGTGGTGGTGGAGAAATGCTGCAAAGGCAGAGGAATGGTGGCGGAAGAGCAGAGAAACGATGGAAAGTGGTGGCGAGATGGTCACATGGTCTAAAGATTCAAATGTTACCACCAGAGCGATTTACAAAGGAAAACATGGAAAAAAAATGGAGCGGAGCAATGGATGTGGGACCCAGTGGAGGCGGAGGGAGCTTAGAACTTGACCGTTGGATCCAGGGGAGGATCAATGATCACGATCTAATCGGAACAACCCGCGATCGCAACGCACAACACAAAAGTTCCGATTGCGATTGAGATTAGAGACGCGATTGAGCGAGGACTGTCGATCTGGGGAAGGAATGGACGGCGGAGATGAAATCGGAAGGGCAGTAGAGAGGGATGATGGGGAGGAGCGGGACGAATCTGTGCCGTTGGATCTGGAGGGACAGACGGCTCAGATTTGATCGGGGGATCGCAATCGCATTGCGTGGAAACAGGGTGCAATTGAATGCTGACCGTTGATCTCGGGTCCAGATCAACGGCTCACAATCCATCGGAGGGAGGAACAGGAGGTGCGAATGGAATGGAGCGATTAGCGCTGAGCCGTAAGATCAGCAGGGAGATGAACGGTCGGGATGTAATCGGAGCATCGGGAGAAGGTCTTGCGATTGAAAATCGTGAGGGGAAAAGCAATTGAGCGCTGACCATCAGATCGCGGGAAGGAATGGATGGCTGCGATGCAATCGGGAGGCAAACAGAAGGACTTGCGATTGCGATCGGAGGGGAGATGCGATTAAGCGCTGACCGTAGGATCGCGGGACAGATCAACGGTCAAGAATGGATCGGAGGGGCAGTGCGATCGAGGGATCGGGAGTTGCGATGACCGTCGGATCGCGGGAATGGTGGACGGTTGCGATTCAATCGGGAGACGGAGAAGAGGACTTGCGATTGCGATCGGAGCGGCAGGTGCGATTAGCGCAGGACCATTGATCTGTGCGAGGGATCAACAGTGGGAGATGCGATCGGAGGATCGGGAGAAAGGCTTGCGATCAATCGGAGGTCGGACGCGGAAAGTTGCGATTGCGATGGGCGGGGGGCTTGCGATTAGCGCTCCACCGTCGATCTCGTGATAGATCGACGACCCAAAACTCATCGCAAGACATTTTTAATAAAACAATCGCATCGGGATTTATTTTTGATATAACAAAGAAAGTGCGCCCGCCCAGTCTTCCGATTGCGATTAGCGCCTGGGACTTAAGCGCTTGGTCCCAGCGCTGGGGCATGTGTGGGAAGTGGTTTGAAAGGGGCTTGCGGTAAAGGGGCTAAGCCCTATAACATGGTCGGAAAGTGGGTTTTACCCCCTTTAATGGATTTTAAGGGGTGGGGAAGGGGAACAATAGAGGAATATAGGGGAGAAGAAGCCAACAAAGGTTAGGGGAGGAAATTAAAGGGGATTTTGGGGGAAACTGAAAGGTAAGAAGGGAAATAAAAGGGGAAGACAGGGGGGATGAAAAGAGGCTAAATGAGGGGAAATAAAGGGGAAAGGAGGCCTTGGGGCATTTCTTCACATAACAGAGAGGCTTTATAAGGGAAATTAGCAGAGGGGATTTGATCAAAGGATAAAAGACACAGAGAGGCTTCAAGGAGACTGTGTTTTCAGAGGAAATGCATTCCTTGAAGACTCAAAAATAATTTAGCCCCCTATTTGCTTGTCAAAAATTTCATAGGGCGGCTAACAGTGGCTCCACATGGGGATGGCTTCTTCTTGAAGGAGCCAAGAACCAGAAGATGATCTCTTGGTGTAGGCCAGATGCCTCCTGCTTGAACCATCCATCTCTTTCTTTGATCTGCTGCCACAAGCTATGAAGACAACATATCAGCAGTACAATTCTTCCAAACAACTACCTACCCACACTATAGTCCTAACATTTTTTCTTCTTGGGTGCATTTGGACTTGCAGACCCTTTACATCATTAATCTTTACAAACAGGAAAAAATAAACCTATTCTACTTCTACCCTTATTGCTCCATGAGACCAGATTAGACTGTTGGTCTCATATGCTTCTCTACCTACACTACTACCTGCTAGGATTAGACTGTCTAGTAGGTTTCTTCTCTATATTCTAAGACAGAAATTGAAACAACTAATCTAGTTGCTCATGTACTGGGCTTTATTGAGCTTTCCTACCTACCCTACTCTAACTGGAATATTTACAATCTAGCTTACAAACATGGTCTTCCAATGTAACCATTCCTTCAAGTGATCCCATGACTGGTCCTTCTTGCTCAACTCTTTGAGCATGTTGGATAGGCAGGGCAGCTCCCACTCTTTTTTTTTGATAACAGCAGCTTTGAAAATTTTTCTTCCTGTCTGCATCATGCTTCTCAAAAATACCTTTGATCCTTCTTCATATGTATGCAAGAAATGTGCATAAGGATCATGAAAAGATACCTGGTTGTGAATGTCTGGCAGCTTGGCTTCGACCAGGATCCCTTCTTCTTCCACTGGATCAAGAAGAAGACTCTCTTGGAGTAGAGTGTCTCCTTCATCTTCTGAATTGGAGGACTCATCGTATATTGCAGCTGAGTCCTCTTGGAGCTCCGATATGTTCTGCTCTAAGGTGCAGGGCTCCGTGAAAAGATCCAAGTATTCTTGAGCAGGGGCTTGTTCCTTTGCTTCTTCTTGTTCAAGAGTAAGCTCCTTGCTTTCATCGTGCTTAATAACCTCTTCTTTGCTTTCCTCCTCATCTTCTGAAAGGAAATACTGCTGGCGTCCGATCTCATGACACTCATCACTGATGCTTTCATAACCTTCCCCATCAGTGTCATAGATAGGCGGTCCTGACCAAGTCCACCGTTCTGGGCGCGCAGTGGGTCTTTCTTCATTCTGATCCACAGAGGAGTCTTCTGATTCAGAATCAACAAACTCAAATAATGACTGAGCAGGAGAGTGTATTCTATAGAAGATTTCTGGGGTGGGCTGTTGATTCAATATTTGATCAATCTCTTCTTCTGTCAAAACAGGGGTTTCCCTTTCATCATGGACAGAAGAGCAACAATCCTCTTCCTCTTGTGTTAGCTGACTGGAAGGCAGGATTTCCTCTTGAGCCTCTTCTTCTTCATCAGATTCTGCCTCTTCTGTGCGGTCTTCTGCTTCCTCAGGGCAGCTTTCCCTATCATCCTTTGCTAATAGGTCCTGATGTTCTTTGGTCAGCACAACACAAGACGTAGGTATGCAATCAGGCAATTCCTGATCACTTTCCTCTTCATCTTCTACAGATTCTTGAGCATCATACAGGTCCTGCTCATCTTCTAGATCTTGAGTTTGTTCTTGTTCTGAAGACGACATGGCCTGCTCTAAATAATCATCATCTGTATTCATATTAGCCACGTATGTCTCCAGCACTTGACCCAACATTTCTGTTATTCTGCATGCTTTATTATACAAAGCATTATACTTTTCATCCCTGTCCATGTTTGGATCTGCTTTTTGCAAAGAAGGCTACTGCCTCTTCTCAACCAGTTCAGTGTTCTTCACCAGTGGAGTCATTTGGTATTTGGATCATAGGGAGTGTGGAGTCGCCAGGTGGATGAATATGACTGTTTGGAGCAGGATGCTGTCCACCATCAGCAATGAGAAGCCAATCTAACCAGAGATTCTGTGTCTATGAGTGCCTAGGAATGCTTAAGCTGAAATGCACTCATCCCCAGCGGAGTCGCCATTATGTTGGGGTTCCCATGTTTTGGCCAGATTGGCAAGACCAAAAGATGAGACAACATCAGAACCACTTTTGGGCCCTAGGATCTAGCCCTCCTGGACCCGGAGAGGGATCTCTCCAAATAGATCAAAGAATGATATGTCTTTGAAGCTCGAAATGAGGTATTAGGCTAGTTATGAAGCACAGAGGGGGGTTTAAATAGTTTGGTTGAAGGGTTGTTGGGTTGGTCACGAGATCATGGACTACGAAAGCAGTGGGAGGAAAGGAACTAAGCAGCAGGATATTTCAGCAAGGAGAATAGGCCAAGACAGTGCCATCCATTGGGCTATGGAGTCATGAAAGGAAATTACATGCAACAACAGCCAAGGCTTTCAAAGGGCAAGTCATCTATACTAAAGGATATTTTTAGATAGATGATGGGATGGAACATTAAAGAGGAAAGTGAAAGAAGGAAAGCAACCAATTTTCTGTCTATAGATCAGGTCAGAGGTCATTTAACTCCAGACCTGCTTGGACATAATCAAAGGCAGCTCTCAAAGAGATGAAGGGGAAGCTTATAGATCAGACCAGAGGTCATTTAACTCCAGGTCTGCTTTAGCAACTCCAAGGGGAAAACAGAGATAAGATAAACAAAGGGATCTTAGAAAGGTCAGCTGGTCATGCAAGGATCCTAGTGGACAGGGCTAACACTCATCCCCAGTGTTCCCAAACCTTCCAGCTTAAAACCCCTCAAGAACATCTAGGAACAGCTTCAACTAATTCATACATCAGCCAGCAGGCAATAACATCCACTGCGCTGGTTAAATCAACTGAAAACCATTTTCAGATAGCACATAAAGCAAAAAACATAAAGGTATGGAGAGAAGGAAACATAGGGCACCTAACAAGGGTGAATCCTATGTTATACTTCTGTTACCTACCAGAAGAACATGGAACAATATGAAAATGTAATAAACAGAGTGAGAAAAACATCACCAATAGTAATAGACTAGGATCCTGTGAAATGTGCTTGATTAATGATGCAAAGCCAATCATGTACAATGAGCTCAATGGCTAATACAATCCAGACTTTCTCCTCCCAGCCTATTACACAATACTACTCTGCTACTCTCTCCCAAGACTGTTCTAACAGTCGGAATGAATCCATCTAACAGCAAACTGCCCAGCAAGGCAACGACAACCGTTACAATTCGTTTCTGGGAATTCTTATAGGAGAAGAGAGAAAACCGAGGTAGATGAACATTGAATTGATATCATTAAGACAGAACGGCGGAAGTGTTCGTGCCCATGCTGCTTAATGGAAAAATGCAGTGCTGTATGTACTCTGAGACTGGTTTGGAGATCTCTGTCGGGTCGAGATTGACCTCTGATACATTCTTTAAATCCTTATGAAGTCTGGAGCTCTGTGCTTCCATTCTGAAATAAATGACATGGATGGAAGTCCGCGACTTCTCCATACCTCCATTACTGCTGCTCAGACAGTCTTTAATGAAGCTCCTGTCTGTGTATTTAATTTCCCTGGGCTCGAGGGGCATGGAGAACGCTGTAGGAATGGCGTACGTTTGGAGAGAACGTACTCTGCTGATATTTAACAAAGATAAGACTTTACAGTGTGTTCTTGGTGTTCAAACTGTGCCTTGATCTTTTGACTTGCGGGGTCAACATTAATTATGCCAACAGAAACCACTAACCCCTTTGAAACCATCTGCTGATCTGCTGGCAGTGCTGAACTGGCCATCTCTGTACTATCTGCATAATGAATAAACCTGTTACAAATACGAGCAGTGGTGGCGGAGAAATGCTGCAGAGGCGGAGGAATGGTGGCGGAAGAGTGGAGAAACGATGGAAAGTGGTGGCGAGATGGTCACATGGTGTAAATATTCAAATGTTACCACCGGAGCGATTTACAAAGGAAAACATGGAAAAACAATGGAGCGGAGCAATGGATGTGGGACCCAGCGGAGGCGGAGGGAGCTTAGAACTTGACCGTCGGATCCAGGGGAGGATCAACGATCATGATCTAATCGGAACAACCCACGATCGCAACGCACAACACAAAAGTTTCGATTGCGATTGAGATTGGAGACGCAATTGAGCAAGGACCGTCGATCTGGGGAAGGAGTGGACGATGGAGATGAAATGGGAAGGGCAGTAGAGAGGGATGATGGGGAGGAGCAGGACGAATCTGTGCCGTTGGATCTGGTGGGACGGACGGCTCAGATTGGATCGGGGGATCGCAATCGCATTGCGTGGAAACGGGGTGCGATTGAATGCTGACCGTTGATCTCGGGTCTAGATCAACGGCTCACAATCCATCGGAGGGAGGAACAGGAGGTGCGAAGGGAATGGAGTGATTAGCGCTGAGCCATAAGATCAGCAGGGAGATGAACGGTCGGGATGTAATCGGAGCATCGGGAGAAGGTCTTGCGATTGACAATCGGGAGGGGAAAAGCAATTGAGCGCTGACCGTCAGATCGCAGGAAGGAATGGACGGCTGTGATGCAATCAGGAGGCAAACAGAAGGACTTGCAATTGCGATCGGAGGGGAGATGTGATTAAGCGCTGACCGTAGGATCGCGGGACAGATCAACGGTCAAGAATGGATCGGAGGGGCAGTGCGATCGAGGGATCGGGAGTTGCGATGATCGTCGGATTGCGGGAAGGGTGGACGGTTGCGATGCAATCGGGAGACGGAGGAGAGGACTTGCGATTGCGATCGGAGTGGAAGGTGCGATTAGCGCAGGACCGTTGATCTGCCCAAGGGATCAATGGTGGGAGATGCGATCGGAGGATTGGGAGAAAGGCTTGTAATCAATCGGAGGTCAGACGCGGAGAGTTGCGATTGCGATGGGCGGGGGGCTTGCGATTAGCGCTCCGCCATCGATCTCGTGATAGATCGACGGCCCAAAACTCATCGTGGGACATTGTTAATAAAACAATCACATCGGGATTTATTTTTGATATAACAAAGAAAGTGCGCCCGCCCGGTCTTCCGATTGCGATTAGCGCCTGGGACTTAAGTGCTTGGTCCCAGCGTTGGGGCATGTGTGGGAAGTGGTTTGAAAGGGGCTTGCGGTAAAGGGGCTAAGCCCTATAACATGGTCGGAAAGTGGGTTTTACCCCCTTTAATGGATTTTAAGGGGTGGGGAAGGGGAACGATAGAGGAATAAAGGGGAGAAGAGGCCAACAAAGGTTAGGGGAGGAAATTAAAGGGGATTTTGGGGGAAACTGAAATGTAAGAAGGGAAATAAAAGGGGAAGACAAGGGGGATGAAAAGAGGCTAAATGAGGGGAAATAAGGGGAAAGGAGGCCTTGGGGAATTTCTTCACATAACAGAAAGGCTTTATAAGGGAAATCAGCAGAGGGGATTTGATCAAAGGATAAAAGACACAGAGAGGCTTCAAGGAGACTGTGTTTTCGGAGGAAATGCATTCCTTGAAGACTCAAAAATAATTTAGCCCCCTATTTTCTTGTCAAAAATTTCAACAGGGGGCCAGCCACCTCCTGCAGACAGCCCTAAGTCGCTAAACAATAAAGTGCTCAGGACACCTAGAAACAAGAGGGCTTAAAGAAAATTACTCTCAGAGTTCTCTCGAGTATATTTTTCACAAGGATTTCATAAGACTATGATTCCGCAATAATGGAGATGCTTTGGTACTTAGCTCACGCAAAACAAATTATTACTCTAAATGGTATCGGAGGTCGTGGACATCTATGATGCTTCAAGTGCTTTTGCGAAGAAACTAATGAATGTACCTTTGGGTATAATGTGGGTGATGAATAGAGGAATTTCGGAGAGAAATCCTAGAGAGATGGGCTTAATCGTGTAACAATCTGGCCCATGGATTTGGGTGAAGAGGAGGAAATTAAAGGATGAGTGGACAAGGGTAGGTCTCTACTGAGCGCAACATTAAGGTTGTATGATATCTTAATGCATGAGTATGTCATCCTTCAACGAGAAGGTGTTCAAATTCATGATTTAAACAACTTGCATCCAATGTCTTTCACATGAGTTGTTAGAGCAAAGTAAATAGTGAAATAATAATTGGAGTAAACAAAAGGTAAACACATACATACTGCTTCATTAGTTCATTTAAGATCCAAATAAGAAAAAGTCATATTATATTAGCTCTTAAAAAAAAACTCTCTTTGAATATGCATTTCGTAGCTCAAAATTATCTTGTACGAAAAACTTCCACAAAATCCTAACCTTTCTCGCTTTGATATTATTTCTTGATAGGTTTGCACATACAACGTGATCAAAAATATTATGATCAAAATTAGAGTGTTCCATGAACAATACCCCTATACGTAAAATACGATAACAATAGGTGAAATCGTGATTTTACCGACTAGACATCACAATTACAAAAGTAAATGAAACAAAACATTTGTAGGCCACATGGGCCAGATCTTGAAACATTTATATGGGATGCCGCAGGCAGTTATAAGGTCCCGAGACACGTGTCCAAATTGGGAGGAGGATGAACCGAGGGTGATGGGATGATGGGCGACATCCTCGGTTGTGAGGTAGACGCCACTGTGGATGCGTGTGCTTCATAAACCTCACATAAGATTTCTCGAGGACAATGGCACAAGATTAAGTTCAAACAATCTTCAAAGCTCTAGTTAATGGAATAATCCAAAGTTTGCTGGTTAACAATCATTAACCCTGCTTAGTAACAAAAATTCCACGGTGAGATGCCACCAAGCGCTTTCTCGTGGGCCCTTAATTCAAGATGCCTTCTCTTGGTCGCTAACCTCCGAAATTTGATTTCACCATTCTCCCCGCTCTTCATACATCGCCTGTGAGAAGCACACTCAACAATCCATTGTGCCCATACCCGATCTCCTTAAAGATTTCTATTCCATTCGCTATCGAAAGCTTACCTCAGCATCCCCAAACAACCAACCACCTTTCGATCGAGCATACTTTCCTTCCGTATTATTCTCATGATTTCTATCACTATCCAAAAATGGTCAACCATCCGTGCATTCCTAATTCTTCAAAGGGAGTTCGTCGATGAACCGTATGTAACCTCGTGACCGGGCCGCATTCTCTCCCTTCTCCGTGACTCGCATCCAATTGTGCCTTGAAGTCGCTGCACAATGCTCTTCTTGTCATTATCCAAGGTGAGGTATTCTCAAAGGATCCTTTACCTTTTATTATTTCAATCCAAATCATCTATCCGGCTACCCACCACACATATTACCTTTAAGTTGAGTCTTCAAGTCCTCGATCGATTTATTTAGATCAGACTCCCCAGAGTCGTGTCCATATCCTTCCTCGCAAAGATGAGATCAACTTTTCTCCTTTCGGCCAAGGAAACCTTGATTCCTCTAAATATCTTCGTTGTTCTGGGTTTAAGTTTCGATTTTCCGAGACCTTCAACTCTTCCCGTAGCCTTCATTAAATGTCTTGAGGGGTTATGCGTTGTCCCTGGTATACTAATCCGTAAAAAAACACGATGACTCTTCGTGTCTGTTGTAACTTGGACACTCTTCCTTTTCATCATGTTGTCTCGTCGCTCTTTAGAGGATTATCTTTGAGAGGGCTTCTTCTCAACCTAGGTTAGTTCAACCTGTCTGGATGTGGCTTTTGAGTCAGATATTCAACATACGTTGTAAACTCTTCCACTTCTAGCTCTATATTTTTAAGCAGAGTCTACATAGCTTTTGTTTTGTCAACCCCCTCTTCCCTTTATCATTACCTTATACTCTGTCCGTCGAAATGCTGAAAGGTTGAGAGTTCGCCCTTTCCATCTTCAAGGTAGCTACCGTCTTATCCAAGATGATTTTGGGCTTTTTCCAAAGAGAGAGTGTGTTTTAATAATACCTCATTGTGTAGAATTTTCTCCAATTGATTTTGTGGGAGGTTCAACTTCATTACTAATGGAATGGAAGCGTACTCGAAGTATCATTTCCAGAGCCTTGTACTTAGAATCCCGGCGGGATGAGAGTTTGAGTGTTGCACCGCAACCAACATTGGTCATTTTCACGTCTTGCCACCGTAACTCGTGTGTGTTTATCCACATATTGAGCCAGTTCTACCATTAGTCTTTCTAGGGTCGTACTTCGATTCTTCTCGATCTTTTCCCCGCAGGCTAGTCTATTCCTCGATCACATGCCCTTTGAGGCAGCACCTTCCCCCGTTGTAATTATTTGTGAATAAGTCAAGGCCCTCCGAGGGAAGTTGTGTCTAAAGAAACCCTTTAACCTCGACTTGTTCTTCTCGCATATATACTCAAGGACCACTATTGGGTTTTTTCCACGGACATGTACTTCAGGTCCTTCCGTCCTCTTCGCCGACGTGGCCTCTCTTCCACTCTCCATGAAATCTAGTACCATTTTGTAACCTTTCTTATTCTTGAGCCTCCTCCTCGTTTATACACTATCTCCTTTTTGGATCTTCCTTCGGAAATTTGGGATTCCGCCTCCATCTCTATATCCAAAGGCCGCGGAATTAGAGGTATCTTTCCATTCAACTTGAGGTTCAGGGTCATGTTCATATGTCGAAGATTTAACTTTTCCTTCTAAGAAAATGCCCCCCTTAGGGTCATAATGCCATACATCCCCTCGCAATAGTTTCATCTTCCGAAGGGCCCCTGGCTAGAGGAAGTGTATGCCTTGAATTTATGGTAAACAACCCTACCACACTTGGGAGCTTTAATATACAACTCTGTTCGTAAGCACAAAATGAGTTTGGTATGTGCTCAGGACTTGCTCGATGAACTCGAGGGAGAAAACTCATGGGCATGAAGGCTAGAAAATGCATGGGAGGCATTTTGGAACCATAAACCCCAATTTTCGTGTGATTTTAAAACAAATACCAGTCCCCACATGTAATCGGGTTCTGACCAATCAGAGCAACTCTTTCTATTTAGGAAAATCCTAGGAGAAGGCTACCATGTATAATTTCATAGGCCCTGTATATTAACCGTGATGAGAATTTTGCATACCCCCGCCTCTAGGGTATTGTTGAACCGAAAGAGTCCACTCAAATATAGATTTATGCTCTTCCCCTCGCTTAGAGAACTTGTTCAAAGCCCAAAGCCCTAGATTTTTTTCCGTACAACAACACACCAATAAATATAACACCAAAGAATAGTACCTAAAACAACCTGAATTTGATAAGTATTGGAAATGAGCCCTGAATGGTTGATGCCAAAAAAGAGGAATGCTTTAAGAAAACACGAAGCCACATCATGAGGTCAAGGAACCCCGTACACCCTTGGTTACCCAACCAAGCATTGTCTACCCCCAACATACCCAAAATTATCAATAGGATAGGCTGAATGGGTTCAGCGTAACAGAGAAAGAGGAATTTCTCCGTGGTCGTAGAACCCATATGAGACGCGGTAATTAGCTCTAGGAGAGACCTTGTTTCTCGAGAGGAAGGATCGAGAAATGATACATTATGTATACTCGTTGAATTTGGAGGCATTCTTGAGAAGGAGGGTAAATACGTATTTTCCTAATTAGAATACGATGATTTCGAATATTTTAGTTCCCTATGTGGAAAGTAAGAAACCCTTCTACCAACATAAGCTTCAAATTTATGCTGTGTTATGAACTAGGGAAAGTGATGAACCGGGTGGGGGAATTTGGTAATATAGTTCCGATTCTACTACTCTCAAGCAAATCCTCTCCCCTCCATTTTTAAACTCAAGAGATCAGTTCACATATTTTCCAAATCAAAGGGGTAAATGGTCGCAGCCGGCCTCGAAGTCCATTAAAGGGGTCAATACTAGAGGTGGTCCCGGCCTTCCAACTTGCGGGGTTTCGAGGAAGTGGGGTATTTTTCTATTTTATCAATCATAATTAGAGAACGCAGCAAAAGAAAACAACAAGGGACCGGAAAATACCCGAGGTGACGAGAGTGACGTGAGGGAAGACCTATATAATGTGGACTTTTACTCGTGCTCGACTCGGTAAAAAATACGAATGGTAAGAAAAATGGTTTGCCGTTAAAACACTAGAGGGGAAGGGTGGCTTTTAGAGTGAGCAAAGGGGCAACAAATGGAGGGTTGATGTCAAGAGGACGTTAGCAAATGGGCACGTGGCACAAGGCGATTGGCTAAGGGTGACCCGTAGGTGAGAGGCCACGTGACCGACACGCTGCACGGCTTCGTACCCTAAAATTTACCTTACCGTATTTTACATCGCGTCGCCGCGGTGATGGGTGGTCCTCATTAGCTTTTTCTTGGTGATCGACGAGCGTATTTACTTGGATTAAATTACACCCCCCGGAGCTTCGTGATCGTCGGCCTGCTTGCCGACATCATCATTTTCAGTGGGTTGGCTTTCACCCCTCCGTTTGGCTTGGTTGCCGGGCTTAAACTTTCTTTTTATGTGGTTTACTAAACCGCCACCACTTTCTTAGCTACATAGTGACCGTGCGGGACAGCCTTTTCGTCATGGAGTCATGGTGGAGCACGACCCACCTTATTGGTTGCACACAGCTCCCCTTTTCTTTTCTTACCTCCCCTTGGTCTTTCACTTAGCTCGACACGAGGTGATTTTTATGTTCCGTGTGTTCACAAAGCAACAACAATAAGCGTATCAAGCAACCATACATATCTCCAAAAAAGTGAAGTATGAACAAATCTTCAATTACTCTTAGATTTTAAATGAGAAATAATGTAATGACCAATGCATGTACTTCACCTTTGTTGGGTCCGGTGTTTTACCTTTTTTCTTCTTTGCGTAGGATTTCGATCCTCTCCCGTTGGGATTTTTTGCGGATGCATCATGAACATCTATTTCATAACAATGCACCAAATATTATATCTTTATCCGATGGTGTCTACCCCCTACCTTTTGTGATCATTTGTCTTAACATCCTTCTATTGCTCTTCTTATAGGAGAATCATGAGTTTGATTCTTCTCTCGAGCAAGGTAATGTCGCTGATGCATAGAGTTGTTGTTCTCTTCCTAGAATATTTCTCTCAATATACCAACCTTCCACCATGGTGTCAAAATCCATGGCCTTGAGTTGTATAGTAGTTAGTATGGGTTCAAAGTAATGAAAGAGTACAAGACAGAGGGCCTGACAAAGTTTGGGTGAGGAATTTCATTTTAACTATCATGGCGCCTACATTTTGTATGATGTCTCTAATATTTGAGGTTGGGGAGAAGGGGTAATCATATTACAACTCAAGATAGAAGAGTTTTACTAGAAATTGAACAAGTTCCAATTTTGAGTGTGAGCTTACATATCTTTTATATTTTCAACTACAAGAACTTTAATTGGAACTATATGACAACTTGCTCTCCTCGCTATAAGCATAATTAGAGAATCTCTTAATTAGAAGCTTTGTTTTCAATGATCTTGAAATGTATGTTATCTTTGTTTGATGTGGCTTCGATGTATGTACATTGCCATTATCACCTTGAAAAATGCCTTTCTACAATTCATTAAATATGAGGATTTGCTTGTTATTTCGCTGACCATTATTTTTAGTTGTCCTTTCTAGTAAATACCCCAACAATGGAGATGAGAGAAATGTAACTTCAAAAATCTCTAATTTGGGGTTGGAAAATTTAAAAAAACAAGAATATTGCAATAATAATATATATTTATTCAAATATATATTCAAGGATATATTTATCTCTATCTTTGTAGTAGAAAAATGAAATAAAAGTTTCACACATTATTTAGTTACAAATCAATAATATGTAGGGGAATATTGTTTGTCAAATAAATTTCCACCGCATTAAAAAATTATAAAGAAATAAGATATTATGAAGAAATATCGGACATCACCAAAGGAGAGGAGGCATTAAACTAGTGTTCATCTCTTATGGCATGTGTTGGCAATATGATGCAATATGTTGTCCTTGATGCTAACCTATTTGATGAAGTCGATGGAAACCTACTTGATGAATTTCCTTTTGATAAGCAACCCATGTGTTAAAGATGTAAAAATGATGTATCTACAAGTCAATCTGTATGATAGAGAAAGGAAATCCATGACCTGTATAAATGATAAAAATAATATGTCACAATGTATACGCGGGTTTGATGAAGGCAACTCGCGTACATACGCTCGCTTGGTATGTTAAAAACTCGCTTATACGTCTAGAATTAGTATATTTGGCAAAGTTATTATGAAGAGAAGTTGTGTATTCACGATGCCGTTTTCACTCTAAAATTATGACACCAAGGGGCATTACCATGGTATTAGCCCGTTGTTGATTTTTTTGTTATCTATTTGATTATGTCCAAGAATACCATCGACAATTGTGTGGTTTTGGCTCATGGTATTGGTAAAGGCTAAATCTATATAAGGTGAAAAAGATCATAGTGCAAAAGGTGTGCATGTGTTTGGGTATTGAATGAATAGTTCACTCTCAAGTATATCCGTACAGAATGGGCTACGCTTATTGATGTATCCGAAATAATAATGCACCTATGAATACAATGATGGATCGCAAGATTCTAGGCTTGAAATGACTATGTATTTTCTAGATCTCGTTTATGAAATGTTTATATCTATGAAAGTGATATACGCAAAGTTCATTTCAAAGAAAAGTGTATAAAGAATCAGGGTTTTGTCAAGGTGTAAGCGAAATTTTGATCCGTTTTGTTGTATTACTATTGTCTATCAATGATGTTCTCATATAGACTAGGTTGTTTAGATACTAATTATGCTACTAGTTGATTGTGATTAAAGATCAATGGTCAAGGTTGATCGATGATTGCTATCGTGATTCAAGGATACATGAGTTTCCAAACATGTATGCTCGTGATCTAAATGTGTGGAGTGGGTCCAATCTGAAAACCGATGAAAAGAGGCCTACAAGGTGTATCGTGCTTTCAAGCTATCGGGATCTGGCAGAAAATCGACAAACATGGCCCGCAAGGGTGTCGGGTGCTCAAGCTCTCATGAGGGGGGTCGTAGCTCCTTCCGTTGTTGCCGCTAAGTGAGAGATTGGGGGCACTAGCCCTTCCAGAGTGGTCATGAATGAGAAGTGGTGGGGGTCGTAGCCCCTTCCAAAGGGTAGCTGTGTTGTTAGCCACTCATAATATTTTGTTATACCAAAAGGTGGCTAAGACTTTTCGAGCTTCCAAGGAACAAATTTTTATTACCAAAAATTCGCTCTTGAAGTCTCTTTAAGGCCTCATGCCTCCGTCCCAAATCCTCATTTGTTGTTCCATTTTATGCTCAAATTCTACCACTTCATAAGAAGAAACCGCCGCAAAATCATCATTTCTCCTTTCCCTCTTTCAAATCTAACCATCATCCTGCACTTTTTCTCCATAAAACCTCTTTATTTTCATGATTTTCCTTCCCCTCATGAAATCCACTTTAATAAGGTTGAAGACTCATTTTAGCTTTACCAAAACCCCTCAATAACCTATAGACTTTATAATAATGACATTATATTATAAAGCTCTCATTTTCTAACCAGCTCTTTTTCATACCCACCATACGTTATTGTATAAAATTTATTATAAAGTTCATATCATATAATATATGGCCCACCGCTACGCAAATCGCAATGTCGCATTATCGCATTTTCCATGGCTCGTCAATCGACCCATCACTAAAACTTGCGACAAGGATCAATCCGCCCGATCGCACATCGCGAAATCGCATTTTCATTTCGTTTGATTTAATCGATCCATCACAAAATACTCATGGCGGCGATCAACACATCGCATATATCTCTCCATCGCATTTTTTTCCCCCGTCGCACAATCCGCCCATCGCAATTCCTCGCCATCACACTTTCCACGTACTGCGATCGACCCCACCCCCCGGCCCACCCCACGATACCCCCCGCTCATTCATATAAAAAATTTCTTTTTCCTCTGTAAGTCAAAATACATATTTTTATCGTTTATGTGTTTTTCCTATAAATCCTTCATTGTGCAAATCAAAATCGCATTTTTATGTGAAAAAAAACCTCGATCACTCATCGCAAATATTTGCGATGCGTATTTGCGATTCTTTAACCGCCTTAAGAATAAATCTCCAATTTCGTTGATGCAACCATCCAATGTACCACGCATCTTTCCCGCCTTTCGTGCTGCCTAAACCTAAAAACACAGGATTTCTTAATTGTTTTTTGTGTTTTGTATGTGTGCTTTAATGGTTTTCCATCGATAATGAAGGAAAGCCGAGGGTTAGGAAAGACGTTTCCTCGTACCTTCAAGCTATTAAAAAGAACCATTCACAGTTTGAATTCAATGATTTATCAATGTTTCATGAGTGTTGACAGCATGAAAATGGCCTCGTGTGGCTCCGTACACCCATCTCGCATAATCGTTTTATTCAAAAGAGTTAAAGAGTATAAGTTTGAAGATGAGTACGTAAAATGAAGATCAAGATACGACGGTGATTACGGCTAAGACGGTTATCAAAAAGCCTAATCCCCCAACTCAAAAACATAGTTTAAAGAAAAACCTAAAGTATTTATCGAAAAGAAAGCCTTCAATCGCCACACCGAGGCAAAATTGATTCTCACCACCACAGCCACCTATTGCCTCAACCTTTCAAACAGAGGTCGTGGTTATTCGAAGAAAATCGTATATTCGCTCTCCGAAAATGTTACAGCCTGTGGAGTTACTTTTGCAAGGAACCAATGTAGAAATATCTCAGTAGTTACTTCCAAACATTACGCAAAGCCTCAAAGTCAAATAAAGCTCCCACCGAGCTTGATTCATAAACAAAACAATTAACAAGGTAGTGTAACCACTTGTAAACTTCTTCATCGAGCCCTCAAAAAGGCCAAGAAGTCTTTGAATCAGACACCCCCCCTAAGAGATCTTCGCTAGATTTCACCTCCTAATTCTTCTACAAATAATTTCAAGAGAAGATGAGAAACCGTTGGTTGAGTTGGTTACAATTTTGAAATACCTTGAGCCGAAACTTCGATTGTAAATAGTGTTCATTGGCCCTTGAAACTCGCTTGTGATAGATTAGTTAGGTTGAATAGTGAAGATGATTGTTGAGTCGAAACATTGACTTCAAGACCGTAAATCGGTTTGACATCAATATAAAAGTTGTTTCTTGGGATTCCGGGTTCATATTACCTGAAGTGCACCTCTTTGTTATTGTTTTCCTTTCTATGTGTCATATTGTTCACTATTCTCTAATAAAGAACAACAATTATAGGGTTAGAACCTACCTGGGACATCCGTAACCTTCGACCTGAAAATATTTATCTTAATGTTTTCCCCTCAAATTCATTACGTAAGAATGATTTAATACGTTTAAGCAAGATAGGAATGTTGGAGTTCCTCTTCCACCGTTTGCCTCAAAACATTGTTCTTGGAAAGTTATTTTCCTTATTGTGCTTGTTAAAGATGACTATGGAAGACATGGTGTGCCCTCGGTCCCAGTTTTTCTCCAGTGTGACTCGAAAGTTTCCCTCGGTGTTGACCGAAAGCAAACTAGGTTTACAAGTACTTTATCCGATCTTAAGTTACACTTTGTTTCTCTTATATGTTTTCTTATACTTTCTCAAGGCAATTATGTGGATTACCTGATTCTTTGTCAATTAAGATGCTTTAATAAAAACTTGCCCAAAGAAGTCAATGTAAGTCATTCCGCACTTGGTTGGTTTTAAAGTTGTGGCCATTTAAGAGGCTTTCGTTTGGACCGACTATAAATCCTCTCGAGAAATTATTATTAAGCTTGTACCCTCCAACACTTTATTGTTTCCATTCCACTATTTTAATCTCAAAAATATTGTGGCATAGATGACTTGCCCCTTGGATCACTCTTGATGTTGTTGTTCAATTAAAGTTCGTTATGACTCCATAGCCCAATGGACTAAAAACCAGCATTATATCTATCTTTTACCAAGCCGTTTTTATTTTTCTCTAACTTCTCACCTTTGAAACTTTCTCGCACTTAGAACGTTCTCTCAAAGTAAAAATCATGCTCAACCATCCAAAAACAAAAACAAACCCTTGGCCTTCATAACTAGCCTAATATCATTACCCCAAACTTCAAAGACAAATCCATATTTTCACTTATTGGAGAGATCCTCTGTTTCGATTCGTGGAGGGCTAGATCCTAGAATCTCCAAAGTTGGTTGAATGATGTTGTTTCTCTGTAATTGACCCAATCTTACATAATATGTATCCCTAACATTTCTCGCGACCGCTCGGGGACTATTTTTGAGTCTATGTCATTAAGCCAGCTTTTATAGACTTTTTTGTTTTTCATACCTGTTAGCCACCCATATTTTTCCATTCTAGCAATCGGGTGCCAACTTTTCTTTTCGTTAATTTCCAACAGTAAAACAAATTCGGGCCTCCGATGTTGGTGCTTCAAGTCTCGTTGGTGAAGAAATCGATGATATCAACAAGGTTTCATGAGCCTTGGTCGACGATGCCCCTGAATAGCAAAAGAATACCCCCGCAAAATCAACGTTACATAGGGTAATTTTCTATCTTAAATACGTAATGAACCAAAGAGGAGCGCTTTTGTGGACCAATTGACGGGATTATGCTAAGATTTATTATCAAAAAGCCTAACACCGCTTCGTAATACGTATTAAAGCAAAACCCAAAAAAAAAAAAAAGTGTCTTTATCGTAAGTTTTGCCTCCACCCTCGCCATACTTGAGGCAAATCGATTCCTCAACCACTACGTTGCCACCTATTGTCCCGCAATGTTCGCCGTAGGCCGAATTTATTGAACAAGATTAGATATTATGCCTTGGAACAAATGCAAAGGTTATTTTTGCACCATATTTAATGACAGAACGGTTTCGTAGTAACCCTAATAGTACGCAGCCTCAGAAGGTCAACATAAGCTCCCTTGAGTTTATTTCCATGAGTGTAAAACACATTAATGCAAAGCAACACCCGTATAATTTCTTCATCGAGCCTCCCCCGGGGTCGTGAAGACATTTATTCTCGCATTAATTGTATTTGAGATCTCTTTATCAAATCTCACCTCTCATATCCTTCTATAAATACTCCGTGAAGAAGATGAGAGAGGGGTTGGATTAGTTGGTTGTCAATGTAATTGGCCGAAGTGTTGGTAGCTGCTTTCCGCAGTGGAAAATCTTGACCGTAAGATAGCGGTTCCACAGGCTTCCGGAGCTCGCTGTAAATAGGTTAGGCTGTGAAAAGAGATGGATTAAAACATTGATCTGGAAAGATTGTAAATCGTTTGAAGCAATCAATACAAGCCGATTTATGGATCCCGGTTCATGCGTCGATGGTGATGTTATTCTCACCGTGAACTTGTAAATTTTATTTTTGTTTTTTGATTTGTTTCTATTTCCAATCGTAAAATAGTCAGCTTAAATAGTGTTAGGATCTACCTGGGAACAAGAACCTTCTCCTCGCTCGAAAATATTTATCCCAATGTTTTCTTCTAATTGTGTTATTCACAAATGATTTAATTCGGGCCTAAGCACAGAGACGTCGGCGTTCCTCATCTTTTCGTCACCCGCCGAATGTTATTTTTTAAATGTTACTTTCATATATGTTGTGTAAGGAACGAATTGAGGAAATCAAAGGTTAGCTCGAGTCCCTTTGTTTGCTCAACTATTTGATCGTTTCCTTAGAACGCGTTATGTCGACTAGCGTTTCAAAGCACCGACGTATCTAAAGCATTCTCGTGTTATCTTGGTGATCGTCTTGAAGTAACTCAAGTAAAGAAGAGCTAGGAGAGGATCGGTGGTGAGTCCCACCACTAGTTTCTACTCCAAAGGTTGCCTCCAAGTTTCCCTTCGTTTTTTATTTCATTTAATAGAAGTGTATCAAAGGTCAGATGTATTTATACTCGATCCTAGTTTGTTTCTATGTTTTTCTTATGTCTTCTGTCAAAGGTCAAGTTAGTTTCAAAGTACTTACAAGATCCTAGGTCACAGAGAAAGGTTTATTTTTACGTGAGTTATGAAGATCTCAACTTATAACACCGAAATAACACATAAAAATCCCCCTCTTAAAGAAAACCAAAATCCATTCAAACAAAACCGGGGCCTTCGTAATAAAACTCGTCCAAGTTGTCATGGTTAAGAAGGAAATCATGAAGATGCACGATGTCGGTATTATTGTCCCTATTGTATATTCTAGTGGGTATCTAATCCTATGGTTCCGTTATGAAGAAGATCGGAGAACTAAAGCTGTATAGACTTTAGGAATTTAAACAAAGCTTCTTTGAAGGACAACTACCCTTTCGCTGCATGGATCATGGCATTTCGTTAAAGGTGGTTGGGTCTAAAAGAATTTCTTTGCCGGATGGCTATTCAAAATAACCAAGTCTTAGTCCACCCGTATGATCAATTAAAGACAAATTTTACTACACCCTCGGGGCACTTCATGTATGTAAGATGCCTTTTTGGTCTAATGAATGGAGCAACCTTTCGCAGGGCGCTGGGACATAGCATTCTCAAGAATTGGGCTTTTTTCATCATTATCTATCTCGATGATGTAAATCGTGTTTTCAAAAATGTATGAAGAACACTTAACATTTGAGAAAGCGTGCTGTAGAAAGTTTGGGATATCTTTGAACCCTAAGAAGACTAGGCTTGGTCTCCAAGAAGGTAAACTTTCGGGGCACATCATTTCGCAAGAGGGCATAAAGATTGGTCCTATGAGGATTGAGGCTATATTACAAATCTCTATCCTTGCAATATCAAAGAGTTATGGTACTTTTCATTGAAAGATAAACTTTTTGAGAAGGTTCATCCCTAACCTAGCCGAACTCCTTAGAAATATCACAAACATGCTCAAGAAGGAGCAGGGGGTAAAATGGACCTTTTAAGCTAAGACATCCTTTGAACTCAGGAAACAAGCATTAACCAAGACAATTCTGCTCATAAGTCCCGATTTTTCAAAGGATTTTTATATCTTCTCATTTGCGTTTAATGATACTATAGTCATGCCATCTTTACGTAAAAATCCACAAGGACAAGAGCAGCCCATTGCACTTTTTTTTAGCAAGGCATTGAGGGATGCAATTTTCGTTGCTGGGTAACATTATGGAAAAACATGCCTTTGCTTTGGTAAAGGCTTCGAAAGACTTCGCAGCATAGCATCCCGTATTCACACATAATCGCCTTTGTCCCAAATTCAATTGTCAAAGATATCCCAACCTGGCAGATCCGTATGGTAAAAGAGGTAAGTGATTGCTGTTATTCTTGAATATGATTTGGAGATAAAACCCACTAAGCTCATCAAAGGTCATGGTCTAGCCGTATTAATGGCTGAATCAAATTGCGAGGTTCTTTATATCAATATGATTGATGCTTTGGATAACCACGAAGAATTCTTGACTCTTGTTGTTGAAGACTGTCTTATGGATTCTCCTTGCACGCTGATATTATTTATGTTTTGCTTAATCCTCGAATACACCTCCGGTTTGTCCAAACAAAGGCAAGATTCTCGAAATTAAAAGCTCGTAAACTATTGAATTTTTTATAAATGTCTTTATTGGAAAAAATGCTAAAGTGGTATGTTGCTTAAATGTTTGCCCTAGGCTTGATGCGTAGAAGAAGTATGTAATTCCATGAAGGAGAGTGTGGAGGCCATTTGTACCGGAAGTCAACAACAACAAAACTTCGAGGGTCGAATATTGGCCCACTCTTTTCCGATGTACACAAATTAACCACTACTTGCCATAAATGCCAATTGTTTGAGGGCAAGAGAAAATTATTACCCCTTCCTCTCGCATCCAGCTTCGTTGCTTCCTTTTCAACAATGGGGACTTGATCATAGAGAACTATCCACCTTCCTCTCGCTCGAAAGACAGGGACTCATCGCTACGTACTACTTCACTAAGTGGATAGAAGCCATTCCTTGTAGACAAAGCAATGATTCGGTTATCATAAAATTCATAGAAACCAATATCCTTTCCGCATTTGGTCGTCTCACCAAGATTACCGTATAATGCAAGAAAAGATTTGGATCAAAGAAAATGGTGGAATTTCGTCACAAGTACCGTATAACATTGGGACATTCACGTACCCTATTACCCTCAAGGTAATGACTGCGTAGTCTTCCAACAAGAGCTTAGCAATATAATAAAGAAACTCGTTGAAATAACAAGAAGTCTTGGTACAAAAAGCTGATCCATGCACTTTAATGGCGAGACAACAATCGAAGAAATCCATTGGTATGTCACCCTTCCAAACGGTGTATGGTATGATGTACTTTTTTCCTAAAGAAATTTGGTGTACCAAAGTTTATGAAGTTAATTCAAGAGTTGGCAAGATCGAAGAAGATGACACACCGTGAATAAATCGTACCATTCATCTTCGTTAAAACCAAAGAAGAAGTGTACAACAAAGTATCATAGAAGGAAGATAATACCAAGAAGATATTTGATAAAAGGACAAAGGCCGCAATTTCAAGATTGGGGACAAAGTTCTAAAGTGGGACTCAAAGAAAGAGGACAAGGGAAAGCATGCAATTTGACAATCTACAGTTTGCCTCTTCTCTATTCATTCAATTAAGCCGGAAATAATGCGTTCTTCTTACAAGAGCTAAATGGAATAGAATTGTTTGGGGTCCCGTCATCGGCGGTGATGCTTAAGCATTATTCATTTAAAACATGTCTCCGTTCGAAGCCTTTTTATTTTTCTTTTCCATTTAAATATTTTCATCCATCATTGTTTTTTTTTAAGTTATGAAAAAATCAAAAAATACAAAAACAAAGAAAGACAAGAAAGAGGGTTAAATGAAAACAAGAAAGGCAAAGCCCCATGCCAAAAGAGAACAATCTAAAAGTGTGCAAGCTTAAATGCCACTCCTTGGAACACACTTTTAATTTGTCAAACCATTTAATCTGACTAATTAGTTTTCAATTTTCTCATTAGGTAGCAAATTTGATATGCCAAATTGTTTAATCTTCGCTTATTAGTAGATAGATTAGGATAGAAATGAAGGTTCAAACAAACTCAAAATCGAACCAAAGTTCCCCAAAAGAAAGATGACTCAAAAATGTTTTAAATTCTCGAGTCAAAGAATGTAAAGATCCTGCCCTAACTGTACTTAAAACCCGAATCCCTTTAAGAAAAGGAAGAGACACTGAAGAAAAGCAAAACAAAGAGTCGAAAGGAAGAAGGAAGGCCATAATAAGAAACTTTCAAAGTCTTAAGCCTTCCATTTTGATTTCACCGCAAATAACAATCTATGTGCAAACTTTGTTTTTATGCTACAGATCACAGCAAGTCAAACAAAATTCTCAATCTTGACTTGTCTATTTTTGAATTTCTCGTTGTAGAATTTAGAGAATGAAAGTTTGTTGGATCGTTTAATCCCAATGTGACAGACTAGGAGAAAAGAACGTCTGAGCTCAACTCTGCTTAATCCTAGTGTTCAGGGAGAAATAAGGACAGAAATAGATTAGGTTTTATTTTTCAAAAGAATAAAATATTGTGAATAGAGTTTGCCAATCCAAGTGCACTCGATGAAAAAAATGTTAGATCAAGAGGGATTGGGGGTAGGTAGATTTTGTATTGATGAGGTTTCGTTCTTTCATGACTCGCCATTACTGTGAGTACAAGCAAGAGCAAGCAATGGACTCGGCACAAGTCAACGTCCTGCAGAAATCAAGTCCGACTCTGATGCCTTCAAAGAAGGCACCATCCCCTAGTGGAGCCGCCGTTAGCCACCCATATTTTTCCATTCTAGCAATCGGTAAGCAATTGTTCTTTGCGTCCTCCAAGAAACAAATCTGGGCCCAAGTTTTCGTGCTTCAAGTCTCATGGTGAAGAACGATGACATCAACAAGGTTTCATGAGCTCTGGTTGACGCACACTCGCATAGCAAAGAATACCTGCGAAAATCGACGCAGAGAAAGGGTATCGTATCGTAATATTTAACGAACCGTAGCAGCAATTTTAGGATTGGACCGATCAGGATTATGGCTAAGACTATCAAAAAGCCTAATCGCTCGCAACAACAGACAAAGCAAACCCAAAGTGTCGATTTATCGTTTTGCCTCCACCACCATACTTTTTGAGGCAAATTGATTCCTCAACCACCACATGCTGCCACCTATTGTCCCGCAACGTTCACTTATACCACCGATGAACAAGATCGTATATTATGCCTCTTCGAGCCCAAAGAAGTTATTTTTGCACCGTATTTAATGATGTAATGTCTGCAGAAAGTAACCTAATAGTACGCAACTTTCAAAGGTCAACATAAGCTCCCTTTGGAGCTTACTTCATGAGTGTAAACACACACGTGTTATGCAACACCCGCATAATTTATTCACTCTAGGCCTCCCCGTGGTCAGAAGACATTTATTCTCCGTGATTAATTGTATTTGGAGATCTTTTTATCGTATCTCACCTCCTCATCCTTCTTCTATAAATACTCTCCAGAAGAAGATGAGCGAGGTTGGATTAGTTGGTTGCCGGCTGTAATTGTCAAGTGTTGGAATGTTTTCCGAGTGGAAAACTCTTGACCGTAGATAGCGGTTTCATAGCTCTGGAGCTCTCGCTTGTAAATAGGGTTAGGTTTTTGAAAAGAGATGATTAAAACACTGATCCGAAGATTGTAATCGGCTTAAAGCAATCAATGATGTGTTGATTTATGGGATCCTGTCTACGTCGATGGTGATGTTATTCTCACCGTGAACTTGTAAATTTTATTTTTGTTTTTCGATTTGTTTCATTTCCACCGTAAAGAACAGTTTGTTGTTAGGATTCACCGTATACCAAAGAACCTTCTCCGGCTAAAAAATCTTTATCCCAATGTTTTCTTCAATTGTGTTATTCACAAATGATTTAACTGGGCCCAAGTACGAGACGTCGGCGTTCCCTCATCTTTTTTCGTCACCTGAATGTTATTTTTGAATGTTACTTTCATGTTGTTGTGGGCGGAACGAATTGAGGAAATCAAAGCAGCGTCCTTGTCCCTTTCTTGTTTTCTTCCAACTATTTGACCGTTTCCTTAGAATGCGTTAAAAGTCACCAGTTTCAAAGCACTTATCGCATCTAGCCATTCCGTGTTATCTTCGTGATTGGTTCTGAAGTAACTAAGTAAAGAAGAGCTAGGAGAGGACTGCAGAGTCTCACCTCACGCAGTTTCTCGCTCCAAAGGTTGCCTCCAAGTTTCCCTTCGTTTTTTAGTTTGTATGCTAATAGAAGTGTATCAAAAAGGTTTGGACAGCCATACCAAATCCTAGTTTACTTTGTGTTTTTCTTGCGTCCGGTCAAAGGTTGGTTAGTTTCAAAGTACTTACTGCATCCTCGGGTCGCTCTTCGTTCGCATCCGTTATTTCCCTCTCTTATCGTATCACTCCATTCCATAAATCCAAATTTAAAGAGATCCTTTGGCATAGATGACTTGCCTCTTTAGATTACTCTTTGAACCTCGAATGTTTCAATTAAAACTCACATGACCCATAGCCCAATGGATTGAAAACTTGCCACTTATTTCTCTTCATGATCAAAGTTTTTCAATCTTTTTCTCGCAACTTCTCACCTTTGAACCTATTTGCACATGTATCTTTTCGCCTCGCACATCAAGCATGTTTAACCATCCGAGAAAACCAAAACAAACCCTCGTCTTCATAACTAGCCTAATATTCATCACCCCAAACTTCAAAAGACAATATCCATCTTTGTACATATTGAGAGATTCTCCTGATTCAGAGGGCTAGATCCTAGAATCCCAAAGTTGGTTGGGAAATGATGTTAACTCGTAATTCCGATTTTGCCAATCTTGGCTGTTGCTGCAGACCCAACATTTCCGGCGACTCCACCGGGGATTCGAACCTAATCTTTATAACATCTGAGAGTCAAAAGTAGTTTCTTCAAGCACTACCAAGAAATGGTAATCGTGATGAAACTCGTTTTGAATCGTTGAAAAGCTGTGCCAACCCTAGGATTTTAAGTTTTTATCAAACCTTGAAAAATCAAGTAGCTTAGCTATATGATAGACCGTCTTTGTTCCATAACCGTAGCTAAGTTTTGAGGCAAAGTTAGGACATTCTTTAAAAAACCACAACAAAAAACAATTCAAAAAATACCAAAAACATTTTATCGGGTAGTAAAACACTAGTTTTTGACATTCGTTTATATTCTTGATGTGTTTTACCTCATACTCTTGCAGAGCGTAGTCCGGAAAGGCCGTGTAGCCTCCGACTTCATCCTCCTTTAGAGGTGACATATCCTGTGAATGCCCTCCCTGGGTAACCGGTTAGGAGTTCCTTGTGTTTTGAGATATCCTCGAAGCGAATTCTTCACAAACACTGTGACAAGGTACCACTTTAAAAATATTTCAGACCTTCCACCGGCGACTCCATCATCCCCGAATGTATCTTAATACTCTCCATTGGGAAGAACCCTTATCATTAATAAAATCATTCAAACTCGCTAGGAGGACCTGGGATTTCAAAATTGTAAAAATGGTATTTGTTAACCTCCAAAGATTGTCATATCCGGTTGAACCTTTCTAATTTACTTGGTTCAAAAACCTACACAGTGGCTCCCAAAAGATTCACACACCAGAGCCCATCCTAACCCGCATCCTCCCGAGGACATTTGACAACTCGAAAGAACTTCAGGAAGTCTCCCAAGACACACCCCTTTTGGCTATTTTCAGACCTCCTCAAGAGTTAATTCGGGCCCCTAAAACCTTTCACTCTTCACAATTCACAAAATTTACCTATTGAACTATCTTAACCAGCTCATTTGGTGACGTAGATCTGTTCAGATCCGAGCCTTCACTTTCAACTTCTCCAAATAAGTGAACTTCTTTGGGATAGAGAACCACCTCTTGATTTACATTTTCTACACAATTCAGGTGTCTCTCATCCAAGATCACCAAATCTACGTCGCTTCCATCCACTTCGTTCATCCTTCATTCACTATTCAAACCCACTCACTTCAACCCACACCTCCTCTTGTAAATCCACCTCCATTACATATCATGGTCACATGGTATGCCCTTCCTTAGTCCTTCCTTTACCATTAGCCAATCTCTTCACAGGACTATCACCCAAAATCTCCATCAATATGATGCTAGCAATACTATAACAACATCTCAACATGTGGACAAGATGAATGACTACTTTGGACAGAAATGAAATTGATGATGATTATGTCAAGCTTAGACTATTTTGCTCAAAGTTTGGGGAGAAGCAAGAAAATGGTTGTGCGTTTAACTCCCCCACAGTATTAACGATCTCCAAGCCTCTCCATCAAACATTCTTAAACAAACAAGTATGAAGAATCCTCTCCAAGTTCCGCCGACTATAATAACTTGCTAGAACTCTGGGGAAAGTGTACAAGCTTATTGTACCGTATTTACCACAGGTATAACGCACTTCTCTCCTAGTCCAAAACCTCTCGTGGCTCGCTGAACAAATTTCCTAAGGGTTCGATCCCCGACATGACATATTCACCCGCAGAAAGAGCTTGCAACCCTTGAAGATATGCAAAGAGGTGCTCTTTTTCCGTGGAAGTTATAACCCTGCGGAGAAGAGAACAAGGATGAAAGCTGAAAAAAAGAGACTTTTAGAGAGGAATCCACCCTTTCTACCTCAAGCTCAAAAGATGCAGTGAATGATGGAAGAAACGATGGGGAAGAAAGTACATTCTGTAGAGAGCACAAAGGGAAAGTTAAGTCAAAACTCTCTCAAAACATAAACCAAAATCCTCGTAATCGTAACGATTGTATGAATCACGCTCAAACAGCACTTCCGGCGAAAGATGATCAAATGGACGACCCCTCCCTTTCATCAAAACTTTTATGAGGTTGAGCAAACAGATCAATTAACCGAGGATGATGCGGAGTATAAACTTATTCGCAGATGATGACGACTTTGGAGGTTCATTATGATAGAAAACAAGGTCTTTATACACCTCATCATGACAAAGGAGATGATGAGAATTATTATCGAACATGGAAAACGCCGCTATTATGGAACCTTCAAGGGAATATGAATCGTAATTAGATCTAATCAACGAACCCCCAATAGTAAAACCTCTAACAACCTTTCAAAATGTACCGTAACCAATTCTTTAAAACAATCAAACAAAAAGACAAAACAAATACCAAGGATTATGGTAATGGTAAAGAAAAAGACACTCAAAATATTTAGAAATGAGTGCAAACATTAGTAGTACTAGTACTTCGGTTAGTACTTCCGGAAAAACAACCGCCTAACCGTAGATAAAACAAATCAGCAAGCTGTCATCGTCGATAAAAGTGGCGTAAACAAGGTCAAATCAATGCTTTAAAGAGTCAAACCTTTTCTACCGGGAACAGAGAATTCCAAAGATCAAAATCGTCTTTTCGACTCCAGTTAACGGCTCAATGTATACATAGGTCCAAATTTTGAAGGTTTTGAACTTAGAAGACAATGAAGACACACTCAATCTTAATGATGACCAACTGTGAAGCTTATTTCTGTCCAATATTGAAGGAAAGTTCCAAGAAGGTCTTGTCCCTCCCTTTTTATGTAAGCTTAAACATTCATGACAAAAATTTCAGATAATGCGCATGACCTGTGCGCTTCCCATAATTTAATGCTTAAAGCCGTAATGGAAAGCTCCGGGTCTTGAGATTACCGCACCTTACAAATATTTGTACCCTTGACTCCTATAGATATGTCTAGGTTGATAAAAGATCTCTCCGTGTTAACTTAGCCCAAATTCCGCCCAAGTGCTCAGTCATGGATATGTGATGATGTCCCCCCCAAAGCATGGAACAAGCTGGCCTACGATCTTTGGGCTAAGTTACATGGAACTATGAAAATGGACATGACCTATGCGACTATTCTCGTTTTTAATCGATTGTATGACTTTAAGGTGGAATCTCTACATGTAAAAGACACAAGGACAAGTCAAGAGCGGCTCGCAAACTCTCCCTCTCATGCTATAAACACAAGTCTTTGGATTATTTTATCATGTTTAACGATGAAACACTCACAGAACAAATCATTGCAACAAAATCAATGGTCGAGATGGAAGAGGAGGAAAACGAAGTCAATTACCAAAACAAATATTGTGTTCAAATATCTTACCAAACTAAACATGCATCTTGAACCGCAAATTATCAATCCTTTGAACCGAAAACTCGACAGCTCGTAAGGATAGTCCTCGAACCAATGAAAACCCCGAGGAATCAAATATTACAAAGTCCATTCACCAAATTGAAAATCGCCTTCCGGACTATGTACTTTGATGGGTCATGCACCAAAACAATGTCAAAAGAAATCGATTACTAACACCGAAAGCAATCAGGCTGCAGTGCATTTCATGTAAATTAAATTTTCTGTTGTTCCAACAACATAGTGCACGATGAATCCTTCTCTCTTAGGCTTACATCTCTTGAAAAGTTAGGTGCCAAGAGGATCAATGTATATGGGGTATCTCCGAGTTAATTATTAGGCAAGTGAATGGGGAGTATAATGCAAACCATCCCGTACTCAAGGCTCACAGAATGATGTCGTGATCTTTTTGAATACTTGACGAGAGTCCACATTGTCTTTTGTCTCAAGAAAAGGAAACATTGCAGCCCACAATTTGCCTTTGCCGCTAGAACCTCGCTCAAAGTCGTATGATGACACTTTCCGTATAAACGTACCGCCCATACCGTATAACAAGAATATTGGTAGGTGTTTAATGGAGATAACAACAGAAGACTTCATGCATCTTAAAATGAGTTTGAACTTCATAGTTCGTATTCGTATTATGATACGCATCGTGTTGAAGAAAAATTCTTTCGGTGAAGAAGAACTGTTTCCGAGCTTATAGATATAAACCTTCGTACTATCAAATCCATAAAACCGCGGCATCTATGCAAACTCGAAACTAGAGGAATTGGAAACTTGTATTCTTAAGGATGATAGTTTGCTCAAGGGTTTGGCACCTCTAGAAGAACGGTTTGGATTTCGACGATGTGGCCACAAGACTCAAATCGGAGCTCGTAGAAACCTAAGGGAGGGAGTGTAACATAGGCAAAGGAGAAAACCGAAATTGATCAAACTCGTCTAAAACTTTACCACTACATTAAACTCAAATACATAGAGCTATTCAAAGAATTTTCTCGATATTTTTGCGTGGAGTTATGAAGATCTCAAATCTTATGGGTCAATCGAAATAATACAAAGACAAAACTCTCTCTTAAAGAAAAAACTGTAAACTATTCAAACAAAAACCGCCTAATAAACCTCGCTCCGTATTGCCGTTGGTTAAGAAGAAATCATGAAGATGCACGATGATTGGTATTATTGTCCCTATTAGATATTCGTGAGTGGGTATCTAATCCCAAGACCGTTAGAAGAAGACTCGAGGAAACTAGGCTTTGTATAGACTTTAGAATTTAAACAAAGCTTCTTTGAAGGACAACCACCCCTTGCTCAAAAGATGCAGATCATATTTTGCAAAGGGTGGTTGGGTCTAAAAGAATTTCTTTGCCGGATGGGTTGTCTTAATAACCAAGTCTTAGTCCACCCGTATGATCAATTAAAGACAACCTTTACTACACCTTTGGGCACTTTCATGTATGTAAAGATGCCTTTTGGTCTAATGAATGTCGGAGCAACCTTTTAGAGGGCCATGGATATATACCTCGTAAGAATTGGGCTTCTTCATCATTATCTATCTCGATGATGTAACTGTTTTTCAAAAATGATGAAGAACACTTAGAACATTTGAGGAAAGTTTTCGTTAGCGGTGGTAAAGTTTGGGATATTCTTGAACCTGCACATTTTGTTTGGTCTCCAAGAAGGTAAACTTTCGGGCACATCATTTCAGAAGAGGGTACAAAGATCGACCCCATGAGGACGAGGCCATATTACAAATCTCTCATCCCTCACAATATCAAAGAGTTGCGCTCTTCATTGGAAAGATAAACTTTTTGAGAAGGTTCATCCCTAACCTAGCCGAACTCCTTAGAAATATCACAAACATGCTCAAGAAGGAGTAGGGGGTAAATGGACCTTAAGCAAGACATCCTCTTTTGAACTGTGAAATGTTGCTAACCAAGACACCCTGCTCTCATAAACTCGATTTTCTCAAAGGATTTTTATATCTTCTCATTTGCGTCGAACATATTTTAAAGTGTTGTTGTCCTTTTGTTAAAAATCCACAAGGACAAGAGTGTACCCCATTTCACTTTTTTAGCAAGGCATTGAGGGATGCACCTTTTAGTATAACATTATGGAAAAACAAAGTTTTCGCTTTGGTAAAGGCTTTGAAAGACTTTATATACATCCCTTTATCTGCATACACAATCGCTTTTGTCCCAAAATTAACTGTTGTCAAAGATATCCTAAACCCAATAGATCCGATGGTAAAAGAGTAAGTGATTGCCGCAAGAGTTTGAAGATTTGAGATAAAACTCCACTAAGCTCATCAAAGGTCGTGTCTAGCCGTATTAATGGTCGAATCAAATTTCACAGGTTCTCGATATCACGAAGGATTAATGCTTTCGGATAACCACGAAGAATTCTCGACTCTCGTTGTTGAAGATCATTTTATGGATTCTCCTCGTACGCCGACATTATTTATGTTTTGCTTAACCGAATACACCTCCTGTTCATTCAAAACAAAGCGAAAAGATTCTTGAAATTAAAAGTCGTAAACTATTGAATTTTTTATAAATGGTTTCGTCGGAAAAACGCTAGTGGTATGTTGCTTAAATGTTTGCCCGAGTTTGATGCAGTAGAAGGTTAAGTGAATTCCATGAAGGAGAGTGGGGGGAGGCTATTTGTACTAGAAGTCAACAAATTTCAACAAAATTTTGAGGGCTTCGTTTCTATTGGCCCACTTTTTTCCGATACACACAAATTAACCACTACTTGCCATAAATGCCAATTGTTTGAGGGCAAGAGAAAATTATTACCCTCTCTTCCGCATCCATTTTCTCGTTGAAGCCTCTTTTCAATAATGGGACTTAATCATAGATAATTATCCACCTTCCTCTCGCTCAAAGATAGGATTCTTACCGCTACGTACTATCAGCATCAAGGAATAGCTGCCCTTGTAGACAAAGCAATGATTCCTTGCTATCATAAAATTCACAGAAACCAATACCTTTCCATATTTGGCTGTCCTACCAAGATTGCCGCGTATAATGAAACAAAGATTCGGATCAAAGAAAATGGTGGAATTCGTCACAAGTACCAGACAACATTGGGAGACTCTGTTGCCCTATTACCTCGAAGGTACGGATTCAGTAGCCTTCAACAAGAGCTTAGTGAACATAATAAAGAAACCGTTGGAAGACAACAAGAAGTCTTGGCACACAAAGTTTATCCATGCACTTTGGGACGATGATTAACACCCAAGAAATCAGTATGTCACCTTCGGCACGGTGTATGGTACGTATGTAATTTTTCCTAGCGTTCGTAAAGTATGGGGTTAATTCAAGAGTTGCGTACTGAAGAAGATGACATAATCGTAAGAATAAATCGTACCATTCATCTTCGTGCGAAACTGGTGGAAGAAGTGGCATAACAAAGTATCACAGGCGATAATATCAAGAAGATATTGATAAGACAAAGGCCGCACTTCAAGATTAAAGAATGCAAAGTTTCAAAGGGACTCAGCAGAGGACAAGGGTGCGTCAGTAAATTTGACAATCTATGGCTTGGCCCTTTTCTATTCATTCGGGGCCAGTCGAAATAATGCGTTCTTTCTTACAAGAGCTAAATGGAATAGAATGTTTAAATTCCGTCAATGGCAAGATCTCAGCATTATCTTACTACACCCGTTCAAGCCTTTTTATTTTTCTTTTTCCATCAGAATATTTTGATCCATTCTGTTGTTTTTTTTTTTTGGTTATGAAAAATCAAAAAGGCAAACAAAGAAAATATTTAAAAGAGGGTTGGAAATGAAAGCCAGAAAGGCAAAGTCTTCATGCCAAAAAGAGAAATAAATCAAAGTGTGCAAGCTTAAATGCCACCTGAACACACTTTTAATTTCCAATAAACTGCTAATCTTGACTAATTAGTTTTCAATTTTCTCACGATAGGTAGCAAATTTGATATGCCAACCTTAATCTCGTCATTTTAAGATAGATTAGGATAGAAATGAAGGCTCAAACAAACTCAAATCTGAACCAAAGTTCCCCAGAAGAAAGATGAGACTCAAAAATCGTTTTAAATTTCCTGAAAGTCAAGAATGTAAAGATCAAATGAACTCTACTAAAACCCAACGAAGAAAAGGAAGAGACAAACAAACAGTGCCAAAAACAGAGTTGAGTAGGAAGAAGAAGAAGGCTACAAGACAAGAAACTTTCAAAGTCCTGTTTCCATTTTACTTACACTTCGAAATAATAATCTAGTGTGTACTTCCTTTGTTTTTATGCTGTTATAGATCATAGCAAGTCAAACACTTTAACTTGACTTTGTCTATTTTGAATTTCGTTGTAGAATTTAGAGAATGAAAGTTTGTTGACCGTTTAACCCCAAATGAAGACAGACTCCTTAGGAAAAGAAACGAGCTCAATCGTTTAATCCGAGTCTGTGGAGAAATAAGGAGTAGAAATAGATTAGGTTTCCGTTTAAAAAGAATAAAACATTGTGAATAGAGTTTGCCAATCCAAGAAGTGCACTCATGAAGAAAATGTTAGACGTAGGATTGGGCAGTAGATTTGGCATTTTATGAGGTTCTGTTTTTTCAGACCCACGGTATTACTGGTGTATATTGCTAAAGAGTGCTAAATGACCTACAGCATCCATGTCCCAATAGAAATCAAGTTCCATTCTGATGCCTTCAGGAAGGCACCATCCTTGTAGTGGAGCCATCACAGTCACCCATATTTTTCCAGTCTTAGCAAACTCGTGCTAAAATGTCTTTGGCAAATTTCCACAGTGTAACCTGGCTCGAAGTTGTTGGTGCTTCAAGTCCTGTTGTGAAGAACGATGATATCAACAGGTTTCAGTGAGCCTGCTGATGGTATGCCTCCAGACAAAGAACACCTGCAAATCGACGCAGAAAGGGTACTTTGCATTTTGAAGACAGACGAACCGCAGCAACAGCTTTTAAAGACCAACTGACTAAGATTATGGCGAAGACTAAGTATCAAAAAAGCCTAATCCCCCGCCTACTACGTATTAAATAAAAATCAGTGTTTTCGTATTTATCGTTTTGCTCCACCGCCATACTTGCTGAGGCAAATTTGATTCTTCAACCACCACAAGTTACCTATTGTCCCACCTGCTCGTACCGCAGGCCTAATTTATTGAACAAGACTGATATTATGCCTTGGAATGTACCAAAGAAGTTATTTTTGCACCATATTTACTTAGATGTGAAGGCGCCCATAGTAACCCTAATAGTACGCAGAGTTTCAAATATCAACATAAGCTCCCTTGAGCTTACCATGAGTGTAAACACACACGCAAAACAGCAACACCGATAATTTTTCCATCAGCCTCCGGTCGTGTGAAGACATTTATTTCACATTAATTGTATTTGAGATCTTTTTATCGTATCTCACCTCCTCATCCTTCTATAAATACCCTGGTTAGAAGATGAGCGAGGGTTGGATTATTCGTTGTCAGCGGTAATCAGAAAAGGTAGTTGTTTCCCGAGTGGAAAACTCCTCGACCGTAGATAGCGGTTTCATAGGCTCTTGGAGCTCGCTTGTAACAGCTAGGTTAGGGTTGTGAAAAGAGATGGATTAAAACATTGATCCGTCAAGATTTGTAACTCGGCTTAAACAACTGCTGCATGATTTATGATCCTTTGCTCATATTGATGGTGATGTTATTCTCACCGTGAACTTGTAAATTTTATTTTGTTTTTCGATTTGTTTCACTTCCACCTGTGAAATAATGCCTTAAAATAAGCAGTGAGATTCATTCACATACCAAAGAACTTTCTCTCCAAGCCAGTAACCTTTATCCCAATGTTTTCTCTAATTGTAAGTATTCATAAATGATTTAATTCGGGCCTAAGTATTGCAGGATGTCGGCGTTCCCTCATCTTTTTTCGTCACCGAAGAATGTTATTTTTGAATGTTACTTTCACATATGTTGTGTAAGGAACGAATTGAGAAATCAAAGGTTAGCTCCTAGTCCCTTTTCTTGTTTGCCCAACTATTTGACCCGTTTCTTAGAATGCGTTAAAAGTCGACTTAGTTTCAAAGCACTTATCATATCCAGTTAATATTCCGTGTTATCTTGGCATTATCCCTGAAGCAATTGCGTTGCTAAAGAAGAGCTAGGAGAGGACTGTGTGGTGAGTCCCAAATTTCATCAGTTTCCGCTTCAAAGGTTGCCTCCAAGTTTCCCTTCGTTTTTTATTTGTATTCTATTAGGAAGTGTAACGTTACCGGGATAGCTTTATACCAACCTAGTTTTCTCATGTTTTTCTTAAGTGCTCGTCAAAGGTCAAGCAGTTTCCAAAGTACTTACCATCTCAACGTTTTCGTTCGCATCCCGTTATTTCCTCTTTATTGTATCACTCCATTCCATAAATCCAAATTTAAAGAGATCCTTTGGCATGTATGACTTGCTCCTTAGATTACTCTTGAACCTCGAATGTTTCAATTAAAATCCTTCATGACCTACAGCTCCAAATGGATTGAAAACTTGCCATCATTTCTTCATGATCAAAGCTTAATCTTTGCTTGCAACTTCTCACCTTTTGAACCTATTTTGCATATAGATCTTTCCGCCTCGTACATCAAGCATGTTTAACCATCCGAGAAAACCAAACCAAACCCTTGGCCTTCATAATAGCTCAATATTCATCACCCAAACTTCAAAGACAATATCCATCTTTGTACATATTGAGATCCCTCCTCCCGTATCTTAGAGGGCTAGATCCTAGAATCTCAAAGTTGGTTGTAGTGAGATGTTAACTCTGAATTCCGACTTCTCAATCTTGCTTGTTAAGGTAGACCTAACACATACAACCACGTAAACCTTTAAAAACCCAAAAATATTTCGCATTGGTATCTAATAAACATGGTGGTGGACCATAAAACATTTTACCTCCTTAGAGCTAACAATCTTCCACCCCATGGTACTCCACACTCGAAACTCCTGCAAGACCAAATGAATCCACCGCAAGACCCCGAACCCAGAGTGACCGTACACAAAGACCTCCTTTTTTATTTACAAACACGATTCCAAGAATACAATGAAGATATGCCCCAATGAGTAGAGATCATATCCTCGGTTTTCCACATAAGATGCCCCAAGTGAATTGGGATGACAACTCGCTCGTTTTTCAAGGTGAAAAGTTTGATGACCTCTTATTACATCTCATCAAATTTCATATACATGTATGGAGGTTGAAATTCTGAATGGCATGAAGATCGCTCAATGAAATGTTCAAAGTCACATTAGGAAGGAAAAGCTAGGATTGGTATGAATGCTTAAGATCTAGTAGTTTGCTTTCTTTAAGAGACCTTGAATATGTGTTCTATGAGAACTATAAAGAAAACACTACATCATTATCATTTGGTGCAATATATTATGATCCATCGCAAAACATCACCCAACACATTATAGATAATGAGGAAGCTTTGGAAGAGATGCATCCTCAAGATCTTTTAACAAACTATCTGCGTGTTTAATATCCTATTGAAAAATTTTAGAGACAGATGAATCAACGGAGGAAGAGATGATCTCGAGGTAAATAACATTCCTCAAGATATCCTCAAAAACTCAAATATTGATTCATCATCCTCATAGCTTCAGGCTCAAGAAGACATCCAACCTCACAATCACTGCAAGAGCCGCAGAAGTGGGGTAATTTCGTTCAAAGGAACATAGAAACATCTTCACATTTGGAGCGTAAAGAGAGATAGATCACAAACTATTAATAGACACCTACTTCCGAAACCTTTACAAAACAAACGCTCTCGATCATTCACACAGGGAACTTTGTTCTACATATTTAGAAAGTTCTTTGTAGATCGTAATGAAGAAGGACCCACCGATAACCCGCATGTTTGATTGGTAGTATTACTTATATTTTTTATCCCTCTAACTTTGATCTATCTAGTGATGATGCTTCCTGCCACACTTTGTAGGATCATCATTAGCATTTATGGGAGGAAGATCGCCCTCAAAGAAGTAATGAGCCACAGCAGATTATTTATGATAATGATGATGAAAGTTTTCAAAGCCTAGAAGTGAGGGAAGATTCATCGGATCTTTTCTCTACCTTCTTGTTCCGTATCATCGCACACTATGGTTGGGACTCGCCAACTTCACCTCAAAGTATGAGGAGGAAAGAAAACAAAGAAATTTTTGAGCGTCGAAATCAAGGAGCCTTCTCTTGAAAAGAGGAAGCAATCGAACATACCGCTCAAGAATGTAATAACCTCTCATAGAGTACATTCCACCGAACCGCAGCATACTTCAGGACTACAAGAAAACAACACCGCCAAATATGATATGTCCTCCGTACTTCGTATGATGATGAAGAAGAGGGAGAGAAACAACAGAAGACCTGCCCCACTAAGGACACACCATCTTCTCAACAAGAATCTTCTTCCTTTTCTCGTTAAGAATAATGAAGCTTCCAAGCAACTTCTCAAAGATATGCTCCTCAAAGCTCAAGTCTTGGAAGCAAACAATTTACCAGACATGGAGGAATTAAAAGTAGAACCTTCATCTTTGCTTTGTCGTATCCTTTAGAAAAGTGTGTAGAAATCTAACTGCTCGAATTATCACATCCTTGCAAGAGCCATAGACATGAAAAGGTGCTTACCTTCGTGATACCTTGATATTGAAGGTTAATTCTCAATTTGTTCTATGGATACCCTCCTCGACAAGCAATGCGTAGTTATTTCCTCTTTCGATATTACTCAACTGTTGCATTGGCAGCACTTCGTATCATATGAATATGTAAATACTCATGTTTAGAATAGGTTAGATAGGGAATGCCATTAAAGCTCAAGTCCTATACGTAGTTAGTTGTTGTTTTCTCTGCTTTGAAGAAAAATCAAGAATTCAAAAACACAAAAACAAAAAAAGAATGAAAAGAGGTTAAAAATGTGAAAACAAGAAAGGTATAGCCTCATACCAAAAAGAGAAACGAATCTAAAAAGTGTGCAAGCTTAAAATGCCACTCCCGAAAAACCACACTTCTAGTTAGTCAAATACCCTAATATTGACTAATTAGCTTTAAATTTTTCTCGTTGATAGGATAGTGAATTCGATTTGCCAAACTGCTTAATATTGGCTTATCAAATAGTAGATTATGATGAAATCAAAGGTTCAAACATGTTCGGTAACCGAACCTTAGTTTCCAAAAGAGAGATGCAGGCTCAAAATCCGTTTTTATTTTTCCGAGTCAAAGAGATGTAAAAATCTGTTCCACTAAGTCAAAATCTGAACCGTAGAACAAGGAAGAAACAACTCAAATAAGAGTCAAAACAAGAGTCACCGTAAAAGGATGAAGGAAGTGTTTCTAATCTTCAGATCTTAAGCCTTCCATTTTATTTTAAAATTTTCTTCGCAAAACAAAGACCTGTGCAACTTCTTTTATGCCATACACCATGACAAAGTTAAATCGTTTAACTCACTTCGAGTGCTTTTTAAATTTTCTCCGTTGTAGAATTTAGAGAATAAAAATCTGATCGAGGAAGTTTAATTCCAACATATGGTATTAGGGGTAGAGAAGCACCTAAACCCAACCGTTTAACTGCTCCTAGGAGAAAACAAGGAGGCAGAAATATATTAGATTTCTGTCAAAAGAATAAAATGTTTTCTTTTAACAGAGTTTTTCAATCCAAGTGCACTCTAATGAAGAAAAAAATGTTAGATCAAATAGGGATCAGTAGGTACAAAGTTTGTGTTGATGAAAATCCATTGTTTTATACCGCTTAACATGTTTTCGGTGAGCAACATCATCCCGCAAAAGGGAAGGGCAAACCCAATGACTGCCACGGCCATCCTCCCCCAAAGAATGCAAGTCCAAGTTCTCGATGCCTTCAAGGACAGCATCATCCCCAAGTGAGCCACCGTTAGCCAACCTATAATATTTTGTTATACCAAAAGGTGGCTAAGACTTTTTGAGCCTCCAAGGAACAAATTTTCTCACTAAAAATTGTTGGCTCTTGAAGACTCCTTGAAGGCCTCATGCCTCTATCCGAAATCTTCATTTACTATTTCCATTTCATGCTCTGAAATTCTGCTAATTTCATAAGAAGAGACTGCTGAATAACCATCATTTTCGCCCTTCTCCCACTCAAAAATAACCTTCATATGCTCCCCTTTTCCTCCATAAAATCCCCTTTGTTTTCATGATTGATTTTCTCCCCTTCATGAAAAATCACTCTTATTAAGGTTGAAGACTCATTCTTTAGCTTTACCGAAACCCCTCAAAAAACCCATAGGACTTTATAATAAAGACTGTGTTATAAAGCCCTACCTTTCTAACCACTTCCCCTTTTTTCATACCCCACCATACGTTATTATATAAACTTTATTATAAAGTTCATATCATATAATATATGGCCCACCGCTTATCGCAAATCGCAATGTCGCATTATTGCATTTTCCATGGGTTGGTCAATCCACCCATCGCTAAAACTTGCGATGTGATCAATCTGCCCGATCGCATATCGCAAAATCACATATTCGTTTCGTTTGATTTAATTGATCCATCACAAATATTTGCGATGCGATCAACTCATCACATAGATCACTCCATCGCATTTCCCTCACCATCGCACTTTCCACAATCGCGATCGACCCCACCGGGCCCACCATATGATACCCCCGCCATTCATATAAAAAATGCCTTTTCCCTTTGTAAGTCAAAAAACTTCATATTTCATTGTTTATAAAGATTTTTCCCATTGAATCCCTCCATCACGCAAATCACAAAATCACATTTTTATGTGAAACCCCTGATCACTCATCGCAATTATTTGCGATGCGATTTTGCGATATCTTTAACTGCCTCTGGATAAAATCTCCACCGTTGGATGCAGCCATCCAACGGCTGCACTCTTTCCCCACCATCTGAAGCAGTTTAAACCTAATTCCGCAAGATTTCTTAATTTTTTTTGTGTTTTGCAGGTGTTTTAATGGTTTTCCATTGTATAATGAAGAAAAGCCGAGAGTTAGGAAAGACGTTTCCTGCGCCTTCGAGCTATTAAAAATAACCATTCACAGGTTTGAATTCAATGATTTATCAATGTTTCATGAGTGTTGATAGCTCGTAAAATGGCCTGTGCGGCCCTGCACATCGACAAGACACTGTTTTATTCAAAAATAGTTAAAGAGTATAAGTTTGAAGACAGAGCACAGCAGAATGAAGATTGAAGACAGTTTTACGGGGATTACGGCTAAGACGCTTATCAAAAGCCTAATCCCCAACTCAAAACATATTTTAAAGAAAACCTAAAGTGTTTTATCAGACAAAAAGCCTCCACTGCCACATCTGAGGCAAATTGATTCCTCAGCTACCACAGAGCCACATGTTGCCTCAAACCTTTCAAAACAGAGGCCGAATTTATTGAAGAAAATCAGATATTCACCTCCAGTGCAGCCAGGGAGTTACTTCTTCAAGGAAATCAATGCAGAAAATATCCGCGGAGTTACTCCACACAATACCCAGAGCCTCAAAGTCAAATAAAGCTCCCATCGAGCTTTGATATTTATTGTAAAAGTTAATACAGTGATCCACTTGTAAAACTTCTCCATCGAGCCCCTCAAAAGGTCGAGAAGTCCTGTATCTGTATTAATTGTCATTAGATATCTTTTGTTAGGTCTCACCTCCTCATTCTTCTATAAATACCTCATTAGAGGATGAGAAATTGTTGGTTGAGTTGGTTACAAAACTTTGATATACACTTGAGCTAGAAACTTCTGATTGTAAATAGTGTTCACTGGCCCTTGGAGCCCTGCTTGTAATAGATTTTTTAGGCTAAGTAGTGAAGATGATTGCTGAACTGAAACATTGGACTTGAAGATTGTAACTGGTTTGACATCAATATAAAGTTGTTTCTTGGGATCCTGGTCTATATTACTGGTGAAGTGCCTCTTTCTTTGTTAATTGTTTTCCTTCTATGTATGCCATATTGTCCATATTCCTCTGTAAAGAATAGTTTAAACAGGGTTAGGATCTATTGTACATCAGTAACCTTCTCTGGCTGAGAAATCTTTATCTTAATGTTTTCCTCATATTGGTTTATTTAAGAATGATTCAATACAGTTTAAACAGTTAGGAATGTTGGCATTCCCGCGTCCTTCTGTTAGCTTAAAACATTATTCTTGAATGTGATTTCCATTATTTGCTACTAAAGTGAGACTAGAGAAGATATGGTTTGCCCTGATTCCTAGATTCTTTTCTCCAAAATAAAATTCTGAAAGTTTCCCTTGGTGTTGACTGAAAGCAGACTAGGTTTAAAAGTACTTTATCTGATCTTAAGTTACACTTTGTTTTTCTTATATGTTTTCATACTCTCTGAAGGTAATTATGTGGATTACTGGATTGTTTGTCAATTAAGCTGCTTTAATACAAACTTGCCCAAGAAGTCAATGGTTAGCCCTGCACTTGGCTGGTTTTAAACAGTTACTTAAGAGGCTCTTCTTGTTTGGACTGACTATAAATCCTCTGAGAAATTATTATCAGTTTCCACCCCTCCAACACTGTATTTTTTCCATTCCATCATTTTAATCTCAATAATCTTGTGGTATAGATGACTTGCCCCTTGGATCACTCCTGATGTTGTTGCTCAATTAAAGCCCAGATATGACTCCATAGCCCAATGGACTAAAAACCAACGTTATATCTATATTTTAGCCAAAGCTGTTCTATTTTCTTGCAAATTCTCACCTTTGAAGCTTTTTGCACTTAGAACTTTCCCCTCAAGTAACATTTCCTGCTCAACCATCCAAAAAAAACAAAAACAAAACCCTTGGACTTCATAACTAGCCTAATATTATTATCCCAAACTTCAAAGACAAATCCATCTTTGCATTTATTGGAGAGATCCCTCTCCGGATTCAGGAGGGCTAGATCCTAGAATCCCAAATTCGGTTTAAACGATGTTGTTTCTGCAGTTTTAGTCTCACCAATCTGCTAAAATTACAAATTCCCAACATTTCTGGCGACTCCGCTGGGGAAATTTTTGAGTTCATAGTTGCTTGGCTAGCTTTTATAAACTTTTTAGTTTTCCATACAACCACATAAACTCAGAAAAACCCAAAAATATTTTAGATTGGTATCCAATAAACATGGTGGTGGACCATAAAACCTTTTACCTCTGAAAAGAGCTAAAAACTTCCACCTGGTGACTCCACACTCTGAATCTCCCAGAAGACCAAATGACTCCACTGGTAGTAGACCCTGAACTGATTGACCAGACACAATGACCTCTTTCTTGATTTACAAACATGATTCCAAGAATACAACTAAGATATGCCCCAATGAGTAGAGATCATATCCCTGGGTTTCCACATAAGATGCCCCAGGTGAATTGGGATGAAAACCTGCCTGTTTTTCAAGGTGAAAAGTTTGATGACCCTCTATTATCTCATCAAATTTCATATACATGTATGGAGGTTGAAAGTTGAATGGCATGAAGACTACCTAATGAAAATGTTCATGTTGACATTAGAAGGAAAAGCTAGGGATTGGTATGAATGCTTGAGATCTAGTAGTTTGTTTTCTTTAAGAGACCTTGAATATGTGTTCTATGAGAACTATAAAGAAAACACTACGTCATTATCATTGGGTGCAATATATTATGATCCATCACAAAACATCGCCCAACAAATTATAGATAATGAGGAAGCTTTGGAAGAGATGCATCCTGAAGATCTTTTAACAGCCATTCATGAGTTTAATCTCCTATTGAAAAATTTTAAGAATATAGATGAATCAGTTGAGGAATATATGATCCAAGAAATAATGGACGTTCCTCAAGATATCCCTGAAAACTCAAATATTGATTCATCATCCCTTATAGCTGAGGCTCAAGAAGACATCCAGCCTCAAAATCAATCTTCGCAAGAGACAGAGAACTGCTGTACTCCTGTTCAAAGGAACATAGAAACATCCTCCCCTTTGACAGAAAGAGAGATAGATCAGACTATTAATAGACAGCCAGTCTCTGAAACTTTTTTCAAAACAAACACTCTTGCCCATTCACATAGGGAACTTTGTTGTATAGATTTAGAAATTTATTTTGTGAATCAGAATGAAGAAGGACCTGCTAATAACCAAGTATGTTTGATTGGTAGTATTACTTATATTCATGATTCTCCTAAATTTGATCTGTCTAGTGATAATGCTTCCCAAACAAAAGTTAATTTTGCGAGATCATCATCAGCAGAATTTTGCGAGGAAGATCAGTTCCTTCAAAGAAGTAATGAGCCAGTGCACACTATTTATGATACTGATGATGAAAGTCTTCAAAATCTAGAAGTGAGTGAAGATTCATTGGATATTTGCTCTGATTCATTTCAGAACATCAGCAATAGTTTCCATATGATTGGGAATCAGCAGCCCTTCAACTCAGAAGGTGAAGATAAGAGCAATAAAGATATTTTTGAGCAAAAGGAGCTTTCTCTTGAAAAATAGGAAGCAATTGAATACACCCCTGCTCAAAAATATAGTAACCTCTTCACAGAGTTCAGCCCAATAAATACAAGCATATCAGGGCTACAAAAGGACAACCCTGCAATATATGATGAGTCCTCCAATTCAGAGGATGAAGAAGATGAAGGAGAAAAACAAATAGAAGACTATCCTGCTGTGGATATATCATCTTCTCAAGAAGAAACTTTTCCCTTCACTAATATCAATCTGCCCTTTAAATAACTTGAATTTATATCAGAAGCAAGCGTATGTTTAGTGAAAGAAAATATTTCACTGTTTGTTATTGTGCAGGTTAAAGATGATGAACCTTCCAAGCAACTTCCTGAAGATATGCTCCTCAAAGCTCAAGTCTTGGAAGCAGACAATCTACCTGACATGGAGGGCCAAAAAGAAGAGAATCTTCATCTTTTCTTTGTTGATCCTATAGAAGAGTGTGTGGAAATCCCAACTGGCTCAAATTATCAGACAGTGATCCTTTGCCAGAGCCAGAGACATGACAGGTTGTCACCTTCTGTGATAGCCTTGATATTGAAGGTTAATCTTCAATATATTCTATGGATACCTCTGAAAAGCAGCCAGAGTTACTACTTCTTCTTGACATTACTCAGCTAGCTGCATTGGCACTTTTGTATCATATGAATATGTAAATACTCCGTGTTTAGAATAGGTTAGATAGGAATGTCAATAAAGCTCAGTTATAAGCATGTAATTAGTTTTTGTTTTTCTACGTTGAAGAGAAATCAAAAATTCAAAAATACAAAAACAAAGAAAAGAAAGAAAAGAGGGCAGAAATGAAAAACAAGAAAGGCAAAGCCCCATGCCAAAAAAAAGAAACAAATATGAAAGTGTGCAAGCTTAAATGCCACTCCTGAAAACCACACTTCTAATTAGTCAAACTGTTTAATCTTGACTAATTAGCTTTTGAATTTACTGCTGATAGGATAGTGAATTCGATTTGCTAAACTATTCAATCTTGGCTTATCAGTAGATAGATTAGGATAGAAATGAAAGGTTCAAACATATTCAAAACCTGAACCTAAGTTTCCAAGAGAAGATGACTCAAATATGTTTTATTTTCTGAGTTAAAAAGATGTAAAAATCTGGTTCTAATTAACTCAAAATCTGAACCAGAAAACAAAGAAGAAACAACTCAAACATACTTAAAAACAGAGCTGTAAAAAGAGAAGGCAGGACTTTGAACTTTCAGATCTTAAGCCTTCCATTTTGATTTTAGTTTTCTGCAAATAATAATCTATGTGCAACTTGTTTTTATGCCATAGATCACAGCAAGTCAAATAGCTTAATGTTGACTTGGTTGTTTTTAAATTTTTGTTGTAGAATTTAGAAAATAAAAATATGTTGGACAGTTTAATCCCAACAGATGGTAGATTAGGTAGAGAATGAGATGAACTCAACTGTTTAATCTGAGTCCATGGAGAAATGAGGAGTAGAAATAGATTATATTTCCTGCTTTCAAAAGAATAAAATGTTGTGAATAGAGTTTTCCAATCCAAGTGCACTCTGGTGAAGAAAAAATGTTAGATCAGTAGGATTGGGTAGGTAGAAAGTTGTATTGATGAGGTCCATTATTCTTTCATAACTGGTACTATTTTTCAGAAAAATTTAAGATCACAATGGATCAGGCACAATTCAGCCTCCCAGAGAAATCAAGTCTGAATTCTTGATGCCTTCAAGAAGGCACCATCCCCAAGTGGAGCGACTGTTAGCCACCTATTATACCAAAAGGTGGCTAAGACTTTTTGAGCCTCCAAGGAACAAATTTTCTCACTAAAAATTGTTGGCTCTTGAAGACTCCTTGAAGGCCTCACGCCTCTATCCGAAATCTTCATTTACTATTTCCATTTCATGCTCTGAAATTCTGCTAATTTCATAAGAAGAGACTGCTGAATAACCATCATTTTTGCCCTTCTCCCACTCAAAAATAACCTTCATATGCTCCCCTTTTTCTCCATAAAATCCCCTTTTTTTTCATGATTCATTTTATCCCCTTCATGAAAAATCACTCTTATTAAGGTTGAAGACTCATTCTTTAGCTTTACTGAAACCCCTCAAAAAACCCATAGGACTTTATAATAAAGACTGTGTTATAAAGCCCTACCTTTCTAACCACTTCCCCTTTTTTCATACCCCACCATACGTTATTATATAAACTTTATTATAAAGTTCATATCATATAATATATGGCCCACCGCTTATCGCAAATCGCAATGTCGCATTATTGCATTTTCCATGGGTTGGTCAATCCACCCATCGCTAAAACTTGTGATGCGATCAATCCGCCCGATCGCATATTGCGAAATCACATATTCGTTTCGTTTGATTTAATTGATCCATCGCAAATATTTGCGATGCGATCAACTCATCGCATATATCACTCCATCACATTTCCCTCACCATCGCACTTTCCACAATCGCGATCGACCCCGCCGGGCCCACCATACGATACCCCTGCCATTCATATAAAAAATGCCTTTTCCCTTTGTAAGTCAAAAAATTTCATATTTCATTGTTTATAAATATTTTTCCCATTGAATCCCTCCATCACGCAAATCACAAAATCGCATTTTTATGTGAAACCCCTGATCACTCATCGCAATTATTTGCGATGCGAATTTGCGATCTCTTTAACCGCCTCTGGATAAAATCTCCACCGTTGGATGCAGCCATCCAACGGCTACGCTCTTTCCCCGCCATCTGAATCAGTTTAAACCTAATTCCGTAGGATTTCTTAATTGTTTTTGTGTTTTGCAGGTGTTTTAATGGTTTTCCATTGTATAATGAAGAAAAGCCGAGGGTTAGGAAAGACGTTTCCTGCGCCTTCGAGCTATTAAAAAGAACCATTCACAGGTTTGAATTCAATGATTTATCAATGTTTCATGAGCGTTGATAGCACGTAAAATGGCCTGTGCGGCCCTGCACATCGACAAGACACTTTTTTATTCAAAAACAGTTAAAGAGTATAAGTTTGAAGACAGAGCACAGCAAAATGAAGATTGAAGACAGTTTTACGGGGATTACGGCTAAGACGGTTATCAAAAGCCTAATCCCCAACTCAAAACACAGTTTAAAGAAAACCTAAAGTGTTTTATCAGACAAAAGCCTCCACCACCACATCTGAGGCAAATTGATTCCTCAGCTACCACAGAGCCACCTGTTGCCTCAAACCTTTCAAAACAGAGGCCTAAGTTATTGAAGAAAATCAGATATTTGCCTCCAGCGCAGCCAGGGAATTACTTCTGCAAGTAAATCAATGAAAAAAATATCCGCGGAGTTACTCCACACAATACCCAGAGCCTCAAAGTTAAATAAAGCTCCCACCGAGCTTTGATATTTATTGTAAAAGTTAATACAGTGATCCACTTGTAAAACTTCTCCATCAAGCCCCTCAAAAGGCTGAGAAGTCCTATATCTGTATTAATTGTCATTAGAGCTCTTTTGTTAGGTCTCACCTCCTCATTCTTCTATAAATACCTCAGTAGAAGATGAGAAATTGTTGGTTGATTTGGTTACAAAACTTTGATATACACTTGAGCTAGAAACTTCTGATTGTAAATAGTGTTCACTGGCCCTTGGAGCTCTGCTTGTGATAGATTTGTTAGGCTAAGTAGTGAAGATTATTGTTGAACTGAAACATTGGACTTGAAGATTGTAACTGGTTTGACATCAATATAAAGCTGATTCTTGGGGTCCTAGTCTATATTACTGGTGAAGTGCCTCTTTCTTTGTTAATTGTTTTCCTTCTATGTATGCCATATTGTCCATATTCCTCTATAAAGAACAGTTTAAACAGGATTAGGATCTGCTGTACATCAGTAACCTTCTCTGGCTGAGAAATCTTTATCTTAATGTTTTCCTCATATTGGTTTATTTAAGAATGATTCAATACAGTTTAAACAGTTAGGAATGCTGGCGTTCCCTCGTCCTTCTGTTAGCTTAAAACATTATTCTTGAATGTGATTTCCATTATTTGCTACTAAAGTGAGACTAGAGAAGATATGGTTTGCCCTGATTCCTAGATTCTTTTCTCCAAAAGCAGATTCTGAAAGTTTCCCTTGGTGTTGACTGAAAGCAGACTAGGTTTAAAAGTACTTTATCTGATCTTAAGTTACACTTTGTTTTTCTTATATGTTTTCATACTCTCTGAAGTTAATTATGTGGATTACTGGATTGTTTGTCAATTAAGCTGCTTTAATACAAACTTGCCCAAGAAGTCAATGGTTAGCCCTGCACTTGGTTGGTTTTAAACAGTTACTTAAGAGGCTCTTCTTGTTTGGACTGACTATAAATCCTCTGAGAAATTATTATCATTTTACACCCCTCCAACACTTTATTGTTTCCATTCCATCATTTTAATCTCAATAATCCTGTGGTATAGATGACTTTCCCCTTGGATCACTCCTGATGTTGTTTCTCAATTAAAGCCCATATATGACTCCATATCCCAATGGACTAAAAACCAACGTTATATCTATCTTTTAGCCAAAGTTGTTCTATTTGCTTGCAAATTCTCACCTTTGAAGCTTTTTGCACTTAGAACTTTCCCCTCAAGTAACATTTCTTACTCAACCATCCAAAAAAAACAAAAACAAAACCCTTGGACTTCATAACTAGGCTAATATTATTATCCCAAACTTCAAAGACAAATCCATCTTTGCATTTATTGGAGAGATCCCTCTCCGGATTCAGGAGGGCTAGATCCTAGAATCCCAAAGTTGGTTGAAACGATGTTGTTTCTGCAGTTTTAATCTCACCAATCTGCTAAAATTATAGATTCCCAACACATTAAATTTATGGATGAAAACAAAAATATTGAAAGGTTAATGTTTTACCTTATCAGGCATTCTGGATCTTGGGACCTGCCCCAAGCTTCTGCGACGTTCAACTACAGCTTGATAGCTGAAACAGAAAGCGATATTTTTATCTTCCTCTGTAGTTTCGCTTCCGAATTCATCACCCTACATTACATATGATTGTGTATTTTTAATCATATTTGATAGGATTACAAAAACGTTGGAAGGCGATACAATTAATTATAAGATGTTTAGCTACTTAATTACAATTTTTGCAACTAATTTTAAGTAGCTGCCCTGGCCTAGCTTGTGATGGCCCTTTTTCTCAATCCTAGCTTTGGTTTCCTTTGAGGTTTCAGGCAACCTAACATCAAAAGATTGAAGTCAGATATGACGTAGCACACTTTTGTTTTAGACATAAAGAAAATTAAAGCTATTGAATTAAAGTTGTAATTTACCTTGCGGGTCCAGTTGGCATTTTTCCTTCTTTCTTTGCCCTTTTTTCTTTTCTGTCATGGATGAGTGCTCTCCACTCACTCTCTAGAACTGTGAGAGGACGCTCGTATCTAGGGTTAAATTTCAATTGCATCCTATAGGTGTCCCTGGTATATTTCAAATATTTTCCGACTACCCGAGCCATCGATGTTCTGTCAAAATGTGCCAACTCTGAAAAAAGCTTCTTCGTATAACGAGCCTCTAAGCCAGTCGGGACTCGGGGAATTCCACCCTGTGTGTATGGTTGGGCCAAAATTACCAACGCATGGCTCTCCAAAAACCTGTAGAACTCATTGTTTCCTACACAGGAAAAAAAAAATATTATCATTAATTTAAAAAAAAAAATCATGATAAATATGTTTTAGATAAAGTACATGAAATAGTTAAAATATTAAAATTTACATGGGAGTTGTACATGCTTGGTTGTACATGCTTTAGGAGACACTGATTTCGTTCACCAACAATGTGCCATTAATGGTCCCCTCGCGGAGCCGATACGTGTAGCTCTGTGAAAACGTGTCAATGTAGTTGGCCATATCGGGGCCTTCATCATTGCCAACACGTTCACGGCTATTTGGTGTCTGCTTGGGCAGGGTGTGTTTATTGGCTGGCACCTAAAGGAGTAGAAGGTGTACGAGAGGGTTGTTGGGCAATATCTTGCCCTTGTGTCCCAGTACCACCAACACCGGGTTCAGCAAATGCCAGAAAACGCTACATACAAAAGAAATTTTTGTTATTTTAGTCAATGTAAAAATTAAAAATCAAACAATCATAATTCATCTCATGCAGAACAAAAAAAATATCCTTTTGACTTTTTATTATTACCTGATATCTTTCTAGCTGCCTCATAAGATGTTTTATCCTCTCTTATGTTTCAGGTGTTTGAGGCGCGTCTATCAAAGTATTAAATTTCGACCTTGCATCTCGTGCATTTTTTTGGAACAAGAACACTCGAGATAGGGATGAAGAAAGCTCTTCCTCAAAGATGGAATCATCAGGCGTACCATGGCTAGGTGTCTGCATATTTGAACAAAATTAATATTATTTCAATTATGTAAATAACTAAAATACCTGAAGATAGAGCAATGCTGACACTTTACATGTTCTTCCACTGGCCTCTTTCCGCGATCATCCCATCTCGGGGTTGTTCCTGTACTGCCCTGATCAGTCTACCACATTGCAATAAAATTATAAATGTAAAAACTTGAAAACAATATCTAACTTGAAAACACAAAATGAAAACTGAAATAATTTTTAATAAGACACCAGAAGACAAAGTTAGAGTTTCAAATATGCCTTGCATTGAATTCGGTCATGGAAACATGTCATTGCACATTAAGGCACCCAAACATTCAATCCACGAATGATATATTTAAGTAGGCTTCTCTAATTCAAAACACCATACCTATAATGCATTCACTTGCATGTATAAAGGAAAACATGTTTTCATACAACGGTGACAAAGGCATCTTGGGGAAAGGTATCTTCACTTTTTATTTATGTTGTTCACCACCACTCTGATGTTTTCACTAATCTTTTTTTGTCATTTTTGGATTCAAATTAAGTTAAGGCCTTAAGTATTTTTTGACCTTTCGGTGTAGTTTTTATAAGTGGCATGTACGGATTTTCCATTAATTCTGCACTTTTTCTCTTCATGCGCATGTTTCCCTGGAAGTCAAATGCATGATTTAGTCCCATACATTTAACAAGTTGTTGGATCAAATCCATTGGAAATATCATGTTTCCTATTCAATCAAAATTTATCTCAGTTAAGGTAGGTAGGAAGGTTTTCCCTTTGTATTAATAGGGCACTTCTAGCTTGCATTTTTATTATATCTTTCAAATTTAGTGTCGTTTCGATTAGGGAATGAATTTTTGCAACTTTCAAGGTGAGAATGAACAAAGAATTTTTTTTGTGATGGATGACTATATATGACTCCATGACCGAGAGGAAAAGGCACTAATCTACTTCTTCAAATATCTATAGTTCTCACTCACCTCATACGGAGATGGTCCCCGATTTTGAGCCAAATGTTGCAGCAAAAAATTCCCCCCCTCCATAATTTTATATTCAATGGAAATTTCTTAAATTGATGATGGGGCATGATTATGGAACATTGGCACATACATATGTAATTGAATTTCAAGATCATGATATATGTTTGCATATGTTTATGGCAATGTTCCACCAAGTCCCCTGGAGGTGGGAGCGAGGGGGCGAGGGAGCGCGAGAAGCGAAGCCTATGCAAAAAACTCCTACCAATTTTCAGGAAACGTGGGGGGGCGTCGGGGTCATAAAAATTATAAAATTTAATATTTATAATGTAACTGTATTTTTGCAAGGAATGTATCTACAGTCATCATACACTTACATCATGAAAGATAAATCATAAATGATAAAATTATAAATCGATGAATGATGAATCATATAACTAAAACAAATTTAAAGTTAAAACTTAAAACATCCATCATACAATCATACTTGTAAGTTTGTAACTGTATAATCATTAATGTAACTACTATCAATGTACAATGAAAATAAAGTTCAAGATATCATATGACATATTATATCAAGATTCCAAATAGAGTTTAAACTGAAGTTTACAACTCAAGTCTGAAACATAAAACTTAAACGCAAATAAGTTATGTCTGAAACATAAAACATAAAACATAACATATGAATATCAAACGATATCATCATAATGATAAATGAGCATAAATTCTCAAGTTAATGCCCCACTAGTCTCTGCATCCAACTTCTGCACGAATATATCAAGATCAACCATGTCACCATCTGAATCAGAATTACTTGGATTCTCAGATATGCTAAGTGGCACATAAACTTTTAACACGAAACCATAAACTAAAAGGGGTGGTGAGGGGACGTGAGGGGGCGTGAAAGGGGGTGTGAGGGGGCGTGAGGGGGCGTGAAAGGGGGTGTGCGGGGGTGTGAGGGGGAGTGAGGGAAACATCCCCTAGAAGTCCCCAAGACCCCGGAGCGCGAGGGGGCGAGGAATCTAGACCCCTAGGTGGGGGGGCGAGACCCATGTGTGCTGCTTGGTTTATGGAGGTGGTGGAGCAAAAAAGGCTCAAATGGAGGCTGAAATTTTCACATAAAGAATCGTAGGCTTGACTAATGGTTCCATTTAAAAAATGATATCTAGACGGAGAATATAAGTGTAGCATGAAAACATGCATTGAAAATCCATACGAGTTTGCATTGTATTACTTATGATGGATTTAGAATTTCAGGTTTCAAAATGCCGAGGTGTAGCATGATTTTGTCGAGAAACCCTTAGTTGGATTCTCATGTTGGTTTAATTTATATTTTAAGTTTGTTTTGCAATCTTTGGGTGATAGTAACTCATGAACTAGGTTACCGATGTGTAACAATCATATTTCAAGAATAAAGATGTGATTTTTTTTATATTATTATTATTATCTATTAGCTACGAGTATTGACACCTAATGCTTGGAATTTTGACATCTTGATAGCATGGGTTTTTTCGAAAATGTTTCTAGTAATGTTAACATAATAACTATCATTACGTGTCTTTTCCCTTTTGTCACCATAATAGACCTGTGATATGGACTCACACAACAGCATATGCTATGTCCCAACAAGTTCAAACTGGTTGAACCTACCTCATAGTGTGGTTATTAAGGACAAGTTGTTTGGTATATAACTCGATAGCATAGACCACGTTGTAGTTCTAAAAAGAATACTCAAGTGTCAAAAAAACTTCACAATATGTCCTACTATAAAGCCTTTTGGGATACCTAAAATAATATATGTATCATTGATGACTTTTAAAGTAATACAAGATCCGGAAAAGGAAATCAATGGAAGAGTGATCCACCAATGAGAACCTAGAATTTATGCTTATCGGATGACTTGGGATACAGGAAATTGAAACTACATAATTTTAATTAGTGATGAGAAGGACATCACATAGGTAATTATATTTTCATGTAAGAATAATCACATTAATTCAAATTTAAACTACATAATATGAAAGGCATACCATAATTTTTTCCACGTAAGTCAAACAACCTATAAAAAGAGGAAAACCTTCTTTTTTTGAAATAATTATTTAATAAAATCAATGTAAATCAAGAAACAAACATGTGCATTTGGAACAATAATGGTGAAAAGATGTATAGTGTTGTTGGTATAATGGGATTTTTTAGTTGAAATGCAATGCTTGTTTTCATTTTAAATGTAGGGTTTTTAAAGTAGGGAGAAATAATGGCTGCCAAATTAATAAGCGTTTCTTTGGGAAAAATTTAAATCTTGTATTGGGTGATGAAGATAATAGAGGTTATTGAATCTTGATTCTTGACATCTAGAGAGAACCCTACAGCCTAACACAATCCAATGGAATTGACCAAAAAAACCCAAATAGAGTCAACCCTAATATAGGAGGAAGGGCCTGCAGTAAGAACTTACCATTTTGCAAGAGCTGAGGGCGAATGCTGTTCTGCAAGAGCTGAGGGCGAACGGCGAGGAAAATGCGAGAAAATGCGGTACACCCAAGAGGGCGGGGCGAATGCGGGGGCGAATGCGGTACACGGGCGGGGGCGAATCGGGGCAAATCTTTGTTCTGGGGCGAGAGGCGAATCTTTTTTTTTTGAGCGGGCTCTGTTAAGGCTCGGGGCGGTGGGGGCGAATGATGTTACGCAGGAGCTCGGGCGAATGCGAGGGGGCGAATTTTGTTCGCAGAGGGCGGGGGCGAAATCTTGTAGTTACTTGGGAGCGGAGGGCGAATGCGCGCGTCATATCAGACGTTAATGTAGCACACATGTACATTTGAACACTAATAGAGTTTTGTAGTTGAAATGCAATGCTTGTTTTCATTTAAATGTAGGGTTTTTAAAGCAGGGAGAAATAATGGCTGCCAAATTAATAAGCGTTTCTTTGGGGAAAATTTAAATCTTGTATTGGGTGATGAAGATAATAGAGGGTATTGAATATTGATTCTTGACATCTAGAGAGAACCCTACAGCCTAACACAATCCAATGGAATTGACCAAAAAAACCCAAATAGAGTCAACCCTACTATAGGAGGAAGGGCCCGCAGTAAGAACTTACCATTTTGCAAGAGCTGAGGGCGAATGCTGTTCTGCAAGAGATGAGGGCGAACGCTGAGGGCGAATGCTGAGGGAAAATGCTGTTCTACAAGAGCTGAGGGCGAATGCTGAGGGAAAATGCTGTTCTGCAAGAGTCGAGGGCGAATGCTGAGGGCAAATGCTGTTCTACAAGAGCTGAGGGCGAATGCTGTTCTGCAAGAGCGGAGGGCGAATGCGCACGTGATATCAGACATTAATGTAGCTATTGCGACAGATACGAAACAATAAAATCATTTTTATGTAGCACACATATAAGTTTCAAATTTTTATGTAGCACGCATATAAGTTTCATATTTTTATGTAGTGCGCATATAAGTGTCGTTATACCGACGGCCGAAAAAGCGTCGCTATTGCGACGGGTGCCTCCAAATGTCGCAATGGCGACACCTAGACATTGTGTCACACTTGCGACGATTGGAGTCATCTCAATAGCGACGCTTTGGGCCATAGTGTCGCAATTGCGACGTCTTCCTCCAAACATCGCAATTGAGACACTTTTCCAAGTGTCGGTATTGCGACACTTTTCTATAAACGTCGGTATAGCGACGGTTTCGGGCGGGATGGAAAAAATTTGGGGAAATTTCCAACATTTGGTCAAAAGCGTCGGAACCAAGTGTTGGAATTTCCGCCAAATTTAGTAGTGCTAAAGTGTACGCTCGGAAAGGATCAGGCATAGGGGAAAGATTTCGTTGTTTCCATCTTGAATTTTTTGGTTTGGGGAGGTCCAACTCCTTTGGGGGTACTAGACTCAGCACTTCTCTTATCGCTCTTAGCCTTGGGAGGTGCTCACATTCCATTGTATGGTGAAAATGCGAGCATATCCTGCAATAGCAGTGTGTGATATTCTCTTGATTAGAGAGATGTTTCTGCAAAATAAGGGAGACCATGCGAAAGTTTTTCATGAGGTGCTTAAATTCCTTACAGTGATTGACCTGGTGGTCAATTTTGCTGCATAGGCTGCATTCCACCCTAGACTGGACATGGGTCATGTTAGGTCGGTGTGTCTTTTTTACTCAACCAATGCTTTGGTATTGATACGGGGTAGGCTGCCTGGGGGGAATTTTCCTTACGTTAGGTTCTCTAAGCTCTGGACTGATCATATCCCAGCGTTGTGTTTCTAATGAACATATGATTTTTATTATCGGGTGCACTCGAGGGAAGTAAGTGCAGTGTTGAGAATGATGGTTCCCTTGACATAATAGACACAAATATCTTTCTTAGGTAATCCCTTCCCTCAGAGCTGGCAAGGCAATTGGATACCATTTGCATAGAAATTCTAGGTTTTGGAATTTGGCGACCAAATGGTTACATGCATTGCATAGCGCACAGGTTGGTCTTCTCTGTGGAGGGTGGTTGGGGGTGACTATGGGCTCCCCAACTAACCGCTTTTTTTTCTGAAAAAAAGAGAATGGAACTTCTTGTCACATCCTCTTGCATTGTTGAGCTTTCCATGGATTCTGTATATGAGTTGTCTTCTAGGGATAGGCGCATTATGGCTGTGCATAAACTAGTTAACATTAAACGAAATCAAGGGATATAATGGCAATGACATAATGGGTGATCGCCACCACATATCTGACATGAATACTGGGATACTCTTAGGCCAACATAATATACGCGGTTAACCAGACACCATCTCTGGAACAGCTCTAGGGCTACGCAGTAGGCGATAAAATGGTCGCATTAATCACAGAGTGCACAAAGTTGGACAGGAGGAGGGGGGATAAACGAGAGTCTTTCTGGTGACTACCCTAACTCTTGAAGGTATAATATGCCCCGAGGTTATTCCCCATTTGTCTGCATGGGGGGATCCTCCTGATATGATTTTTATAGGGCATGTAAGGCATCCCTATATCGTGTTATTTCCAAACAATGATGAGTGCATTAGATTCAGTTTATCAGTGATCAAAAATAGCTCTTTTGAGAGTTTTTCATCAGGTCATTAGTCAAAAAAAAAATCTTTTTCAGTTAGTTCTTAGTAATAATTTTGGTCACTGAAGAAGTCTCATCTTGGTATGTTTCTCCTTCACATCATTTCTTTACCATTTAGAATTCTAAAGTTAGGTTTTTCATCTCATATAGGTCAAGTCTAAGATCAAAATTGCCCATGGAAAAATCTTCAAATTTTCACTAAAAATAAGGCAGTGAATCCTCCATTTCATTCATTAAAGTCTGATGAAGGAGCAAGCAAGTTTAAGCATTCCAAATAAAAACCATCTTTGATGTTTCATATAGCTCAAGTCTCAAAAATCTGATATATGTCTCACTGCTTCATTTACAATAAAAAGAGTCATATTAACTGTCTATGCTTCATAGGAAATAAATCTGCCTCCTCATCTCATTTGAAAGAGGAACGTGCTAGTGTCAAAATGTAAGAAAGGGTAAGTAAATTTCATTTCCACATTTACCCTTTTCATACATATGAAAAACCTTCATTCATTTCATTTACCCTCCATACCCCTACCCCGTCACTTGTCCAAGTCACATCGCATTTATTATTACCCCTACCCCACCATTCATTAACCTCTGTTATATGTTAACTACCGCTCATATCACCGCACATCCACCAAACCACGATCTAATCTGATGGCCCACATATGATTTCGCACCCCCACCCCCCTCATAAAATCATTTACCGTTGATATACCCCTCTGAAATCCTGCTTATCTGCTGGATGAAACCACTGCTTCGCCTACCATCCGCATCATGACACATGGACTGTGTCAATGTCCAATAAATTGAATTTGCATGCTCGCATAACCATTAGCCAATTAAATCCAATGTTCATCAGTAAGGCTGACGTACCTGTGACCCTTTCAACGAGAATTAAACCCAAATGTTTATAAATTCATCCTGAGAACTTGCTTAAACCTTAATTTTTATTTTCACTCTACTTTGTATAGGAAAATTACGAATTCAGAGATCACCAGAAATCCAGAACAGAAATTTTACCATTGTTTAAAGCAACCTTTGTATCTTTCGAAACTTTTCCAACCTGTAGAGTTTTCTCTCAGTCTCAGCCTCTGTTTTTCCATTAGAAAATTTGTCTCCACCATTAAAACAGAGTGATTCATGCCTCCAAAGAAAAAAGGACCAGAAAAACCAGTAAGTCTGCTACTTCATCCTCAAATTGACTTTCATCATATACCATTAGCAGACACGGACCATAAGATTCATGAAACCCTCTATGAGCTTGAATTGTTTGAAATGTATTGTTGGTTAGAGGATAAATTTCTGGATAAATCTGATGATGTAGGGTTGTGGGATTCAAACTTGCCACATTATATCTTTCCTCACACCTACAGTGCCCCATAATTTTTAAGAAAATGCCAAGCCTAATATGTACCAAACCAAAGAGTTATTATCGCTCCTACAGTAGAGCTTTTAGTTGTTAGGGTCCCATGATTTAGCAGATTGGTAGACCAAATGCACAGGGTAACATCAGACCAGTATTTGGAGTCCTAGGACCTAGCCTTCCTGGACTCAGAGGGGACTCTCTCTATTATGTGCGAAGGATGTAAACTTATTCTCTTTAGATGGTTGATTTTAGGCTAGTTTTTAAGTGTATGGTTTGTTTATTTGTTTGGTTGGGTAAGATGATCAAGTAGGATAGGTGGAATGAGAGGTTATCAAACATTGGGCTATGGATTCTATGAAGTCATTGATATCTCTGTAGTGAATCGGGGTACATCACAATGAAAATCTAGTGTAGTCAATGGATCTTTAAATTTTATGTGTGAGGTGAGATGGACATTAAGTTTGGGGAAACAAGGTATGGTAAAGGGAAGTTAAGAATCCTTTGTCAAATACCTATGAACAATAAGATCTTAAATACTGATAAGCAAAAGATACTAATCATGAGATAGGGCACACCATTTACTCAGTAACAATACCTTAAACAAATAAACATTCAAGATGAACAATCCAGTGGAACAAAGGAAGCAAGAAAAATCATCTAACTTCAATGATTCTTCTTTCAAGATTTGAAAACATATAAGAATACAAATAGCTTTAATAAATGAAGAGGGAACTCCTAGACATCATCTATCAAACTATAAAGAACTTTGAGTAAAACTGATAAGCATGTACAAAGGGCAAGATCAAAACAAGACCTCTTTGGCTTAACCTAACAATCAATACATCAAAGAGAGATTTCAAGACAGAGTTTAGATAGCATCAAACAAGCAGGGCTTACCATGAATCATATTTTTAAACTAGCATATTAATCCAATAATGAAATATACATGCTTAGGTGGGCCTAAGGAGCAACTAAGAATTCCTTAAGCTAACCCAGCATAGGAAAACATGAAGACAATAGCAAATAGGAGGACTGAGGTGCCTCAAACAACATTTCTCAACCTATACTTTTTTGAGCTATTGCAATATAGAAGGATGGATAGAATGATAAACAAGGAAACATGAAAAAATCTAGAGACACGTCACCATTAAATAAACTCAAGGATCCTGCAAGCAAGCCTTCATCATCATCAATCAAGGCAAAACATCCACAAGCTCTAAAACACCAAATTTTTCTTCAACCTCAAAGAACCATGTATTGCTCTTAAAACTCATCAAATGCCCACAATTATAATGTCCTCATGCTCTATATAACAAGAAAGGAGGAGGAAAACCTAATAGAGTATCTAGAAGTCTATTGGCTAATCAGAAGTATCTCTATTGTCCTTAAGGCCTTGCAAGGCCCAAGGCACAAGAATATCTAAAATAAATATCTTTTCGGCCATTTTTAGCAAATAAATTGACCTTTAGGCTCTGAAAAGCCTCATAAAAATTTCCAAGCATACATTTTTACTTTTAAACCATAGGAGCATAGCACTGTGTTTTAAAATCAAATTTCATGCCAGGAGCATAGCATAGGAGTAGGAAAAATGGGTCTTCTTGCAGTAGTGTTTTGAAGGCCTTCCCGATGTCAGAAAAGGCTCCATGATGGCTTGTTGAAAATCCCTTGAAGTCTATGTTCCAGAACCTTGGTTCTCTGATCTGACTTCTAAAACATATTCAAAAAGTGAAAATTCCAAGACTGGTAGGAGAGGAACACATGTCCTGAAAGGCAGGCAGAATGATGAAAAATGGGGTGTTTTTGACCCTTTTGGAGGACCAAAACAGCTCCAATTGATCTGAAACTTTATGCGCATGCTATATGAGTGATGAGGAAACTAAAAATTCAAGCCTTTCCTCCTAAAGATTCTTTGAAAAAGAGTGTATCACCAGGTGTGCTGCACTCCTGGCCTCAAAATTTTCAAAAAACAATAACTTGTCAAAATTATCCCAAATTTGGTGGATAAGTCCTTCATAGGGTTTGGGAGACCTGTATAAAACATTAAGGAAATATTCCAAGGTTTACTTGGTATTTTCCTCTTTTTAGTGTTTTTAATTTGAATGAGGGCCTCTTTGATATGCCAATGAAAAAAGGTGTGACGGTAGTCTTGTTGGTGTCTTTATCATAGCTGTGGTCTTCATTTTCATTATCATCCTTCCCACTTTCTTTACTGTCACTATGAATACTCTTTGTGTTTCCTTTACTTTTCTTATCATTATTTTCACTTGTGGGGGTCACTGCCTTTACTATTTTTATGACTATCATGAATGTTTTCTTTTTCACTTATGCTTGCTACATTATCTTTCTTCATTTTTGTCACTTGCTTCATCTGTGTTCATGATGCCTTTTGTTTTCTGCATTATCCTCACCTTTTTCATCTTCATCCTTGTCAAACACACTACCCTTTTCTTCATTATCTGTCTCTGTTTCCTCTTCAATATTTGCCTTTGTTTCTTCTTCAATATCTACCTTTTCATCATTTGTTTCTTCTTTCTCACTTGTTCCTCCTAGCAGAAGAAAAAGTACAAGCACGCAGCACTGGGCCAGTCGGGTGTCTAAATGAACAGCGTCATGCAAGGCTGCACGCACAGTCAGCAAGGCTACACGCACAGTCAGTAAGGTTGCACGCACAATTGGAAAGGCTGCACGCACAATCGGCAAGGCTGCACGTACAATCGGGAAGGCTGCACTTGAAAGCTTAGGCTCCCTTATACTAATACTATTTAAAATTTGTCTCTTTAATGTAGTGAAAACCCCTTCTATCTTGGCAAACCATGGAGGTAACCTTCAAATATCCTTTGAAAACCTTCTACCTACTGTCATCATGCGTGTCTTTACCCACACTGTTTTTCCCACTGTCTTCACTTTTTTTCCCAACAAAATCTGCCTCTGTCTCTTGACTGTCATTTGTTTCTTCCTCTTCATTAGGCTCATTGAATTTTTCACTGCCCTCTTCCTCATCACTGTCTTCTTTGTCTTGACTGTGATTTTCCTCTTTGTCACTGTTTTCTTCTTCATCACTGTCTTCTTTGTCCTCTTCCTTATCATCACTGCTTTCATCTGCCCTTTCTTCATCGTCTAGATAATCGTTTTCATATTTATATTCTGCCTCTATCTTTGTATCTCCATTGTCATATTTTTCCTCATTTTCTTCTTCCTTACGGTTTTTCACATTTTCTCTAAGTTTTACCTTTCAAAACAATATAAGAGGGAGGCAAGGATCTAATATCTGTTATTAAAACCCCCAGGAGGTGACAAGCAGAGAAAAGGAGGAGATTTGAGTAATTTTGAGGCTTGAAATTGCTTAAAAAACCTCATGACAGGAGCACAGCATAGAGTTGTTGGGTTATGCAAGTCGGGTCAGTGCCTTATGCCAAACACGTAGCACCAAGGTGCAACACCAACTCTTGAATGCGCAGCATCAATTTGTAGAGGGAATTTGGAGGCCTTCCTGGTGTCGGAATGAGCTCCGTGATAGATTTTTAGAAATATTGTTGAGTCTACTTTCTATAAAAAAAAAAAAATTCCATTTGGTGTCTAGATACCAGTCCAAAAACGGATTCTCCCAACACTGGTCAAAAATTGATGAATGATGGTGCACAAATGCAGTGTTCTGGTGTAGAAAAATTTTGGAGGCCTTCCTTAACTCCAAATTAAGCTCATGATAGCTCATTTTAAATATCTTCAAGTCTAGTTGTCATTTGAATCATCAATAAAGTCATTTGGACACTCCAGCTATGAGAAAACTTGATTTTCCTAAGGTCACTCCGGCAGTGCAGAAATTCTCGTGGGACACCTGTATTTTTTACATGTCTCCAAACCATGATAACTGTGTAAAAATTGAAGGATTTTTTCTTCTTGGGCTGATTATGGATGAAAACCTCTCTCTCTTTTCTCAAATTCATCTCCGTTTGGTCAGAAACACAGTTTGAAGCAAAACTGGCCCTAGGTGTGATACATGGCTTATATTTCTGAAAGAATTCCTGGAAAAAGATGGAATCATGATGTTTATGAGTTGGTATGGCTTCATGATAACTGATATGACCTACCATATGGATCTTCTATTGTTATGCCTCTTTTCCATAGCAAACCCTAGCTTAGTTGGAAGAGGAAATTAGGGTTTGGTGTAGGGAATTTAGGACTGCCTTATAGAGGGAATGGAATGAAGGGGTTAAGGGTTGTATAAATTCTTGGGGAAATTTTTGGGGATAGGGATAGATGTTAGGGAGTAGTTGAAATGGAATTTCAAGGATTGAGTGAGGGGAAGGGGTCCAAAAGGGAAAAACATAGGTCTAGTCTTGGAAAGTGTCAAATTGTGGCAATAGACTAGGTTTTGTAGAAAAATGATGATTTTGAGGTGAAATGAGTGATGGGAAGTGTTTATGAAGGTATATTAAGGATAGGAGGAGGTGTAAGAGCATCGAGATACAAGCCTTGTTGATTATTTAACCATGGAGGTCATGAAACCAAGAAAAATGCCTTAAAAACCCTAGATGGACAATGGAGGAGTTAGGCAAAACAAAATAGAGGGTTGAGGAAAAAGGTGGAAAAACATAGTGACAATGAGTGGCATGAGCCCATTATGGGTTTTCTTGGAATGGTGGGCTGACCATGGCATGATAGGCTAGAGAAATAGTGAAAAAAGAAAAATTATCCTAAGGATAATGAAGACAGTGAGATTTCTAAAACTCACAATGTTCATGAATTTTGTTTTTAGAAAACTAGGATAAGTATTTGGCCATATACAAAAAAAAAAAAATTATGATGACTAACAGTTGCTCCACTTGGGGAGGGTAGCTCCTTTTCAGGAGGTTTCCAGAACTTTCAGATCTCTTGGTTTATGAAGACAAGTGCCTCATCCATTGGGCAGATTTTCCTTTCTCCTTTCATTTGCTGATGTTTCTTTAAAGTTATGATCTCAATAATCTGGAACAACATGATTAATTCAACATCATCTCTACCTACCCATCCTACTTGCCTAACATTTTCTCTTCCTTGGGTGCACTTGAACTTTCAAAAACTTTGAAATTTTTTCTTTTGAAAGAAAAAAAAACTATCTAATAGTACTCTTATTACATCCAAGGGTTCAGATTATGCTAGTGAACCCTTTTATTCTCTACCTAAACTACTCAACTGTCAAGATTAAGCTATTTGACAAGACTCATTCACTAACCTACTGACATTAAATTGAAAACGTGGTTAAATCAGGATTAGACAATACACTTTACCATGGGCTGTGGCATTAGAACAAGCTGCGCATAAGTGTTATTTTTGTACAAACAAAACTTATGAAACACAAGGGCTGTGATCAATCATTTGTTAAGCATCCCTATTTTCCTCTTTGGTTCAGATTTGAGCATGTGGAACCAATATATTTCATTCTTAAACTATTTTCTTTTGAAAAGTCAGGCTTGAATGATTTGAAAAGGTATCTTTTACTAACTTATCAACATAAATTTAAAACATGTTCAACCATGATTAGGCTAGATGACTAAGAAAGATATTCTCTTTGAAAAAGTAGTGGCATTTAGGCTTGCACACTTTTAGTAGTTCTTATTTTTGGGTATGGGGTCGTACCTCTTCTTTTCATTTTCCCTCTTTTTCATTTTTTCTTTGTTTTTTACTTTTTCTCTCTTTTTGGTCAAAACAATCTAAAACTAAAGGTAGAAATATGCTCAGAGTGTTGAGCTTATTCACTTGCCTATCTATCCTAATATAACTTATAAAATATATACATTCATTTGGTGAACTCCCTTTTCCAGTATAACCAGTCAAGTAGATGATTCCATGAGTGATTTTGTTTCAGTGCTTTGAGTGTGGTGAAAAAATCAAAAGGACACTCCCACCTTACTAGTGTTTGAACAGTAGAGCCTAAAATTTTCTTTAAACCTTGCATCAAACTGCCCTTGACATGTTTTAATCCCTCTTAAAAAGTCCCTAACAAATCAGCAAAGGGATCATGAAAAAATACCTGAAGATTTGGAAAATAAGCTTGACCCAGGACTGCTTCTTCCTCCACTTGCCTGAGCTTAGGAATCTTTTGGGAAAGAAACTCTTCCTCTTCCTCATGATCATCTGAACTGGTGGACTCATCATAGATTGCAATGTTGTCTTCTAGCATACTTGGTATGTTCTGATTGAGTGGGCTGAAATCTGTGTGAAAGTCATCATGTTGATGAGCAGGGATACTCTTTGGCTATAAATCCTCTTGAGAAGGCAACTAAACAACTCTCTTGTGATTATCAACTTCCAAGCCTTCACCTGCAATTGGAAATTCAATGGGACTTGATGGTTGCTCATTTGGAGCTGAGGAAAGCTCTATGTCATAAATGGTTTCCTCAACCATTTCACGAGAAGGCTTCTCATTGAGAACTTCCTCAAGAAGTTCATCATCCTCCTCAACCTCAACATCAAAGCTGAAAGATTGCTAATTTCCAATTATGTGAAAGTTATTTTTGATGGACTGAAGTGAATTAGAGCAAAGATTCAGAGACTCTTCACTTACTTCTAAACTTTCAAGGCTTTCATCATAAGTGTCATAGGTGACCTGTCTTGGCTGATTACTAATTTCAATCTAATGATAGTGAACTTCATCCCACAAATCAACTGCTAATGGCTCTGCAAGGTTAGATTTTGTTTGGAGAACATGAATTTCATCATACTGATCAAACTTTAGAAAATCATCAAAATAAGTAGTGTTTCCAATCAAGAAAATTGGATTATCAGATTTTTTTTCTTTGAATTGATCTGCAAGTTCACATTCTGATTTATGGTAGATGGTATTAGTAGGAGAAAAACCAGAAATTTTTGGTTCATATGAAGGTTTAGAGGCTAGCTTTATGTTTAGCATCATATTTATTTCCTCTTTAGTCAAAAGAGGAGGCATTTTTCTCTTTTTTTGGATAGAAGTACAATATTTCTCTTTCTCTTGTGAAGGCTAATTTTGGGGTGAATCATCACTTGTGTCTCCAGAAAGGTCCTGTGGTTTTTCTTCTATTTCTTGATTGGGTTCTTCCTCAAATAACTCCTCTTGGCTGTCATGATAGCTACCTTGAGAATGAAAATGATGAATGGCTTCTAATATATCCTTAGGATGCAAATTTCCTAAATCTTCATCAATGTTCACAAGGTATTGTATCATATCTTCAGATTGATCACAACAATTTTCAGCTAATGATAAAGATAAAAAAATTTCTTGATAATGCTCATAAAATATCTTGTGGAATTCCTTTAAAGAAAACAAACTACCAGGCTTCATCCATTCATACCATTCTCTTTCCTTGCCCTCTAATGTTGCCATAAACATTTTCATGAGGCAGTCCTCATGCCATTCAACTTTTAACCTCCATACATGTATATGAAATTTGATGAGATGTAACGAGGGGTCATCACATTTTTCATCTTGAAATATAGGTAGGTTTTTTATCCAATTTATCTAAGGCATTTTATGTGGGAATCCAAGGATATGGTCTCTGTTCATCGGAGCATATCTCCTTTGTATCTTTGGATCCATATTTGTTAATCAGAAAGGATCATTGTGTCTTTTCAACCAGTCTAGAGTTCTCTACCAATTGATTCTTTTGGTCTATTTAGGGTTGTGGAGTCGCCAGGTGGAATATTTGAACTTTTCTATCCACCATTAGCATGATTGGCATTGCTCAATGCATTCCCAGGGGAATCTATGAAGACTAGTGAAGCAATAGGCCTACTGGAGGCCAATGGAGTCACCAGGTGGATTTTTTTAGTTGTTTTGAGGATATATGTGTATGTTCCACCACCAATACTGACAAAAAACCAATATAGGAATATTTTGGGGTTTTCTGTTTTCTCTTAATTAGCCCTAAGGTTTCTACGAGTGTACTATAGCTGGGTCATCATTTTTCTATGATGGTGAAACAAATAGGTTCTACTCTTGGCTATCAGTTGAGTTATCTATGATTTGATGAAGGCTTCTGAAGTCCTAAGGGATACTTAGATTGTCACTGACATCAGAGGTTGCATCATGATCACCATTGTGTTAGTGATAGTGATGAGGTATCTATAAATCATAGGATACTGTTTCAATCAAGGGCTTTTGAATTGCTTAAGGATGTCTAAGCTTGATACTTACTCAAAAAGGTCCCACCGTGATCGCCATTATGTTAGGGTCCCGTGATTTAGCAGATTGGTAGACCAAATACACAGGGTAACATCAGACCAATATTTGGAGTCCTAGGACCTAGCCTTCCTAGACTCAGAGAGGGATCTCTCTATTATGTGTGAAGGATGTAACTTGTTCACTTTAGATGGTTGATTTTAGGCTACTTGTTAAGTGTAGGGTTTGTTTGTTTGGTTGGTTGGGTAAGATGATCAAGTAGGATAGGTGGAATGAGAGGTTATCAACCATTGGGCTATGGAATCTATGAAGTCATTGATATCTCAATAGTGAATCGGGGTACATCATAAGGCAAATATAGTGTAGTCAATGGATCTTTAAAGTTTATGTGTGAGGTGAGATGGATATTAAGTTTGGGGAAACAAGGTAGGGAAAAGGGAAATTAAGAATCCTTTGTCAAATACCTATGAACAAGAAGATCTTAAATATTGATAAGCAAAAGATATTAATCATGAGATAGGGAAAACCATTTACTTAGTGGCAATACTTTAAACAAATAAGCATTCAAGATGAATAATCCAGTGGAACAAAGGAAGCAAGAAAACTCATCTAACTTCAATGATTCTACTTTCAAGATTTGAAAAAATATAAGAAGACAAATAGCTTTAATAAATGAAGAGGGAACTCCTATACATAATCTATCAAACTATAAATAAATTTGAGGCAAACTTATAATCATGTACAAAGGGCAAGATCGAAACAAGACCTCTTTAGCTTAACCTAACAATCAATACATCAAAGTGAGATTTCAAGATAGAGTTTAGATAGCATCAAACAAGCAAGGCTTACCATGAATCATATTTGTAAACTAGCATATTAATCCAATAATGAAATATACAAGCTTAGGTGGGCCTAAGGAGCAACTAAGAATTCCTTAAGCTAACCTAGCAGAAGAAAAAATAAAGACAATAGCAAATAGGAGGACTGAGGTGCCTCAAACAACATTTCTCAACCTATACTTTTTTGAGCTATTGCAATATAGAAGGATGGAAAGAATGATAAACAAGGAAAAATGAAAAAATCTAGAGACACATCACCATCAACTAAACTCAGGGATCCTGCAAGCAAGCCTTCATCATCATTAATCAAGGAAAATCATCCATAAGCTCTAGAACACCAAATTGATCTTCAACCGCAAAGAACCATTTATTGCTCTTAAAACTCATCAAATGCCCACAATTACAATGAATCCTCATGCTCTATATAACAATAAATGAGGAGGAAAACCTAATAGAGTATCTATAATTCTATTGGCTAATCAGAAGTATCTCTATTGTCCTTGAGGCCTTTCAAGGCTCAAGGCACAAAAATATCTAAAATAAATATCTTTTCGGCCATTTTTAGCAAATAAATTGACCTTTAGGCTCTAACAATCCTCCTAAAACTTTCCAAGCATAAATTTTTACTTTTCAACCATGAGATTGTAGCACTGTGTTTTAAACTGAAATTTCATGCCAGGAGCGTAGCACAGGAGCATGAAAAATGGTTCTTCTTGCAGCAATGTTTTGAAGGCCTTCCCGATGTCGGAAAACCCTTTGTGATGGCTCGATGGAAAGCCCTTGAAGTATAATTTCCATATCTACCCTTGTGTCTCTGATCTGACCTTTACAACCTATTCAAAATGTGAAAATTCCAAGACTGGTAGGAGCACAACACATGTCCTAAAATGCCGGCAGAATGATGAAAAATTGGGTGTTTTTGACCCTTTTGGAGGACCAGAACAACTCAAATTGAACTGAAAATTTGTGATCATGCCATATGATTGATGAGGAAACCGAAAATGAAAGCCTTTCCTCCTGAAGATGCTCTGAAAAAGACCGTAGCACCAGGTGTGTTGCGCTCCTGGCCTCAAAATTTGCAAAAATCAAAAGCTTGTCAAAATTCTCCCAAATTTGGTGGATGTTGTGAAACCAGCTCCAAAAAGAGAAGAAAAGAGATATTAATTCCTTAGAAACAAGCCACTTCGAGGGGGAAACCTCCAATACATTACATGAATGAACAATTCTTGGATGATCCAAATTACAAAACCTCCTTTCTATATATAGGAGTCCATGGGGCCACAATGTAATCCTAGTGGGGCCACAATGTAATCCTAGCCGACCTAACAATAATAATTTAAGGGCACAATAATAACAATATGAGGGTTACAAGGGTACAATAATAACAGACAGAGGTTACAACAAAACAAATAAGAGTTTATTATACATGTTGAAACCAGCCCCTCTAACCAAAAAATTCATGCATCATCTGTTTTCCATTGGCCTCCTGGTATGTATATAAAATTCTCATCCTCTACATTTGATATTACAGTGGTGATTGTTGGTGGGACTACTTTGAAATTCAATCGATTCCATGGTTGCTCGAGTTCTTGTTTCCATGGCCGCTTCGAGTTCCAATGATTTTCCTTCCTCATCCAAGTTTTGGCAATGTGTTTGACACAGAAGATTTTCACCTATAACCTTCTTTAAGCATGAAACATGGAAAATTGGATGCACTTGTGAAGAGCGAGAAGCTCAATTTGACCACCATCCTACCAATCCTGCAACACTGCTTATGAGACCGTAGTACTTTGGTGATAATTTATTATCCTTATTAGCTTGCTTGAGGAACATTTGTTTGTATGGTTGTAGCCGTAAAAATGCCCAGTCTCCTATATAAAAAATTCTCTTGCTGTGATGTTGATCTGTGTGTTGTTTCATTCGATTTTGTGCCAAATTCATGTTGTCCTTTAAGAGTTGGAGAACTTCTTGTTGATGCTCGATGTGATCTTCCACTGCTTGAACCTTCAAATTTTCTCTTAAAGATGATGTGATGGATGGTGGATGATATTTATAAAGTGCCATAAATGGGGTCATTTTTGCTACAGTATGGAAGGAAGTGTTATACCACCATTCAAATAGAGGTAACCATTTGACCCATTGTGTTTGTTTATCAGATACAAAACAACAAAGATATCCTTCCAAACATTTATTTACTATCTCAATTTGACCATCGGATTGAGGATGATAAGATAAGCTATGAGCTAATTGAGTACCCAAACAAGAAAATAACTCCGTCCAAAAATTTCCAATAAAAATGGGATCTCTGTCGCTCACAATAACCCTTGCGTTTCCATGTAGCTTTTGAATTTTGTCCATAAATGTAGTAGCAACTGTACTTGCTTTAAATGGATGAGAAAATGCACAAAAGTGTGCATACTTGATAAGTATATCAACTACCACCATGATGACACTCTTTCCTTCAGACTTAGGTAAACCAATGATAAAATCCATTGAAATCTCCTCCCAACATTGACTTGGAATGGATAAAGGTTTTAGAAGACCCAAGGTCTTAATTTTCTCAACTTTATTCTACTGGCAAACCAAATATTCTGCCACAAACTTTTGAATCTCAGATTTAAGGCCATCCCAAAAAAAACCTTTCTTCACCCTGTAGTAAGTTTTTAAAAATCTTGAGTGTCCTCCTAAAGGAGAAGTGTGCAATTCCAAAAGAATCTTTTGTTTTAGTTGGGAATTCTTACAAATATATAAGCAATCTTTGTACCATAAGGAATCATTTTTCTAACTTAATGTATCAGATGTACTAGGATCTTGCTGCAACTTTTGAATGAGTGTCCACACTTCTTCATCCTTCTTCCATTCATCTCTTGCTTCAGTTATCCAATCTGGTTGGATAATAGAAATGGCACAAAGCAATGCTTCCACCTCTTGACTCTTTCTTGAGAGTGCATCTGCAACAACATTTAGCTTCCCTTTTTTGTATATTATTTCAAAGTCATAACCCAACATCTTTGTGACCCATTTTTGCTGCTCTTTTGAAGATATTCTTTGTTCCAAAAATTGTTTAAGACTGTCATGATCAGTTTTTACCTTGAAGTGTCTTCCCATTAGGTAAGTTTTCCATTTCTTTAGTGCATGGAGTATTTCTAACATTTCCTTCTCATAAATAGGTTTATGTAAATACTTTCCTTTGATTGGATGACTTTCAAAATCAATGGGTCTTCCTTCTTGCATTAAAACAGCACCAATTCCATTTCCTAAGGCATCACATTCCACAGTAATGGTTTTTGTGAATTCTGGCGTAGCTAAGACTGGTGCTAAGCACATTGCCTCTTTAAGATGTTCAAAGGCCTTAGTTGCTTCAGGAGTCCATGAAAATGCATCTTTATTCAATAATGTTGTTATAAGTCTTCTGTATCATATAATTCCTAATAATTTAATGTCTTCTATAAACGAAGATATTTCATTGTTGAAGCATAATTGTGGGACTTCAATTAATAATAATTTCAGTTGTGGAATTTCTTGTAGTAATTTGTTGTTGTAATTGCTCTGCATGTAAAGGTTTGGATGTTTTTGCATATAATTGTTTCTCCTGCAATAGTTTGAGCACCTGTCAACATGTTCAACATGATCCTTCCAAGACCTGCTGTAGATTAGTATATCATCAAAAAATACTAGCACAAATTTTCTAAGGAAGGGTTTGAAAATGGAATTAATCAACCCTTGAAATGTAGAAGGTGCATTGGTAAGGCCAAAAGGCATGACCAAAATTTCATAATGACCCTCATGAGTTCAAAATGTTGTTTTTGGAATATCTTCAGTCTTCATTCTAATTTTATGATACCCTGAACGAAGATCCAATTTGGTAAAATAAATTGCTCCATGTAATTCATCTAGTAATTCATCAATCACAGGAATGGGAAATTTATCTTTAATGGTGAGCTTATTGAGCTCCCTATAATCCGGACACATGCACCATGATCCATCCTTCTTGTGTAGGAATACTAGAGGAGCAGAGAAAGAACTTTGACTAGGTTGAATTATACCCGCCTCTAACATTTCTGCAATCATACGTTCAATTTCGCTCTTTTGGACATAAGGATATCTATAAGGCCTGATGTTTGGAGGAACACTTCCTGGAATTAAATGAATAGCATGATCATGATCATGAATAGGTGGGAGTCGTTTTGGAGTTTCAAAAACCTTGGAATGATTGTCCAAGACTTTTTGGAGATCTATAGAAATAGATGATTTTGATGTTGGAACTTCTAGTGAGCATAATTGTGAAATTATGCCTCGTTGTTATTTATTTAGAAGTTTTGTCATGATATTAGAGATTATTATCTTTCTCAGCTTCCCTGCAATACCTCGTAATTTGACTTCCTTTCCTTCTGAAAAAAAAATTCAAGAAAAGTTCTTGAAAATTAAAAGCTATCATCCCCAAAGATTGTGACCATTGTACTCCTAGTACAACATCAACACCTCCCATAGGAATGGAAAGCATTGGACTATTCAATACATATTCCCCCATGGTTAGCTTGATATTATGGCATTTTATAGAGAAATTTATAGTTCCTCCATTTGCAACCATCATTTAACATTATGGTGCTGGGTATAGGAAAAATTCAATTCCTTGGCTACCTTACAATGAATAAAATTATGGGTACTACCTGAATCAATCAACACTTTCTTCTTGATATGTCCTTCTATATTGAGAGTTTGAGGAGTGGTAATTCCTGCCAATGCATTACACAATATGGTCAGAATCATTTCTTCTTCTTCTTGGGTTGGTTCCTGGTGTATATCCTCTTCTTGTTCATTTTCTTCTTCCTCTTCACAATCTATGTAAAATAATTTCTTCTCAGCACACTTATGACCTCTAGTGTATTTTCTATCACAACTGTAGCAAAGCCCTTTTGCTCCTTTTTCTTCCAATTTTTGTGGTGTAAACCTTGTAGGTTGTGGAAATCTAGGAGTAGCAACACTTCCCTCTTTATAGAAGTGAGTGGTAGGCTTCCTTTTCGCCATAATTTTACATTCAATTTTTCTTGCCAACTTGAATGACTTCTCCAATGAATCAGGTTCCAAAACATGAACTTCATGTTGGATGCTATCCTTTAAAGTACCTATGAAGAGATCAATCCGATGTTCCTCTGGAATATCAATTACTCTTATATTCAATTTTTGGAAGTCCAAAATGTGCTCCCCCATTAAACCCTTTTGTTTGAGATTTATCAATTGGCTAAAGAAGGTGTTGCTCTTTGTATCCTCATAATGTGCTATCATTTCCTCCGTAAAAATTGACCAAGTGACAATTTTTTTATGGGAGCAAAGCCATTGATACCATACAAATGTATTTTTTTCTAAATGTAAAGTTGCAATGCGTACCTTTTGTGTTTTTTGCACGTTATGGAGATCAAAATATTGCTCCATCTGTAGTATCCATGTTACAGGATCCTTTCCATCAAACTTCCTCATATCCATTTTTGGAATATGGTGGTTCTTCCCACCAACATTAGATTTTATGAAATCACGATTAACATTTATTTTGTTCTCATCGTGAGTTTCCTCTACTATCTTTTCACCATTAGGAAACATTTCTTGTATCAACTTTGTCAAACCTTCCATGTCTGCTTTTAGATCATTCTTCATATTTTCCATCTTAGCTTCCATGTCATCCATCTTAGATTCCATGCCAGCTTCCATGCCATTCTTCAAACCATCCATCTTAGATTCCACGCCTTTCTTCAAACCATCCATCTTAGTTTCCATGCCTTTCTTCAAAACTTCCATGTCATTTTTTGTTGCTCTTTACGAGAGCGAAATTTGTTGCACTTGCTCTTGTAATTTTGATATGTCATGTTGCCATTCTTCATCTTCATGAGTCATAGTAGAGCTTTCTAAAGGCTTAATGGGTGTTGAATTATTTTTAGGGGCCATTTTAGAATCCAATACTAATATATATTCTACAATATGCCCTTGGAATCAATTCAACTTGATTCTTCAAACAAGACTTATGCAATTCGGAAAAAAAAAAAAAATACACACCTTTTACTTGCTTTTGAGGAGCTCGATATTGAAATTGAATTATATCTATAATTGAGGTTCCTCAATATCTAAAATTAAGCCCTGTAGTAGCCCTATAAAGCTTCTTTCAAATGACACAGGTCTGATCTAATTCGGATTCTTTAAGGAAAAATTATGTCCAATCTCCCACAATGACCTGATTTTGGACTGGTTTAGTAGAGCTAACTTGTACAACTTGCCACGTGTCATTGTTTCCTCTTTTGGCTCTGAAATTGATAGAAAAAAAACTATAGTCCGTGCACTTGCGGCAAATTTTACAACATTCCAATCTGATTCTCATAGAGAGAGCTATGAATATTTTCCCACAATCACCTCTTTGAGATGAAATTCAGAAGCCTCAAAAATCCCTAACTTCCACAGATCAAATATCTGAAAATATTGCAAACCAATATCTGAAATTTTTTGATGATGTTCCTCAGGATTGTGGCTTCACTCTAAAAAAATCATCTTCTGAACCTTCGTAGAAAAAAAGTTATTATGACAATACCATGATGACCTGTTTAGGTTAAATTCAGGAGTCTGCAAAATCAACTAACTTTCACAGATCATATCTCGGAAACTGTTGCGAACCAAGCTCTAAAATTTTTTGACAATGTTCCTCAAGATTTTGGCTTTGCACTTTAAAAATTTCAGATTCTGAACCTTCGTAGAAAAAAAATTATAGTGAGAATTCCACACTGATCTATTTGGAGCAGCGAAATGCTAGAATCTCAAACCTCTGATACCAAATGTTGTGAAACCAGCTCCAAAAAGAGAAGAAAAGAGATATCAATGCCTTATAAATAAGCCACTTCGAGAGAGAAACCTCCAATAAATTACATGAATGAACAATTCTTGGATGATTCAAATTACAAAACCTCCTTTCTATATATAGGAGTCCATGGGGCCACAATGTAATCCTAGCTGACCTAACAATAATAATTTAAGGGCACAATAATAACAATATGGGGGTTACAAGGGTACAATAATAACAATAAGGGGGTTACACTAACAAAAATAAGGGACTATACTAGTAATATAGGGACCTAACAGTGGATAAGTCCTTCATAGGGTTTGGGAGACCTGTAGAAAATATTGAGGCAAGATTCCAAGGTTTACTTGGTCTTTTCCTCTTTTTAGTGTTTTGAATTTGAATGAGGGCCTCTTTGATATGTCAATGAAAAAAGGTGTGATGGTAGTCTTGTTGGCGTCTTTATCATGGTTGTGGTCTTCATTTTCATTATAATCCTTCCCACTTTCTTTATTGTCACTATGACTGCTCTTTGTGTTGCCTTTACGTTGCTTATCATTATTGTCACTTGTGGGGGTCACTGCCTTTACTATTTTTATGACTGTCATGAATTTTTTCTTTTTCAATTATGCTTGCTTCATTATATTTCTACATTTTTGTCACTGCCCTCTTCCTTATCACTGTCTTCTTTGTATTGACTGTGATTTTTCTCTTTGTCATTGTTTTCTTCTTCATCATTGTCTTCTTTGTCCTCATCATTATCATCACTGCTTTCATCTGCCCTTTCTTCTTGTCTAGCTCACTGATTTCATCTTTATAATCTGCCTCTATCTGTATATCTCCATTTTTATCCTCCTCATTATTTTCTTCTTCATTATGAATGTCATTTTCTTCCTTGACTGTCACTTTCTGCCTCATCATTTGTTTCTTCTTCCCATTGTCTTTTATCTCTTCTCTTTCACTGTTTGGCTCCCTGAATTTTTTTTCATCATCCTTTGCATTATTTGTCTTATCACTGCTTTCTTTATCTTCTTCCTCATCCTCTTTTTTCTCATTTTCACTTTCTTCTTCCTTAGGGTTTTTCACATTTTCTCTAAGTTTTACCTTTCAAAACAGTATGAGAGGGAGGCAAGTATCTAATATCTTTTATAAAAACCCTCAGGAGGTGATAGGCAGAGAAAAAGAGGATATTTGAGTAATTTTGAGGCTTTCACTTGCTTAAAAAACCTCCTGATGGGAGCGCAATGCAGAGTTTTCGGGTCAGGCAAGTCGAGTTAGTGCCTTGTGCCAAACGCATAGCACCAAGGCACATCACCAACTCTTGAACGTGTAGCGCCAATTTGCAGAGGGAATTTGGAGGCCTTCGCAGTGTCGGGATGAGCTCCATGATAGCTCGTTGGAAATCTTGTTGAGTCTAATTTCAAAAAATTCTTTTGGTTTTCCATTTCGTGTCTAGTTACCTATCCAAAAACTGATTTTCTCAACACTGGTCAAAAAGTGTTGAATGATGGTGCAGAAATGTAGAGTGCTGGTACAGACAACTTTTGGAGGCATTCCTTAACTCAAAATTGAGCTCATGATAGCTCATTGGAAATATCTTCAAGTATAGTTTTCATTTGAATTATCAAGAAATTCATTTGGACACTCCAACTATGAGAAAACCAGATTTTCATAAGGTCACTTTAGTAGTGCAGAAATTCTCCTGGGACACCTGTATTTTTGGAATTTCACCCAAACCATGATACCTGTGTAAAAAATGAAGGATTTTTTTCTTCTTGGGCCTATGATGGACAAAAAAATCTATCACATTTTTCAAATTCATCTCTATTTGGTCAGAAACACAGTTTGAAGCCAAACTGGCCCTTGGTGTGATACATGGCTTATCTTTCGGAAATAATTCCTGGAAAAAGATGGAGGCATGATGTTTATCAGTTGGTATGGCTTCATGATCGCTGATATGACCTACCATATGGATCTTCTACTCTTATGCCTATTTTCCATAGAAAACCCTAGCTTATGTGGAAGATGAAATTAGGGTTTGGTGTAGGGAATTTAGGACTGCCTTGTAGAGGGAATGGAATGAAGGGGTGAAGGGTTGTATAAATTCTTGGGGAAATTTTGGGGGATAGGGATAGATTTTAGGGAGTAGGGGAAATTTTAATTTCAAGGATTTAGTGAGGGGAAGGGGTCCAAAAGGGGAAAACACAGGCCTAGTCTCGAAAAGTGTCAAATTGTCGCAATAGACTAGGTTTTGTAGAAAAATGATGATTTTGAGGGATATGAGTGATGGGAAGTGTTTATGAAGGTATATTAAGGATATGAGGAGGTGTAAGAGCGTCATAATACAAGCCTTTTTTATTATTTCACCATGGAGGTCATGAAACCAAGAAAAATGCCCTTAAAAACCCTAGATGGACAATGGAGGAGTTAGGCAAAACAAAATAGAGGGCTGAGGCCAAAGGTGGAAAAACATAGTGACAATGAGTGGCATGAGCACATGATGGGTTTTCTTGGAATGGTGGGCTGACCATGGCATGATAGGATAGAGAAATAGTGAAAAAAAGAAAAATTATCCTAAGGATAATGTAGGCAGTGAGATTTCTAAAACTCACAATGTTCATGAATTTTTTTTTTATAAATCTAGGATAAGTATTTAGCCATCTACAAAAACGAAAAATTACTGATGACTAACATTAGTAACCATAACTTCCCAAACCATAGAAAAAATTATGCAAGCCCCCATCATAGAGAATGCCACTCCATTTTCTCAAGAAGTACTGATTGAAACATATCAGAAATTAGATTTTTAAAAAATGGCTCAAACTCTTGAGGTGTTTATGACTGAAAATCCTCCATTTCCATTATTAATTTTCCCTGAAAGAACCCAGCAAATCATCATAGTTCTCTCTTACCTTATTGGTTATTATTCAGACCAATCGGTAGGTGAAGCCATCATAAGATTCACGTCCATTTTCTGCACAGATTCCAAACCCTCCATCATATTCAATTTTATTCAATTCATTACAGATTCCATTCATAAGAAGTTTGTTAAATTCCCAACTGAAGAGGTATTCAAACATGCCTCTGTGTTAGTTTATCTATTTTTATATTCTTAGGGAGACAAATTCAAGTTTTCATTACAGAAATTGGATGAGGAACAAAATCAACAATCAGTTATTTTCTAGACTTCATTAGTGATGAAGGAACAAAAGGAATATTCATATAAGTAGTTTATAGACTTGTTTCTACATCCAACACTCAGTTTACTAAACAACACTATAGAGCCCAAGATCAATGAAGAAATCAGAAAAATGTTGCAACTATCAGATCAAACTAGAATAGGAGATTGGTATCTCTATTAGAATTACACATAACTCGGAGTCTATGGTTGTGAGGTTCCCCCTTATAAATTTCCAAAATTCATCCCAATGAGGATTTTTGCATTAGAATACATCAGACAAATTCTTAATGATGATAAAGTACATTTTGTGTCTGCTAAAAAGAAGTCCCAATTCAAAATTAAAACATAGATATGACCTTTTTTCTGTTATAGCAAGACAATAGGGGAATAAGCAGACAAATTGCTAAAATAAATGCAATTCAGCCCCAGTTTCACATGGTCATATGATCCAGTTGGTGTTCTTTAAAAACTAAGGGTAGAGAACAAATCTACACCTTATTTTCATACACACAGACCAAAAATTGAGAGATATATGAATCAGTTTGAAACAGTTGAAGGCACTTTAGAGGAATTTTAAGAAAAAACAGTGTCCACATCAGCATTACAGACTCTTGTTGCATAGAAGAGAGCATGGAAAATGATCAGATAATATCAATCATATCCAATTACTGACTCATATAGCAAAGAATTTAAAATCCATTATAGAAAGAAGAAAAAGTTCAATCCAAGAGTGAATCCTAGCAAGGATTCAGAGAAAGAAGTGGTTATTATTACCAAAGAGACACCTCCTTCCACAGAGTTAGATGGTCAAATTACTTCTACTTCCACTGCTTTAGTAGCTTCTCAAGATCAACATCAAGCCATTCAAACTAGTATAGTTGCTATAGGGGAAAAGGAGAAGACTATATTTGATACCTTCAAGGAGATAAATTTGAAGAATGAAATGTTGAAGACCAGCACATACAATTAGTTTTGGAACCAAAATCCCATCTCTCAGAGCAGGTTGCTCTCAGATTTTGATTCAGATAAATGGAAAATGCAATTTTCTTTTCTTCAAGCACAAATTCCACAGCCAAAGTCAGAAGAAGATTACAAAAAGACTTCATTTGAATTTGATACTAAGGACATACATCCATTAGATCAAATGGAGTTATATAAACAAACTGGTGAGATGATTTCATCCACTCTCACTAACACTGCTATGAGTTTGTCAAAATTGTAGGTTTCTTTGGCTAATGTCCAATCACAGCTGAAAATGGAGAAAGTTTCTTCATTTTCTAAAGACACAAGAATCAAAACTATGGAAGATTTGGAGATCAAAATTGGATATGATCCTTCCAATTTCAATGCAATAGAAGAAATCATCAAAAAGAAGAATGCTGACATAGCAGCATTAAGGAAGCAATTGAAAATTCCAGCTATAGAATATCCTCTGGAAATGGACATTGAAGAGACTGAATCCCAGAAAATGGAAATGATGAAGCTGATTATGGAACAAAATGCTCAAATAAAACAGATGGAATCAGAGCTAGAGAAAATGATAAAGGAAAAGGAAAAAATAGGAAAAACATATAAATTTCCTTTAGAAATAGTGCCTCTTCCAGTTATTCCTACAACCGAACCTTCTACAACAAGAAATGTAGATGGAGCTGAGTAGCTCACTAAAGCAATGCAAAATATGTCAATCCAGGAAGAATATATAGAGAAACTCTAAGATCAAGTACAATTGTTACAATCTCAGAAGTCCAGAGATGAAAGTTCACATTTAGCTGAAGCACAAAGAGCTAGAAAGCTAATTGAAAGATTGCAAAAAGAACAAAAGGAATCAACCATTGGAAAAAATTTGGGTCAAGTAAAGGAAATAATATGGGCAAATATCATAGAATATATTATTGAAATTTGGCCAAGTATACAGATTATATTTGAAAAAAATCAATTGATACAGAAAGAAAATGAGGCCATTGCAACAATTAAAGCACATCCTGGAGACAAGCCTGCTACAGCAAACAACATTATCAAATTTCTGAACTCAAAGAAAAATTATGAGATGGATGATTTGGGCATAGAGGATAGAACAAAAACAATATTGGAGGTAAAGAAGGTTCTCACAAAAAAGAATTTAATTCTTCAGCTTGAGGAGAAGCGTCACAATTTGGAAATCACAGTGTAAATATTTTTTAGTAGAATAGAGCCTCTGACATAGAAGGGATTGCCTTCTATGTTTGTAATTAATGAAAAATTGATGACCAGAGAAGATTATGTGAAAATACTTCAAGAAATTTCCAGATATACCACCAAATTCTCAAATATCAAAGGCACATTGATAGGGAGAGTGTTGTTGGAAACACTGAGAAATGATATTTTTATTCAGTATGAGATAAAACATCTTTTTGTGGTGAGGCCCACTTTTTCCAAGTACACTTAAATGGATGAAGCTTACTGTAAGGTAATACAATTGGTCATCCCGAATAAAGAGCACTGGGAAAAATTATGAGAATATCAGGAGTGAATGGTAAAAGGGAAAATTCAACTTCTGCCAGGTCATCAATCAGCTAACAACTAGCGCAATACACAATTCTCTCTTTTCAGCAACCATTTTCTATTAAAGCAGTGCCAACACATCAAATAAACTTTATTTCCATGTTACAGTTAGATTTTATTTTGGAAAATTAAATTCTATCCATTAAGATAACATTTATGTAATCTGCTGTAAAAGAAATTTTCTATAAATACTTCACTCTACAAGTATTCTGGGTTGGATAATTTTGTACAATTTTTAATGAAATCAAAGAAGTTGCAGCAAATATTGTGAGATTCATGTGGTATTTCTTTTGATCACTCTGCTTTTCTCTCTGTTATTTTATTTCCACTTCAGCTTCTGTATGAAAATCTCACTAGTTTATAAATATAGATCAATTATATGTTCTCTTTATTAATATTTTCACAAATGTTTCTTTTTTCTGAAGAATGAATTCATTTTAAATGCCGATTCAGACCCCTAATTTTTCTATCATCGCATACACAATGACAACTTAATTGTGCTCAATAATTTTACTTATCTTGCCTTATTTTATTTTCTGCAACTCAGTCTTTGAAATCAACTTTAGTTTCACTGATCATTATTTTTATCCAGCAAACAAATTATAAAACAAATTTCAAACATATTAACTTATATCTAGCCTTAAACTTGGTACTCGGCCTTAAATTGAACATTTTAAAAAGTGACATAGAGAGAGCCCTCTCTAGTTATGTAGGGCTAGCTACCTAGCTAGAAGTTGGTTTTTGGTTACCTTTCTTCACTCCTATTTTCAGCCTAGGAAGTTGGGGAGAGTGATAACAGAGTGTAATTCCCATAATTTTTATAGATAGTGCATGCGTGGTTGGTATGCAACGCTTTGCCACGGTTTTTTGTGGTTGGTTCCTTTTTACGGGAACTTGTTGCCTCGATATTTCTTTCGGATCTTAGAAGCAATTTCAATTCATCCAACTCTAGGTAGATATTGGTAGGGTGGCCTACTATATCACACAATGCACAAGGTTTTATATAATATTCCTAAATGGGAAAGGCAACAATATTGAACACAATAATGGAAATAACAGTGAAAATAATTACTTCAACATAGGAGACCAATATGGAGCCATTATATTCATTATATCAGCATCAAATAAATACAATAGAAATGGGCACAACTCAAATAATCAAGGCAAACAAGCCTCCAATGATTACATATGTCAAATATGAAATGCTACTACATAGCAGAATGCCAGAGAACAATTAAAACATAGTTTTAGTGAGTATACTGCTACTGGAAATGTACAAAAATGTATATCTTCTAATGTATGGCTCATAAAGTGCTGAGAGCATAGATATAACCTCCCAAACACATTTCCAAGAGAACCCAGGAAGGGTTTCCTGAAATACACAAAATGCAGAAAATACAAATATGGCCCTAGGGCTGAATAGTCTCTGCAGCTGGATAGCTGATAGGAGGTGTCTGATCTAATATAGAAATGTATGGAAACTCCTCCAATATATTCTCCAAGTGAGATTCTGATCCCCTCACTGAAAATCTAGCTCCCCCAACTAGGGCTCCAAACCCTCCACTGCAACTGCTTACTGAAATAACACAATTCCTTCAGGAAACTGCACTGTAGCCGATAGCAGTACCTTAGATTTATGCTAAATGATGAAATGAAGCTCAAGAATCTCCCTCACAAGCTTCTCTGATGAAAGATTTCTCCCTCCACTGGAAAACAAGCTCGGAAGTTGTATTTCTCAACACTCCACTACTGCACCCTGCAATTCAAGACAACCATCTATAGAAACTGCATTGTAGAAGAAATATGGAGCTTGGCTTGATGTCAAAATGTGGAAATGTAGTGAAAATACTTCTCCTGAGTGGGAACTCTAAGTCCCCTGAGGATGAAGGTGGGATTCTCGCTTGGGAACACCCTTGTGCTAAACAGCACCGCAATCTCCACTAAACAACTGAAGAGAGAAACAAGTCATATAGACCATAACAAAATAATAGTCAAAACATGATCTTTATGGATGCCATCCCCTTCCTTATATTCTAGGTGAGCTTCCTCACCTTGGGACCCACTCATTAATGCCACTACTCCCATGCATGGAGTCTCCTTCCAAAACTGTGTTGTCCCTCAATGAATGTCATTCCTTCCATACTAGCATTGTTTGATTTGGTCAAATTTGACCCAGTCTACATGCTCCAACCCCTTTTCACACACAAGGGTCTTCAATATAGCTTTTTAATGACCTCCTTTCACATTAGGAGTGATTGTATTCCTACTAAGGATATTTATGGGTCTCCATATCCTCTTATTCCTCTAACTAAGAAGCAAAATAAAAAATTAATATTCCAATTAGATGTGTGCTAATTTATAAATATTACAAACCTCCCCTCCCAAATGTTTCTTGTCCCCAAGAAACTGCAAGGACAGAACTGAAAAACGTAGGGACCCTTCATTCTCATGTGGAGCTCCAAACTCAATGCTATCATCCATACAAAATGAATCACCCTCCATAATGGTAATTCACAGAAAAACTCCTCCCATTTTCTGATGACAGGCACCTTCCAAGTGCTCAAGTTACCTAAATGGCTCATCCCATAAGGAAACAAGAGGTCCAATGTACCAATCATGGATGGTCCAATTCTCTTCCTGAAATATGAAACATAATTAATGTGGATAATATCACCTCTAATAAGAACATCCAATCCATGTGTCATCTCTCGAACCATGCCCAAAACAATGATAAGGACATCATCAACATATGGGATCATGATTAGAGTTACACTAGCTGCCATATATAAAACTAGAGAAGGATAATGATCCCTCAAGTGCAACCAGCATAGTTTTATTCCAAATTTCCTTAGAATAGGATATGATGAGTGGTTTCCCAACCACTTGCTCGCTGTTGCACTCCTCTCACACGCTTGGAGAAGGTGTATGATGTGAGGTGCACATTGAGCACACTCTAAAAAAAATGGCATCTCCCCAATATCTTCTAGGGAGTGGCCATCACCATTACTGCTTGTGTCCCCAAATGGATCATGAGGTATTTAAGAAACAATTTCCCATCTTGGAGAAATAACCTGTACATGGATGGTAAAGAAACACAAGCACATATTAAGTGAATCATGATGCACATAAACACAATCCTTACCATGTACCTTGAATACGTTGGTGAAGTGGCTCATAGATGAAACTCTTCTCATCCCCAATGAGGAAAGAAGTGGTTGTGTTAACTCTATCAAAGAGTTATGTCCCTCCTCCAAACAACCCATGAATCTCCTTGTGTGATGGTGAATCTCCTCTTTGATGCCTTCCCAAGTGAATATCTCCATAAGAGTATGGTATGTCCTCATGCAATTAGTGTGATTAGAGAGAAGATCCCCATGTGAAGTAGTGGGTGGAGACATCTACTACTAGGATATGATTTTCTTGATTTTCTACAAGTGGATCACCAGCCTCTTTCTCATAAACATCACCCATCCAACCAATGGTGAGTGTCTAATATCATTCTCCCAATGGGTATTCCTTGAATGGAGAATAGCATCCTCCCAAAGCAAATCACTATCTCTATACTTTATGGGATGTTGAAACGCAACCTCCTGGAGATCCCCATATGAATACCACTCATCAATGACCATGTTGAACCCATGAGGATCCAATTATGTTGAAGGAAAAGTATTATCATTGAGCAATGAGGTGCCCATCAAGAATGATCCATCATAGTAATGAAAGGTAAGATGTATCTCATCAACCATCTGCCTATCCCCTGCTACGCATGTAGAATGGTCACTGGAATGCTCCAATAATTATTGGGCCCCCAACTCATCACTAGTGCTCAATGATAGCGCTGATTATCTCCATGATGGTGCATCTATTATCTCATGATCATGCTCAATTCTAAACATATAGTTCTGCATTGGATTTTTTAGGACAATACTCATCCTACCCTCCAAAAATATACACTCAACCCCAAGAGTTGTGTGCAGCTCAATAATGGCATACTAGGATGATTGTATATCTCCTCCTTGATCCTATCAAGGGCCCTCTATGTAGTAATAGTCTGCTGCTCCAAATCAGCAGTGTGTTTTTATCTTAGGTCATGCAATGGCATGTCTCCACAACCTTCCATAAGATGTGCTGAAATAATAGAAAGTGGAATCATTTGCATCCCTTGGTTTTTCTTGGGAACATATTGTACTGCTACAAGGGTTCCTCCCACCGGTGTGATGACTTCCCCAACTATAGGTGATGATGGCTACTCCTCTATGGCTACACCAGCACTGGTATAACTCTCCTCTTCCTCATGCATCTCCTGAGTAATGCATGGGACTCTAAGTGTCAAGAGATCAAGACCACTTTGCAATGATGCAAGTGTTCCTTCTCATGATGCAAGTACTCCTGCAGCAAGTGGTGGTGGAATTTTCTCTTCCTCCATAATAATAATATGGACATCTTCCCGTGGCTTCTCTAGTTTCTTCTTGTCAAACTTCTTGATCAACCTTTGAGTAAAATTTTCATATGCAGTCACTCTTGCATGACTCAAATGGTTGAACCACCAAATGTTTTCTTCACCCTCAAGGTGTAGCGCTACAACCTCAACTACTTCTATTTCTACCACTGGATGTAGTAGGAAGAATTCATTCAACTCCGTTCCCCAAGCCCTTGTTGTGCATGTGGATGACCCATCATATGTAGACAATAGAAATTTATTGTGCTTCCTTCTTCTATAGCTGCAAGGTCTCCTCTCATATTTGATCTGAATAAACTGTGGGTGAGTTATTTTCTCCTTGAAAGCTCTTGATTGAGATTTATATTCTGCAAGATACCCACTTAGAATCTCATGATCTAAGTTTCCTCAATCTCCATGTCTTTCACCTTCCTCTTCAAAAGAAGTGGACATAGAATATTTCTTTGGAGCTCTATGAAATACCGGTTTTCTTTTCTGTTGATAGGAAGTGCATGGACATTCCTCTGATACCACTATAGTATTCCCAAATGGGAAAACCAACAATATTGAAAACAATAATGGAAATAGCAGTGAAAATAATTACATCAACATAGGAGACCAATATGGAGCCATTATATTCATTATATCATAATCAAATAAATACAATAGAAATGGGCACAACTCAAATAATCAAGGAAAACAAGACTCCCATGAATACATATGCCAAATATGAAATGTTGCTACATAGCAGAATGTCGGAGAACAAGTACATCATAGTTTTAGTGAGTATAATGATACTAAAAATGTAAAATAATGTAGATCTGCTAATGTATGGCTCATAAAGTGCCGGAGGTAGAGATATAAGCTACCAAACACATTTCCAAGAGAGCCTAGAAGGGTTTCCTGAAATACACAAAATGCAAAAAATACAAATATGGCCCTAGGGATGAATAGTCTCTGCAACTGGATAGCTGATAGGAGGTGGCTGATCTGATATATAAATGTATGGAAACTCCTCCAATATATTCTCTAAATCAGAGGCTGATCCCCTCACTGAAAATGTAGCTCCCCCAACTAGGGCTCCAAACCCTCCACTGCAAATGCTTACTGAAATAATGCAATTCCTTCAGGAAACTGCACTATAATTGATAGCTATACCTTAGCCTGATGCTAAATGATGAAATGAAGCTCAATAATCTCCCTCTGAAGCTTCCTAGATGAAGGGTTACTCCCTCAACTCGAAAACAAGCTCGGAAGTTGGGTTTCTCAACCCTCCACTACTGCACCTTGCAACAAAACACAACCCTCTGTATAAACTATGCTATAGAAGAAATATGGAGCTTGGCTTGATGTCGAAATGCGGAAATGTAGTGCAAATACTTATCTTGAGTGGGCACTCGAATTCCTCGAGGATGAAGGTGGGATTCCCGCTCAGGAAAACCCTTGTGCTAAACAATACTTCAGTCTCTGCTAAATAGCTTAAGAGAGCAGCAAGTCATAAAGACCATAACAAAATAATAATCAAAACATGCTCTCTATGTATTCCATCCCTGTTAGTATGAATTCTTCGTCGAAGTGTACGAAAAAGAACCACTTTAGCTACGCATAACTAATAGCCCTAACAACAATAATGGCTGCAAAGCATCTTCAGATCTGCAATTAGTAGTTAAAGTGCTGCAACAAACAGATCTATAAATGGAAAGACATTAAGCAGTAAAGTAAAGAGTTTGCTCCATGCATCCAACAGACAAGACAAGAACACGATTTTGGAATGAATTTTTATATTACAGGGCACCTGGGAGGAAACAAGAAGGTGTATCCAGATCTCCTCAATGGGATGGGTTCTTTGTAGTCCTCAGCACTTCAGATCTAAGCTTTTTCTCTCTTGTAGATGTAGAAAAACCCAATGTAGAAGGTAGAGCTCAATGGGAGCAAAATGGCAGAAATGAGACCAAGTGTATAGATCCAGAGTGATCTAATATGCAACAAAAGGTGAAGAATGAAGGGGAAAACCCTCCTATTTATAACAAAATATTGGGTCATTCTAGATCTTGGTGCATGATTAAAATAATGTTAACCAAATCTATATCCACCTCTATGGAATATTTTATTATTATTTGTTGGAGGGAAAGGGACTTTGACTTGGGTCAAAATCCCTTGATTAGTGAAGAATAAATAAATAAATGATTTATTTATCCTTTTAAGGAAGTGGTTGAGATATAATCAAATAAATAATGATTTATTTAAGTAATAGTGGTTGATTTGGTCATATTTAACAAGGAATATTATTTAAATAATTATTCCTAGAAAATAATAAGATAACTATGGGTGTATCTCATTAATTTCTTTGTTTTTTGGGTTAAACATGACTGGGAATAATAATTAAATTGTGGTTTAATTAATTATTCCTTTTGGGGTTTCCTTAATTAACATAGTGAAAGCAGTTTTACTTGGGGTAAAACTGGTCTTACATGGTGTACTTGGGTCCATCTGATAATAAAAGGTGAGATGACCAAAAAATGGTGTAACAGATTGCCCCCCAGCGTGCGAGTGTCAGGAGCAAATCGTATGACCGAAGTACGTTGTAAGAAGACAATCACTAGACAACAAAAAAGGGTATGTCAGAGAGAGAAATATGAGGTAGATAGTGTGCTGAAGGACTAGACCCTGAGGAGACGAGACTCGCAGGTGCAACAAGTCTCTGTTATGAGAGGGTACCTGTGCTGAAGGCGGCGGGGGAGGCATACCTATGCCCGCCGTGACAAAGTACAAAAGAATAGTGTGTCCAATGAACAAGGGACCGAACCATAGAGTACAGCTGGCATAATCAAGAGCCAGATAAAAATACAATGAAGAGTCTCACATACATGCTGTGCCTGGGATAACAGCCAGGACTAGTACAATATCATCTGATTACATGAGATAAATACAACCCAAATGCCCCCTGTAAATGGGGAAGGGCTCACAAAATCTGATTGATACATGCAAATCATAGAGGTGCTGCAAGTGGCTAAGGCCAACATCATCAAAATCTGGAGCGGCATCAAAGGCTGCAATGAAGAGGTCATTCGGGCATGTGGGGGGCTACCTGCAGGGCCACCCCCTCATGAGGGCTGAGACATCTCACACACGCCCGGGAATCATCAAGAGCTACTGCTGGGTCACTGGACTGTCCAGTATACGAATCTCGATCATGCTGAAAGGAGCTGGAGAAGCAA